>CM061920.1:95716647-96264117 GCA_031002005.1 Vandiemenella viatica | reverse complement strand
TTCAAGAGGTTAGAGTGTGTGAAATTTATAGGTTTGTATATTGATCATAATATAAATTGGGAGGTACACGTTTCTGACTTACTAAAGCGATTGGGTTCAGCCACATTTGCAATTCGTACAATTTCAGCTATAGGTGATCACAGTATGAGGCAGCTAGTTTATTTTGGTTATTTTCACTCTTTATACTCATATGGAATAATATTCTGGGGCAATTCTACCCATAGAGACAAAGTGTTCAGAGCCCAAAAGCGTTATGGCACTAGAAGTAAAATTGATCTTCACAAGGATTACAAGTCATTGTCATTTGTTCAAAAAGGGGTCCGATATTCAGGGATACATATCTTCAATAAGCTACCAACACATATTAAATATCTAGCAGATGATAAGAATAAATTCAGGAAAAAAATTAAAAGAATTTCTAACTGACAACTCCTTTTACACTGTTGAAGGATTTATTTCTAAGGTATCTACAAAAAACATCCAGTAGCTTGTGAAAATGTAGTTTACATAATTAATTTACCATGAATGCTATGACTGTTCATCTCCTGATGTATGTATTATTTTATTATGCAATTGTTTACTGTACAATACATGCTATGACAGTACATCTCCTGGTGTATGTATTATTTTGTTATGGAATTGTTTAATGTATCATGTAAGGACAGGGAAAATGACTCATCACTCACCAAAGTTGACGACAGCAACGATACGAGAACATATATAAACACACAAATAAACTCAATATTTCGGTTAAACCTTAATCATGATTGAGAAAATGAGCCATGAGGCTCCGGAGGTGTGCACATGCCAAGGGTTGCTACATGACTAGGTGGATTACCAATATGGCAGTGGGACTGAGATATTGTATATAAATACGTAAATCACAGATGGTGGTACAACTAACACTAGTAAAAAAAAAAAAGGTGGGGGGGGGGGAATAAATTAAATAAATATGGACGGCTAAATTTTGAAAAATAAAATAATGTAATTAAATAAATGACAATAATGCTACTTCTAATCCTACTAATAATGAGTGATGTGTCAAGGAAAGGAATTTTATCTGTGGTTGAGGCTGGGTGGGTGTCTGGTATCTAGGATGATTTCGTAAGCAAGTTCCCATCTGCGAAGTTCTGAGGCGGCGGTAGTTTCGGGGAAAACTCTGATTGCTCTCACAGTGAAACAGTCATTGAAGTTTTTGGAGTTGTGATAATTAGCATGTTCTGGTACGGGAAGATATAAATTGCGGGTGTGAACTGTTTGTCTGTGGCCATTCATTCTGGTCAAGAGTTGTTGTGTAGTCAGGCCTATGTAAGAACTCGTGCAATGGCGACAAGTAAGCTGGTATATGATGTGCGTAGTGGAGCATGTGGCATGTCCCATGATGGGAAAGGTTTCCCCTGTGACAGGGTTGGAAAATGTAGTTGGGAGGATGCATGCTGCAGGTTTTGCAGCAGGGTCTATTACAGGGAAAAGATCCATAGAGTGTTTTTGGAGAGTCATATGGAGGGTATTTGTGAACCAAGATGTTTTTGAGGTTAGGTGGTCTGCTGAAGCAAGTACGGGGGACAGTTGGCAGAATTTTTGGCAAGAGAGTGCGCATTTCTGGAAAGGACTGAAGGAAGTCATGCCCCTGTTGAAGGATTCAATTGATGGATTCGAGACCAGGCGAGAACTGGGTGCCAAAGACAGGGCTATGGTTGGATGCTAGAGGCGGCGGGAGGGAGTGGTTGCATTGAGGGTGGGTGATTGCATGTTTGATTTGTTTATGTACAAGATTTGCTGGATAGGAGCAGGAAATAAGGGCTTGGGATAGGTTTTGGGAATACTGGGAGAGGGATTCATCATCAGAACAGATACGTTTGCCACGGACAACAAGGTTGTGGGGGAGGGAACGTTTGGTATGGAATGGGTGGCAGCTGTCAAAATGTATATATTGCTGTAGATTAGTTGGTTTGATATGTACAGAAGTGTGAAGAGCACCCTGCCTGAGTGATATGTCAACATGAAGGAACGTGATGTGTGAATGTGAGTAGGTCCAGGTGAAATTAATGGAATGGCTATTGTTAAGGGAATGGAGGAATTCTAGAAGTTGATCTTCACTGTGGGTCAAGATCATAAATATATCATCTATGTATCAGGGAACTTTCCAGAAACCATAGTATTATCATCCTCCCTGCCGATAAGGGTGCAATCACTATGAAGCTGACACAAACACCTACCTACCACACCCTACAGATCCCACTACCTCCATTTGTCAGGAAATAAAAACTTTCCTGGACTTGCAGGGCCCCCTACAAGGTCTTTCTCCCCAGTCCATCTCTCTCCTAACTCCCCAAAATCCCCGAACACCCACCCTGTACCTCCTTCCCAAGATCCACAAGGTTGGCAATCCGGCCTATAGTTACGGCATATGGGTCACCCACTGAACGGATTTCAGCCTTGGTGGACCAGCATCTCCAACCTTTTGTACACAGTCTTCCCTCCTATGTCAAAGATACCCCACATTTCCATGAACGTCTAGCCACAATCCATACACCTCTACCTCCAGACGCCTTCCTAGTCTCCATTGATGTAACCTCCCTCTATACCAATATCCCACACTGTCAGGGTCTCAGTGCCCTGGAACACTTCCTAGAACTGCGACCCCCACACAGCCGTCCTAGTACATATTTCCTTTCATCATTGGCCCACATGATCCTGTCCAAAAACTTCTTCACCTTTAATTCCACCGTATACCACCAGATACGTGGCACTGCCATGGGCACCCGCATGGCAACCCCTCTTATGCCAACCTGTTCCTTGGGCATCTTGAGGAACGTTTCCTCAACCATATCCCCTTCAAACCAATGGTGTGGTTCAGATACATAGATGATATATTTATGATCTGGACCCACAGTGAAGATCAACTTCTAGAATTCCTCCATTCCCTTAACAATAGCCATTCCATTAATTTCACCTGGACCTACTCACATTCACACATCACGTTCCTTCATGTTGACATTACACTCAGGCAGGGTGCTCTTCACACTTCTGTACATATCAAACCAACTAATCTACAGCAATATCTACATTTTGACAGCTGCCACCCATTCCATACCAAATGTTCCCTCCCCTACAGCCTTGCTGTCCGTGGCAAATGTATCTGTTCTGGTGATGAACCCCTCTCCCAGTATTCCCAAAACCTATCCCAAGACCTTATTTCCCGCTCCTATCCAGCAGATCTTGTACATAAACAAATCAAACATGCAATCACCCACCCTCAATGCAACCACTCCCTCCCACCGCCTCTAGCATCCAACCATAGCCTGTCTTTGTCACCCAGTTCTCGCCTGGTCTCGAATCCATCAATCGAATCCTTCAACAGAGGCATGACTTCCTTCAGTCCTTTCCAGAAATGCGCACTCTCTTACCAAAAATTCTGCCAACTGTCCCCTGTACTTGCTTCAGCAGACCACCTAACCTCAAAAACATCTTGGTGCACAAATACCCTCCATCTGACTCTCCAAAAACACCCTATGGATCTTTTCCCTGTAATAGACCCCGCTGCAAAACCTGCAGCATGCATCCTCCCACTACTACATTTTCCAGCCTTGTCACAGGCGAAACCTTTCCCATCACGGGACATGCCACATGCTCCACTACGCACATCATATACCAGATAACTTGTCGCCATTGCACGAGTTCTTACATAGGCCTGACTACACAACAACTCTCGACCAGAATGAATGGCCATAGACAAACAGTTCACACCCACAATTTATATATTCCCGTACCAGAACATGCTAATTATCACAACTCCAACAACTTCAATGACTGTTTCACTGTGAGAGCAATCAGAGTTTTCCCCGAAACTACCGCCGCCTCAGAACTTCGCAGATGGGAACTTGCTTACGAAAACATCCTAGATACCAGACACCCACCCGGCCTCAACCACAGATAAAATTCCTTTCCTTGACACATCACTCATTATTAGTAGGATTAGAAGTAGCATTATTGTCATTTATTTAATTACATTATTTTATTTTTCAAAATTTAGCCGTCCATATTTATTTAATTTATTCCCCCCCCCCCACCTTTTTTTTTTTTTTTTACTAGTGTTAGTTGTACCACCATCTGTGATTTACGTATTTATATACAATATCTCAGTCCCACTGCCATATTGATAATCCACCTAGTCATGTAGCAACCCTTGGCGTGTGCACACCTCCCGAGCCTCAGTACTCATTTTCTCCATCATGATTAAGGTTTAACCAAAACATTGAGTTTATTTGTGTGTTTATATATGTTCTCGTCTCATTGCTGCCGTCAACTTTGGTGAGTGATGAGTCATTTTCCCTGTCCTTATGTATAATATGACTGTACATCTTCTGGTGTATGCATTATTTTGCTATGGAATTGTTTAATGTACCATGTATGCTATGACCGTACATCTAGTGGTGTATGTATTATTTTGTTATGCAATTGTTTATCTGTAAATTGACAACTTTCTGCATCCCACAGAGCCAGTCTCTTATATTGGAATAATGGAAAATGAATGTATTGTATTGTATTGTCATCACACACATCTGGACCCAACCATCAGTTTCAGTATGTGAAGCATTAATTTCACTTTCCTTTATTATTTATATGACCTTCAAGCCACTTCCTTTTTCTCAGTTTCATAATAATAATAATGTAATATTCTAGATAATTTCAAAATTAAGGTTTAAGTATACTGCCCTTGAATATGTTGAAGGTATTCATAACCAAACACCAGTTAGAAACGTACAATTACACTGACTGATGAAATAAATGAAATACTTTATAAGTTTGATAATCAGAGCCATGAAGACATTTTTATTCAAATGGAAAAAAATATGATTTCACGATGACGAATATGGAGCGACTGAAAATTTGTTCTCAGAAATAAACATGTTAAGCATAGCTATAGTCAAATGTACTCAAAACTGTAAAGCATTTGTGTATCTACGTATAATTTCACATGTGCAAATCTTGTCCATTCTATATAAAGCTCTCTCAGAAGATACAAATATTGCAGAGAATTTCGTGGAGTAAAACACAAGAAAAATATTAAATATTTATTATTTTTGCATTGTACTTTAATTTCAAAATAACAGAGCATTTTTTGTAAATGAAGTGATGATTAAATGAGTATGAACAACAATGATGATAAAGGACACAGTTAATGGTTATTTTTTAAAATTCAAGAAAATGCTCTCAGACATCAACATATTGCACCACACTTTCAGGGGAAAAAATATAACAAACAGGAGAAAAAGAAACATTAATACTTAATGTTCTCAAAGTACCAATAACAGCAAGTAATAATGTCATTTGACATCTATAAAGCAACTTTTAAACTAAAGCATTCTCAATGACGCCACAGGAGCTGTTGTATTATCAAAAGCCATACATGAAATTGTAGAAGGTTTTTGGATATAAAACAATATAATACAAATACTGTAATCAAATAAAACTAGATAGTAAATTAAGGTGTAGTAGGCCTATACGAATTCAGGCGTAGAAGGAAAAATTAAGAAGAAAACTGTTCTTCTGCTAGGTAGTAGCCATAGGGGAGGTGTTGGTCCCCTTCTGCAGAATCAATTAGGTATAGGCTACCAGGTCACAAGCTTTTTCAAACCCAGTGCAACATGAGGTTAGGTAATAGATGATATAGGTTTACTTTGTTGGAGTTTCACTAACTTGGGAACAATCAGACCTGTTCAGAACAGATTTCAATCCCCCGAGTATATGTTGAAGGGTAATAATTCCATATATCTGTGTTACAATTATTTCTTCAAAATGAGCCCTAGGTATCAAGAAATTAACGCGCAAACATTTGTGAATATTGCTTAAATATTATAATTTTATTCCATTGTTTAACAGTTTCAGCGTGGCGTATCGGTAGCGCGTTTGCTTACCATTTTGCGAACCCGGGTTCAAATCCCCATACTGGCAAATATTTTTATTTCTTTTTTTTATATGCAGTAATCATTAAGCATTGATTTTATTTCATTTACGAATTTTTATTATGCGAAATAACATTTAAAACAAATTGTTACAGAATATACATTCCCAACTTTATTTTTTTGTAATCGTTATTTGATTGTTTATTGTTGAAATGTTTTTTTATGAAACAGATATATTTCATGTTCTACAAAGGAAATGGAACTTTAACAGAATATCTCTTTTATGGTCGTAGCATTGTAATAAAAATTGTATAATGTATCTATTGTAAGTAATTATATTATTGTAAATAATTGTATTATTGTAAATAAAGTTTTAAAAGTTATTTCGCATAATAAAAATTCGTAAATGAATTTTAAATGAAATAAAATCAATGTTCAATGATTACTACATATAAAAAAAGAAATAAAAATATTTGCCAGTATGGGGATTTGAACCCGGGTTCGCAAAATGGTAAGCAAGCGCGCTACCGATACGCCACGCTGAAACTGTTAGAACATATAATAAAATTATAATATTGTTAAAATATTCACAAATGTTTGCGCGTTAATTTCTCGATACCTAGGGCTCATTTTGAAGAAATAATTGTAACACAGATATATGGAATTATTACCCTTCAACATGTACTCGGGGGATCGAAATCCGTTCTGAACAGGTCTGATGGTCTCCAAGTAAGGACAATGGAGTAGTGATAGTGGGAGGAGCAGGAAATAGTATTGATAGAAATGTAAGTTAAAGTATAGAGAGTGACCTGAGGAAGCTGGAGAAGGAGGCCCAGCATACCAGGGTGGAACTCCTGCAGTTCAATATTGCCATGATCAGCCACAGTTGAACCACGCCATGAGGCGAGTATACGCGGAAACAGAGATGCTACTTGGAAGAGGCAATAGTAGGGTTGTGCCTGTGAACACCATTGGTAGGTGGTGTTTTACTAGGGGGAAGAGATAACTTTCTGTATTGTTTGCTGAAGCTGTAAGGGAGACCACTTCCAGTTATGATGGGTTCAGGACTGTGCCTTTTTTTGGTTAGGGGCTGCTGGTGAGGGGATAAAAATAAATGATCAAAGGGATATTGATTGTAGATGTGAAAAAATACAGATGCTAAAGAAACAGATGAAACTTTAGAAATAATAACGGAACTGGGCACAACTGGAAAGACAAAGGCTAATGCTGAAAAGACTACAAGCCAAAAATAAGGGTGCTATTGGTGAACTGTTAAAGTATAATGAACAAAGTGATAGAATTTGTAAACTTAATAGAGACACATGAACCCCAAGTGATTATAGGGGTAGAATCTTGGTTAAAGGAAGGAGTACTAGACTATGAGGTTTCCCCTGAAGGTTACAGAGTGTACTGCAGAGACAAAGAAGTAATTGGTGGAAGGATATTCATACTGGTTAGCAAAGAATACTATAGTTCTCCAGTGTTCATAGATCATGACCATGACTTACTAGGGGTAGATTTTTGGGGTAGTAAAAAGAAAAAATCAGGGTATTGGCTGCTTACCATAGTGAACGAATGAATAACGGAGATGAGATATTCGGAGAGAAACTAAATTCACGTTGCGTGAATGAAGAATTTCCTGGACGTATCACTGCAATATATTCTTCACGTGTTCCCTGCCGGACCTTGTAGGTGAAAGACGAGTTTCTGGCAGCGATCTCACGAAGTTTATATGAAATTCACAGATGAGAGGTGAACAAAGAATGGTTGTTATTGCAGGGGATTTTGTAAATGTGATACAGCATCATAAGCAAAATAAAATAAATAAAAATAAAATAATTGGAGGGGATTTAAATTTACCAGGTGTCAAGTGGATATGTAATAAGGTTTATGCCATAAAAGATTTTAAACTACCTTAGTAAGAGAAGGATGCCTTACATGAGTGGTACAGCAGAAAACAAGAGAACCAAACATGTTCAATACCTTTCAAATAAAGTGTAAGACAACAAGCTTATGATGGGGTTCTCCATAAAGCTTGGATCTTAGCCGTTACCGTGCGTAGCCTTGTATGCTACAGTTCTGGCTTAAATACAATGACCTGGTCACCACATAGCTTTTAACCAAAAAAAACTATGGAAAGTTAAAAGTTCAATTATGTTAACTAGTTCATTTCCATTAGATCAACTATATTCTTCCAATTTCACAAAGCCAAAAACTGTACAGGCAATCAGACAATTTTACCAAAGAAATGTTTGCAAGTTCGATCAACTGTTTGAGCCAGACCACACCCCAATAGTTCGCCATTCAAACCTTTAGTTGTAGAAATTAAATGAAAGTGAATCACATGCTTCCATTGTTCCACAATTTAGTAAATTCAAACAATCCCGAGGCCCCACTTGGTGAAATACTAATTTCAACTCCACATTATAATGAAACTGAGTGATCTACGCTGCAGTTAGTGAGGTTTTCAAAGCTAACTGCTAGAGACCACATCTTGGCACTCGCACTGTTCCTAGCCAACTGACTGATACTAACGTCGTGTCTTGCTGACTGTTTCTGTACAACTGAGCTACATGTTATTGTGTTCGTGGTTCCTGGGAGACTGAGACTGACTAACTGAACGTACTCGTCTATATCACTTCGCGATCTCCGTTTCTAGAAGATTCCTGCCTACTGCTCTCTCACGAACCGTGGGAACGAATTCTTTTCCTCATTCACATGGATAGATACAGGCGGGCTCATCCACTCCAGGCAAATGCCGAAAACTAATGTAACAGAAAATACTATCTTGAAAGCTATAAAAACCTGATTCCTATCTTGAATTATCATAGAAAATGACTATAGAAATTAAATACAATACTAGTATTCAATCTAACTTGTGGTTCTGGAAATAAAATTATGTAGTTACAAAATTTAACAGATAGCTTACACGCCCCTCCAAAATTGAAGTTATTTTCTACAGAAAACTAACTGAAATTTTCCCAAAATAAACAAAAAAACTGAAAAAAATCTAAAAAAAACCCTCTTATTTACCTATGTTTGGGGCTGGTGTGCCATTCATACTTCTTTCACTCTATGTCACTTATACCACAAAAATTTGCAAAATATTATCACCAATAATATCAAATCAACAATTTTAAATTGTTTCACATATTTGAACATTTTCAAAATATTTCTGTTTTAATCAATGTCCATTTTGTAAAATGTTCGTTTTAAATGTTCATGTTAAATAATTGTATCACCTATAAAAATGAGAGAAAGAACACTCTTACTAAATGTTCAACTATTAAAATATTCATTTCAAGTGTTCATGTCACCTGCAATTATAACAGAAAAAACACACAAATCACTTTTTACAAACCTACAAAATGGGTCAATTTTGCTATAATTTCACTTATGTCTTCTTATAAGGGGTAAAATATTCAAGTCCTGTCACAGTCACCATGTGAGGAACAAGCTTTACCTTGGGGGGTTAGGTAAACACTTGGTCTCAGCTATAACCGTGTGTAGCCTACGATATTACAGTTCTGACTTAAATATGATGACCTAGCCGCCACATATCTTATATAAACCCAAAGCTACAGAAAGGTATAAGTTCAAATGATGTTCACTAGTCCATTCTTGTTAGATAACTATATTCTTCAAATTTTACAAGTCAGAAAACTGCACAGGCAATCAAACAATTTTACCGAAGAACATTTTGCAGATCCGACCAACCATTTGAGCTAGCCCAACCTCACACCCCCACAGCTACTTAACTACATGAGGTATTTAATGTGACTTTCACCCATGATTGCAAAAATCAATCGTTTCCGCATAAGTTTGTACTTTGCTGCGCCATGAATCCAAACTAACTACCATTCTACATAGCTCGTACTGTACAACTAGGCTGCTGTTTGACGACTGGGGAGAGGCAAGGTTCTGGAGGGTGTATTTATACTATCTACCCCTGCGTGAGCCTGGGAACTAAATTTTCCGGTAGTTCCCACAAATCGTATCAGATAACTGACAAGTTTCTGACAATATTCTTGCCATACAATTTGACCTTGAGAACAAAGATAATCTTATCTCTCTGAAATGTTGATAGTTGGAAGATATCACTACAAACATCAAATTAAGTTATTATAATTTTTTTTGTAACTTTAGTAGTTTTGCCAGAAAAGAGTCATTAAGATGTGATTGCCATAACTTTCGAAAGATTACTCCTATCGAGCTGAAAAAAATTAATTCTATTTTTCTATTGCTCATCTATCATCTGATATCAAATAAAGTATGTTACCTAATTTTGAAAGTGGAGTAAAGTTCGAAAACAAAATTTGACTACTTAAATTATTTATAATATCAAATTTAAAATAGCTTCAAGCAAATCTCCATATAGAAAAACGGTTACTGTAAACATTTGGAATCTCTAAGTATATTCCCTGATTTATTATGAATTTTCAAAATACTAATCCTCCCGAATCCAGTCCGAGTTTCGAGCTACACTGTCCAAGCGTTTCTGGCGCCAAAACCTATTTCACTTTATTACAATTTAATGTTTTAATATTTTGAAGTAAAACTTGCTCAAAAATCTTTATATTTAAATAAACTTTCATCTGAACATAAATTCTTTTCATGGATTCCCGAATCAGACTGAAATATTTAACTTTTTCATGAAACCCATGTCTTACTATACCACATTATTTATAATAAAAAAAAAAAAAAAAAAGATCTTTAAAATCCATGAAATTTTCCAAAATTTTAATATGTTGTTTCAACCAAAATTACGCTACTTTCTATCTATCAATTGACTTCTTAACTGTTTTCTAATGACTGAATACCTCGATTTTAGAGTGAAAAATTATGTGACAAAATTCTATATCGGCAAATCACTTTTAAACATTTTAAAACTCTAAGTAAGATCTTCTAACACCACACTTTATCATCTTCTGGCGATTTATTTACCTAAACATCTTTTGAACTAAAGAAATATACTGATTTAGTGAAATTATATGAAAGTCAGATATTACATGTTCAAATCTGAGTTTAAGTTTCTCAACAGCTGTTTAAATGAATTTAACTCTTGAATTTACTGTTTATACTTTAACTATTGCTAATGTTAGACACATAACTTGCAATTATTACCAAAATTGACTGTAAAAATGGCTTTAAAATGGTGGAACCACTTACTTAAATTGAACTCAATATCTTGGAAACTAATTTTGTTATGTGAAATTCTAAGATGTGTTACATGCCCCCCAAAGATTGAAGTTATTTTCCCAAGAAAACTGACTGAAATCTTAAGAAATTTAGGTAGAGCAAAAACTAGAATCCCTTTTTCTATCAACTTCGTGGGTTGGTCTGCCCATTCATACCTCCTTTCACTCTCTCTCCCAATCATACTTATATCAAAATTATTATGTTTTGCATATATTCATTTACCAAAATGTTATCAAAATCACAAAAAGTCAAATAAATGAGAATATCAAAATATTAAAATCTATTACAATTGTTTTCATTTGTATGAATAGAAACGATTCAATTTTAAATGTTCTTTGTTTCCCTATGTTTTCTTTTGTAAAAATTACTTCAAAAAAATCACTTTTTATACTTGTTTACACTGCACAAAAATGTGTCCAATTCAATTGTTTTGGTATTTTAAAAAAAACTCCCTAAATGGGGCAGAAGCCATGTCCTGTCATGGGAGTAGACCATATTCGGGGCAAAAAAGAATACAAATCAACGCCCCCAAGCGTCTGACTACATCTTGTCGCTCACACTGTTCCTAGCCGACAGACTGAAACCAACGTCGTGTTGCGCCGACTACTTCTGTATTACTGAGCTACATGTTATCGAGTTCGCGGTTCCTGGCAGACTGAGATCGACTAACTGAACGTACTCGTGTATATCACTTCGCGTTCTCCGCTTCTCGAAGATTCCTGGCTACTGCTCTCTCACGAACCATGGGAACGGATTCTATTCCTCATTCACATGGATAGATCCTGGCGGGCCCATCATATATCAAATCACACGTCAGCAAAAGTTTCGACATAAAATTTGACCTTGACTATAAAAATAATTCAATCACTCTAAAATTTTACAAATATCTAGATCTTTAAGTACACGTTAACTTTAGTTATCATACAAAATTTCGAAACATTAATACTTAAGCCGAAAATAAATACTTTAAATATGAACTTTCACTCCAGGCAAATGCCAAAAACGAATGTAACAGAAAATACTATCTTGAAAGCTATAAAAACCTGGTTCCTATCTTGAATTATCATAGAAAATGACTATAGAAATTAAATGCAATACTAGTATTCAACTTGTGGTTCTGGGAATAAAATTTTGTTACGTAGTTACAAATTTTAACTGATAGCTTAAAAAAGCCTGTTGAAAATCTTGTAGGGTATCATGTAACTGAAGGAATAAGTGATCACAATGCAGTACTGATGGATATTAGGGGATTCAGTGAACCAGTGGTCGAAATAAAGGATGGAAAAGGGTACAATTATAAATAGGCCAGACTTTAGTACTGAAGAGATATTTCAGGAAAAGGTTCAGCGAATGGAAGGATGGCACAAATACAGAGGAGGAGAAATGGGAAGAGTTTTAGAAGATAATAAAAAAGGGTGAGAAAATGTTTATTACAATGCAGAAAATATAGAGAAATACAGAACGTACATATTACAATAGGAAAGTAAGAAGGTTAAAGAAGCTAGTGAGATGGGAACACAAGAGAGTTAAGAGACAGGAAGGCAGTAGGGAATAAATACAATTAATAATATCAAAGATAGAAGCAAAGGATGGGTTTATGAAGAATATTACTGGTGCTGGAGGACCATTGAATGATGCACCTAGAAATTTCATATGGCTATATTAGAAAACTGAGGGGAAGGGAAGGTATTCACACTCCTGTATATAAGGACGGAGTTAAGGCCACATGATTTTAAAACTGCAGAGATATTGAGTGACTGGTTTAGTGAGACAACCAGGGACTATCATCCTGTGATAGGAGGGGATGAATCAGAGAAGAGTCTCCCTAAAAGTATAAATGAGGAAACTACAAAATTTGAAACTAATTTTCGGGAAATTATGAAAGAACTAACAAAGCTAAAAAAATGTAAATGTAAATGTGTAATAATATTACTACAGATTTATTAAAGATTGTGGGAAATGATATTGTTGGTATGGGTGCCAGGGACTAGAGCTCATTACCAAGTGATGTGACAAATAATTTACCAAAAACGCTTAAGGAATTAAAAACTAAAATTTATAAATTGGAAAAGTAAATGGGGGAGGAATTTAACACTCCAATTATAAAAGAAAATTTTAAAAAAATAATATGAAAAGGGGTAATTAGATGACTAGGAGGATTGCCACCGAAGGTTTAGCTCCATTGCAATTAAAGTTAATAATAATAATAATAATAGAAGACATCTTCCTTTGTTGACTAGCTGATACCTTCATTTAAGCCCTAAAAAAAGGAAATATAAGAGATCTTCCTTTGTTTCCATTGTAACAAAAAGCTTATTGATAGTTCATTTAAGCCATATGTCTGGAAGTTCAGTAAATAAGCCAGTTGCTTTTAAAATTCGGGCTTTCTGGTTTAAATTCCAATGTGGCCAGAAATTTTTATGGGCTTTGGTTTGTTCACATTAATGTTAGCACATTTTGTTGTTCAATATTAAACTATAGGACCAGCTACAATAGAGGTGGAATGCATATCAAACCAAATATTGTCAGATGACTACTGAGTACTACAGAGATATCCCTCCAAAAAAAACCACATGCAATTAATTTTTATTTACATTACACAAACAACCTAGTTTCAAGAAATGTTTGACGTTTAGGGTTCCATGTTTTCGAAATAAAAGATGGAACCCTTATGGATTCACTAATTTGTCCATCCATTGAATCTTCTAAAACCTAATATATTGTAATTTAGTTCTTGCTTTCCTTAAGATGATTACAACAAAATGTTTGTAAAAATCATGGGGGGTAAGAAAATAGAAATAACTTAAGGGGTTAACTGAAGTGTTCAAGTAGAAATGTTCTTTAAATGATCTTCATGTCTGTCAAATAACAGCTGGCATTCTGTTAATTGAAAATGTTCTGATTTTCCCTTTTATTTATGAAATGTTTGGTGAAAGACATTTTTAAAACTCCATTCCCCATTATTTCCAAAAAAAGTGATATGAAAATTGTTTCAAAATTTCAAAGTGAATTGTAGCCTACTACAGTTTGAAGAAAAACAGTGACCTTTCTAGAGTTAATGCATTTTGAAATAATGAAATGACTAATATTCATAAATCTGATATTCAAGCAGGTAATTGCTTCAACAAAAACCATATGTATCATTCAATACAGAGTTTCATGCACTGGCTATAAATATATCATGAAAACAATATTTTTTGAAACTGTTTTTAAGACTAAGTAAACATTTCTTTTTCATTTTTTTAAATTGTTTACTTTGCAATTAATATGCTATCTTGTGAAACAAATCAAGAAAACCATTTAAAAATCACTTTTTTTTTACTGAATTTTTAAAAAAGATATGAAACATTAATTCAGTATAATACACAATCTATGTATCGATCCCTGAGCATATGAGAGTATCGGTTTGCAATTTGCAGTGGAGCATGCTATTCTAAGGATTTATTGGGAGGTGTAGGGTTTTTACAGAGAAGTATAAATAGCTAGGTCAGTTGCAACAGGAACTGTGAACAGTTGAGCCAGAAAGAATGTGTAATCTCATGAGGGAGTGAACTGCCTAGTTGGCCAAGACACTTGTCAGTTTCACGCAAGCCATGACTTAATCAGGTCATAATGACAGGATCACAGAGGTACGGGACTGGCTAGCCATCATCCCCACCTGGAAAAATGTAGTGGGGAGAGATGAACAAAACTCAGGAGCAAATGACAGAGAGTGGTTGGTCTGCTTGGTCTTCCAGGTCACCGAGGTCAAAATTGGACGGTAAGCCGAGTGGATATCAGGAGTTGATCTCAAGGTGGCAAGCAGCGGTGATAATGGCAGACTTCACCTGACATCATAAAGACAGGTGGGAATGTACCTGCTTAGATGACAATAGATAAATGGGGGATGGTCCAGCCTAATGGGATTTTATGGGACTTTTTAGTCTCTGGAATTAGTCGCACAGCTAAAACTGACCTGGCTGAAATAAGGGAATGGAAGACCTAATAGGATGTTACTTAGTTATCATGTAAACCAGATTGTGTGTTATTTATACATTCTACCCCTCACATGACAGTAGGCTTTCCTACTCACATATCAGTTCTCCTCTCGGTAGTGGCAGAGCAAAAAAAATGGTAGCTGCCCCACCACTACTTGACAGATTTTACATATCTATCCATAAAGGTAAAAATAACTATTCAACTGTACTTGAAGAGTTAGAAATATCAACACCAGAAGGAATAAAACAACAAGAAAATCATTTTTATGCAGTGAAATGAAAAATAACAAGGAAATACTTGAGAATTTCTTTAAAAATCAGAGCAATTCAGTTATAATTTAAATGTCAGATATAACTGAAGAAGATAACATAATTAATACCAAAGTTATTCTAATAAATGTTGGGCCCAAAGCGATACAAACAACTGTTGTTTGTTGAGAATGACATCACCATAAATTTTTTTTAAATTACTTTTTCAAGATACTTTTACAAAATCAAAGAATCATGATATGAGATTCAAAGTTGCGGTCCTCTTCCGGATTGGCATACCTACGAGTGTTGTCACAGGATTCTTGAATCTCTAGCCTTTATAAACTGTGTCTACATGAAGGAAATGTAATCAGTGTATCCTTTATCTTGCTGCTGACAGACGTAAAGTACTGTATGGCCTACCAACCATGTTGCGGAGTTTTGTTTCCATGCGGGTTTGTGTATCTTATCCAGACTAAGGATTTCCTGTATTGAAATTCTGAGTATTGTGGTTCCGTCCGGTTGTGCTAACTTTGATTTGAGCCATATCCAGATGCGTTGTGTTTTGCCACTTGAGAAGCGATGTTGAAGGCTATGTGTTTTGTCGCAATTGTGGCATACGTCAGTTGCCGAGAGATGTATCCGGAATAGTTTCTCATTTGTTGGTATTAGTTCATTAGTTGTTTGTACCATTTAGACCTCAGATGGGACATTTTTACTAAAAATAGTTAGCCAC
This sequence comes from Vandiemenella viatica, assembly GCA_031002005.1. Classification (NCBI taxonomy): domain Eukaryota; kingdom Metazoa; phylum Arthropoda; class Insecta; order Orthoptera; family Morabidae; genus Vandiemenella; species Vandiemenella viatica. Next base: position 96,248,047 of record CM061920.1, on the reverse strand, counting down.
ATTTGGGGCCAGTTAGTGTCCGGATATTTTAATTCAGTATTGTTTCTTCAATTTTTAATAGGAGTCTCCTGTAAATATCCTTTGTTGTCTTGGGTGGGGGTGGATCAGAGCTCGTTTGGAAGTAACTTTTTCTAAAGAAAATAGACTCTGAGTTGATGTAGATTCCTCCCTATGTTTCCTATGTATACTGGGACTTTTGTGCATTGTGGTTTGTAGTATCCTATGATGGAAGTTGTGAAACTGGAGTCATTGATATCTTTCAGCTAGTCTATTGCATGTATCAGTAAAACTTCGCATCTGGCCTTCACATTTATGATTTCCAGACCTCCCTTTAGTTTTGGTTGGGTTAGAGTTTCAAATTTTACTTTGAATATATAATTTTGGCAAAACAACCAACATAAGGCTTTTAGCAGATTTTTCGCAATTGGGTCAGGTGCTTGTAACACCTTGTAAGGCACCCTTTAGTTCACCAAAAGCACTCCCGCTAGCCAGGGGCGTAGCTACTATGGGGCTAGGCGGTGCAGTGCACCGGGGCCCTCACGCTCAGAGGGCCCCCAAGCATACCTCAAGGGGCCCCAAAGCGCACCTCTAGGGGCCTTCAAGCGCAGTTTAGAGGGCCCCACGAGCCTTCACGGCAAACGGCGACCTTTTTTTTTTTTTTTTTTTTTTAAGCTCTACCGTCGCCTAAGGGGCCCCTGAGAGTACAAGAGCCCCTCACTAAGGGCCCTCGCTGTGCTCAGGGGGGCCCCAACCACTGCTCAGGGGCCCCTAAAGAACAATTCAAGGGCCCTCATCCTCAGTTCAGGGGGCCCCTACCAGCACACAAAGCAAAAAAAAGGTCGCCCGTCTGGCCTGAGGGCCCAAAATAAATTTTTTGCACCGGGGCCCTTGTTGACCTAGCTACGCCACTGCCGCTAGCCATCCACAGCAGTAAAATATTCTATAGATCAATTGTGAAGACACTTATGCTGGACTTAGAAATTTCGAGAAGAGTAATTGTCAAATTGAAGAAATTTCCCTGTATTCATTTCCATAGTGAAAACTCATCATTAGAATCATTTTAAAGCATATTTATTATATCGGGAAAAGTTTATTTTAAGAGATAATTCAGTGTGTTCACATTTTGAGACACATGATTAGAAAAGTAAAAATTTAAGATTTGAGATATCTTTCAATTGAGTAAAGCTACAGCTGAACATTTATTACCAGCTATAGTCAGCATTGTCCCGAGTATTTTGATAGTAAAATTGACTAATTTGTCAAAGTTTAATTAGCAGTTTTAATTAAGAGAAAAAATGAACTTTTTAACTAAAAGGAGTATTAATTTGAAATTTATATCAGTAGATAGCCTAAATTGAGATAATTACGAACATATCATGGTTTTGGTAAAAAGCTAATACACTTGTCTTGTAATTAAGTTTTTAAAGATAGATTGTCGTTGATTGTTGTTGAAGCGCGTAAATATTCTGCCAACTTCTGACATAAGAGGCTTCAAGGTTAATATTATAGAAACCCTTTCGGATGCTAAATTAAATTAAAACAGATAGAGCATGATCATAGGAAACCATTTTAAAAATTGCAAATTAAACTATTACGTAGTTTATGATACATTAATTAATTGTTTGCCATTGTTGTCGTATTGTTGTAGCCTTGTGGTAATCCTATTGGATAATGAAGTGTTATATTCGGGTTTGTTAATTATTCAGTAATTCGTGTAATAATTCAGTGAAGCCATTTTTCAGTTACATTCGTATGAAGAAGCTAGTCATTCATTTAATAACAGTATAGTCTGTTGGTCACATTGTAACGATGTGTGCGTGTCAATTCCTTCCAGCATAATGTTACACAGAGTGGTGGATAAATGTATGGTTAGGCTTTTATAATTAAAGTACGTATGTTTAAATTATCAGTTGTGTCGCCGCAGTCATTTACAGTCATTAGTTTAGATCCCAAGTTATTTCAGATAATTTATGTGGAAGAGTTGTGATATATCGGCAAGGTAAGATCTATTATAAGTATATCACTGTTAGAGTAGTTCGGGATCCCAGCTATATCAAAGATCGCCTTGGTGTCAATATCCTTATCCTGACAAATAACATCCCGGTGCCCACAAGTAGTTAATCTGTTATAGCCTGGAAGATAATCTAAAATCCTAAGATGCTTCTAAGAACACCTCCCAAATCAATCTAGACGCTCACAAGTGGACAGCACAGCCATAATAACCCCCTTTATCACATGTATATAACCCCCGTATATTACAAACAGAGTTGCTGACATCAGAGGCCGGGGAAAGCCTATAAAAGATCCTGCAACTAGGTCACATTGTATAATTCTTTTGCTGAAAAGTGATCACGTAACTTCACGCTGGTTAGCAGAGTGAACTGTTCCAAGCAGTAACGGTTTCAGCATATTCCAACATGCTGTAGTAGTGTACTCACTAATGTTAGGGGGACTTAATCAGTTTGTCTTCTCGTATGAATGTGCTTAACCTTTAATCTTCAATGAAACTGTTGTTCGATGCTTTATCGACGTATCTGGTACCAACAATGTAGGATTGAACTTTTAGAATATAAGTATTGTGTTACTCTGAAACTGTGTTCAAGTGACTTTCTTTCAATTACCCTTCGCATTTGGGGTTTAATACGAATGCGTGGTGGCCGATTTCTAAAATATATAAGGTACCAGTAGGCTACACCAATCAAGAACTTAATTGTTCAAAGTTTAGGTGAGAGTGTTAACCCCCCCATGCAACATCTCCGCCTAACACAGTGAGCTCGTTCATTTTCTTTCTATAAGAAATAAGTGCATTCTACGGGAAAGACTATTGATTTTAACTACATCACCAACTCATAAACTTCAAGATTTGTCATCACCGACTGTGTGTTCTCCGAGATCATCAGCAGGCTATTATCCTTGATGCTTCGAGCCTGGCTATCATCTCTGGACGTTGCGCAGCCTGCTACTTGCACTCCGGGTGGCTACAATGGTCTCTGATCTGAGGCGACACTGTCTGCTGATATTCGGTCCACTTCGCAACTTCGCTACAACTCCCCACCACGTCTCTACAGGCTTCAGCAACGTTCAAAAGTGGATCTTCTAGTTACAGAAACAGATAAGTGCATACAACATATTTTTGACTTTCATCTGAAACTTTTTAGTTGCGCAACCGATAGTGCTTCGGCGGCTGAATCTTCCGTTGTTTAGGTGCTTCCAGATAAAAGATTTTCTATGTGTGATCATTCTATAACTGAATTGTGAGATTGTACTGTGTACTTTTTGAGGATACAATTTCACTTAACGTAAACATTACAACCATATTATCTTTCAGTGTTACCGATGTGACCATAAATAAGTTTTTTGGTGGTACTGCCTGCATTATTTGTGCAGTACACTATTTTAGCATGCTTGAAAGTTAACTTCATACATTGGTTTGCTACATATCACTTAGAATTCATTTATATACTTGTTAAGTATGGATCCGAAATACAGTGTTCCACACACACCTTCACAGTTGGTAATAACTGAGGGCAATGACCAACCAATCTGCCCATCATGCCCATGGCATGCTCACGAGATCACAGATTTTGGCTATTAATATAGATTCTGACTCTGATAGCAGTACTGATACGCTTCCAGCAATTGATTCTGCTCATTATATTGATGAATGTTGTAATGAACAATATCAAGCAATACAACTCATGCTACTGACTAGTCAAAATGCATTTCGAATTGATAATACACAGTCAGCTAATTTTCAAAGTAATATCTCACTGTTAGCTGTTCAGGTTATTGAACCTAATGACACTAATCCTCAACTTACAGTACTAGATGGCCAAGGCTGTTGACTCTAATGACATCAATTCTCAACATGTAGTGTTAGCTGTTCAGACTATTCAATCCACTGATACTAATGATAGATTTTCTCTTGAATATCAACAAGTCACATAACAAGTAAACCCTGACAAGGAAAAAGATGTAGTAATAGACGTTATACAATCGGCTAATTTGCAAATGCATATTGTGCCTACAAATTCAGCTGTTCAAAATATAGGGGACAACAACACGATGAATCAGACGCTTCAGACAACCTCATATATTCAGAATCTTCCAGGTGAAGACATACTAACATTTTTCAATTCTTTTCAAATGTCATTCAGATTCACATGGCAGCTTTCATGTATTGCTAATAAGCTGGAATTCACCAGAAGTAATAAGATGGAAAGAAACATTGAATATTTTTCGAATAAAGGTGAAAATGAAAACAACCCTCACATTTCACAACCCAGCGTTCATTTTCTCCACAACACAGGCAAACTAGGAGAAAAAGAATTATTTTAAATCACTCACAATTTGGAGGGGCACCTAAAATGAAATTTGTTAATTTGCACCTTTTACCCTCTGTGAAGAAAACACTTTTTGCAGAGGGAAGAAACATTATAAACTTAAACTGACCAACCTTTCCATCCATGTGCACACACAAAGGATCTATCACATGGGGACTAATAAGACAAGTTGTATCTTTTTGTTTAATTTTGGTAGTATTTGGGTACTTATCTTCTACATAAAATTTTGTATTTCTGAGTCAATTACTCAGATGATTTTGAATTTTGAGGTAGTTTGGAGCATATAGTTTTTCATAAACATTCTCTATCTATGGAGTACTTTTACTTAATTTTTTTATACCATCTACTTGTGGGAATCATGCACCAATTTAGTTTTGATAGGATTTCTGGTTCTTGAGAGGTGGAGCTCACTGATGTGAATATGGAATATCGAGGGGGTTGGCAGATAATGTAGTTAATCCAAATATTGAAATGGTAATGAGGATATAACATGCTTTCCTATGGTTCCCCCCACCCCCAAATTAAGAGAAGAGAAGTTATTACTTATTGGGAGAATACTTTATAATGTAATGTGTTGAAGAAATAGAATAAAAATGATGTATTGAGAATAAATATAATTTGTTGTGAAGAAATAGAATAAATATTAGTTGAGAAGAAAAAAGCTTTTGCTACGAAGTAAGAAGTAAAATGTCATATGGAGAGGACACAGCAGGGCAGTCAGGACTCATTTCCTGTGAATGAGGCCACGTTCCAGGCATCACCTTTAAATGATACTGAAAAAGTTCAGGATTTGGTCACACAGGCATAGCTGAGGTCCAGGTAGAACCTTTAAATGACACTGTTGTTACCTCTCATAGCCTAGGTATGAATATATCAAAGATAAATGTTAAAGTATACTGTAGTATATATAGGAAACACTGTTATTCAGCATAAACTATGGAGATACAAGCGGAAACTATTTACTTTGTTTCATGTGATAAATTGTCTTAGATATGAAGTTGAAACTAATATGATGTAACACTTTTCTAGTTGAAGATTGAATTGATAGCTACGTTGAATGTATTATATTACCTTCGAGTTATTTTATGTACCGCAGAGAAAGTTTTGGGAATGCAATCCCATATTGTTTCATGCATTTCAAATATCGAAGGATGTTAAGTAATGTGAAGAAGACATAAAAAAAATGTCTGAATCATTTGATTATTAGAATATTCATGTCAGATTTCAATACTTTATATAATATTTAAATGATGCTTGTCTTATTTTTCCAACCATGGATGATGATTTTCTTTGTGCTTTGATGCACAGTATATATACTATGATAATAACCAGTTTTAAGAGAGTAATGTTTTTGCATACACCATATGATTATTCCACTTGAAGTGACATTGTTGAAATATAACCAATAGGAATCTATAACTTTTTCTCTTGTAACATTATTATCAAATCTTTGGTCCAGGGGACAGAAATCCTCTTATAGATACACATGATTACAACCTACTTATTGTTCACATTAAATATGACATAATACCAACTGTAAATCTTGAATAATTTTTTGCACCAATGTACTGTTGAACACAACTAGCATTGTGATACTAAACTGGTGATATTTTGTAAAATTTTGTGAATCAGTATACTGATGGACTGAAACTACGTTTCTTATATGTTGAATACATGGACATTGTACTTATTACTTAAAATTTTGATGATCTTGCCAAATGCCAAAAGTTTTGCTAACTTTCTTTGGAACTACTTGCTGTTACAATGGCATTTGTAACTTTCGTACAGAAAACTTTTGTAAATAATATTCATTTTTGTAATTTTTTATTCAGTTCAACCAGTAATGGATCAATTAATTAGTTTCTTTGTATCATTGTTTTTGTAAACATGTATTATTCTCTTTCTTACTTTCTGTGTATGTTAGTTTAAGGTTTAACTTTTAAGAACGGGCACTAAAACCCAGTTTTGTTCAACAGCTTGTTGTCTGCAGCTTCCACTGATGACCTGCTGCGCCAGGACCCAGTGAAAGAACATTTTGCTCCACAGCCAAGACCACTAGAACATTGTTTTGCATTCTTTTCAGCTTCCAAAAAGTGTGCCGATCCATGACAGGACTTGGTTAAACCACCAAAAATGGTGGACTTTTTGTGTGCAAAAGTGCCTAATTTTGTAAATTTTGATAACAGGGACACTCTAGAAGTGAAATCATTTGGAAATTTGTAGACAATAATGTAAACATTAATATTTGTGATTTTTGTATAAATTCCATATAATGAAACATGTCATATTTTGAATTTTACATGCTAAAACATGTTATATTTTAAGTTCCAATGTACTGTTTTGTAACTGGTTAGGGACGGTACAACAAGTTAGGGAAATTATATATGTTTGTAATTTTTTAATATTAATCTGATTTTTCAAATAATTTTCAGTTTTTTAAGTAATTTTCAATTTTTCTGATTATATGGAGTGAGAGCAAGTGCATTTTGCTTTGTTCTAAAACGTATGTGAGTATGAAAAGACAAACTCTCAAAACCCAAAAAGGAGGAATATTAGTTTTTTGAGTAAATTTAAATTTGCAAGGGCACCAAAAGCACTAACGCTAGCCATTCCCAGCACTAAAATATTCTATAGGTCAATTGTGAAGTCGCTTATGCTGGACTTAGAAATTTCAAGAAGATTATTTGTTAACTTGAATGAATTTCCCTGTATTCATTTCCACAGTGAAAACTCATCATTAGAATCATTTTAAAGCATATTTATTATATCGGGAAAAGTTTATTTTAAGAGATAATTCAGTGTGTTCATGTTTTAAGACACATGATTACAAAAGTAAAAATTTAAGATTTGAGATATCTTTCAATTGAGTAAAGCCACAGCTGAACATTTATTACCAGCTATAGTCAGCATTGTCCCGAGTATTTTGATAGTAAAATTGACTAATTTGGCAGTTTTAATTAAGAGAAAAAATGAACTTTTTAACTAAAAGGAGTATTAATTTGAAATTTATATCAGTAGATAGCCTAAATTGAGACAATTACGAACATATCATGGTTTCGGTAAAAAGCTGATAGAGTTGTCTTGTAATTAAGTTTTTAAAGATAGATTGTCGTTGATTGTTGTTGAAGCGCGTAAATATTCTGCCAACCACTGACGTAAGAAGCTTTAAGGTTAATATTACAGAAACCCTTTTGGATGCTAAACTAAATTAAAATAGATAAAACATGATCACAGGAAACCCTTGTAAAAATTGCAAATTAAATTATTTCGAATTTTATGAGATATTTTAAAGAAAACAGTTGCTGATGTCAGAGGCTGTGGGAAGCCTATAAAAGATCCTGCAACTAGCTCACATTGTCTCATTCTTTCTCCGGAAAGTGATCACGTAACTTCACGCTGGTTAGCGGAGCGAACTGTTATGTGCAGTAACGGTTTCGGCAAATTTCAACATGCTATAGTAGTGTACTCACTAATGTTAGGGGGACTTAGTGAATTTGTCTTCTCGTATGAATGTGCTTAACCTGTAATCTTCAACGAAACTGTTGTTCGATGCTTTAGCGACGTATCTGGTACCAACAACGTATGAATGAACTTTTAGAATATAAGTATGGTATTACTCTGAAACTGTGTTCAAGTGACTTTCTTTCAATTACCCTTCACATTTGGGGTTTAATACGAATGCGTGGCAGCCGATTTCTTAAATATATAAGGTAACAGTAGGCTACACCGGTCAAGAACTTAATCTTTCAAAGCTTAGGTGAAAGTGTTAACCTCCCCATGTAACATCTCCGCCTAACAACCTGGGCAAAATAGCTCATTTCACCTAGAATGCAGGTAGTTATCATTCTCGATTTTTGCACCATGTTGAGGCTTCTGAAACTGTCTGCTCTCAGTAGTACTCTTACTTTATTTAAGGTATCCCTCCAGTTGTTTGCGGACATTTTTTGCGGGTTTTCATAGAGTAATATTCCTAGTTAATTCGTGACCCAGAAGATTTTTTTTTTTATTTCCAGGCCTGTGAGTCCTTTACCAAACAGAAGCAATGAATACAAGTGGCAAATATACAAAGCAAGCACATCTTTGAAACTATATATCTTATGCATGCAAAAGAAATTATTTCAAAGAATTTTATTTTTATAACAAAGTCTTTCTCAGTGTTGAGAATGGATGTAGTCTTCTCGCATATGATGTGAGCAACTAACAAGATTTTCTCTTCCCTGCCAGGGCGACCTTTTTAGTTTTTAGTTTTGCATTCATGTTCCGCAAACGAATAAACATTGTTGTCCTTACCTTAGTTTTATGACATTCATTGGTACATCTGAATACTTTTCAATTATTTTGCCACAAAGTGTTTTAGCAATATTATTTTCATTTAACATACAGTCACAGCCATGAGCTTATTTCTTAAAAACAAATAACAGGTTTTTTGGCACTGTTTTGAAAATGTTATCCCTGTTCCACTTAGCATGTTTTTTTTTTCTATTAGTATACTTTAATCTGATTTTTCAAAAATATGTTTGGTACCTTGTAAGAACCTTAGAATTTTGGCAAATTCTAGTTTTTCCAGTAGTTAAATTATTCTGTAGATCGATTTTAAAGTTGCCGACGCTGGACTTAGAAATTTTGAGAGGAGTAGTTATTAACTTTAAGTAATTTCCCTGTAATCTTTCCCACAGTAACAATTCGCCATAAAAATAATTTTAAAGTGTATTTGTCCTATCGAGAAACATTTATTTTAAGAGATATTTAGGTTTGCTCAGGTTTTGAAACACGCAATCATAAAAGTAAAAATTCTAAGATTTGTAATATCTTTAAATCGAGTACAGCGACAGCTGCACTTTTATCACCAGCTGTAGTCAGCATTGTTCCCGATATTTTGGCAGTAAAATTAAATAATTTGGTTAAGATTAATTGGCGATTTTAATTAAGAGAATATAATAAGCTTTTTAATTAAAAGAGATATTAATTTGAAATTTATATCAGTAGATAGCCCTAATTAAGACGATTCTGAATATATAGTGGTTTTGGTGAAAAGTTTTAGCATTTGTCTGGTAATTAAGTTTTTGAAAATAGATTGTTGTTGATTGTCGCTGTAAAAATTCAAACGTTTGGGTTAATCCCCTACTTTGGAGATTTGTAGCACCACACGGAAATTAAATAAAACTTTAAAACTAATCACTCTAAATTTCCCACTAAACTGCCGTTGGACTTCTAGTAGATAGGTCCAGATACTGTCAAAGTTTAAACATTTTTAATTATCTGCATCATCAAATAATTTACACACACTTTTGGTCTCGCGGAAGCGAAAAGATGTGATACAGCTGCTTACGTCATTGGTTTGGCCACTTGCTATATAAACTGGTGCTTACATGTGACCGGGTCTCTTTGGTCTATCTTTCGTTTGAGTCTGGTCTTTTCTTGTTCCGGGGAGCAGTATGTGAGTGAGTCTGCGTCAGTCTTGTGTAGAAGCGGGTAGGAAATGGTTAGATGTTCGCGTCATTGGGTCAGCCATGTTGGGACTTTGGTGTAATGGCATGCGAGGTTAACTTTTAATATGAACTTTTAAATTTACAAAAGGGGTCGGTCGGTTAAATTTCTCTCCACAACCTGCAATATTTTGGAAAAGTGTGTTCTATTTGCCTGGTCAACTGTTAAATGCATATTTGAAATTTTGAGACTTTGAAAATAAGACTTTGAATTTTTCGGAAAGTGAACTTTTGTCATTTTGTAGTTATCTTGCAACCTTTTCTAGGTTTGTGGTTTAGTAACAGATCTAGTGGCGACCTTTAAGCATTTTAGTTGAGTTACTGTACGGCTACATGGTCAAATCCCAATTATTTCATGAACTTTCCGCAGAACTTTGAATAAACATAAACGTTGAGGCACTAAGGTGATATTACAGCCCCGGTATCGGCCCTGGGTCTTACAACCTATGTACTATTTTCTATTATTCTTTGACACTCTTTCTTTCCAGGAGGTTGCTCTTGATTCCCCTTGCAAATATTTGTTCAAGACCTTCACAGTTAAACAGGTAGCTTCCATTTTTTTTCATATTTGCTTCAAGATCAAGACCTGTGTTATTACATATTTTGATGCACTCATTAACGTAAATGGTAAAAGTTTTGACTAGGGAGTCATTGTATATTAGGTGGGTGAAAAGTATATTGAGCATTTACTAGAAAGATACTGGTGATGGGGCTTGGATAAATATTGGTGGAAGGTTTAGAAGTGGAAGGTAATATAGGATAATAATTAATTAACAATTGAGGACTGACATCAGGGGGTAGGAAATTTTTATGGTGTTGGCAGAGGAGTGAGAGACTAGAACACATTACCTAAGGAAGTAATGAGTGATACAAGTACCCTACACTGTGAAGGAATTTAAGATAAAAATATGTATGAATTCTAAGCAGAATGGTTGGAAAATTGTCACTGGGGTATGATCTCCATTGTAAGGCAGCAGAGGGGTAAGAGCTACAATAGCTCTTTTTTCACTATTTGGTTTGTATATATTCTCGGCACAGAATCAGATTTAACCACTTTTTGGAAAGTAAATTCATTAATCCTGCTTGCAAGTCATGAACATAATCCTCTGACACAAAATTTTGGAAGCACACAGTTGTTTTATTGAAATTCTCCTAATAGTATCATTTATATATCCATGTCTTCCTATGTTGTATCCTTTGCAAATGATGACATGTGGTACCAATACTTTCCAGTTTTTCTATTGTAAGATGTACAGCCCGTGACAGCATATTCAGGACATTAGTACAGTTCACATGACAATAACATTCACAACGCACACACCCATAAGCTTAAATGCTAAGGAAAAACACTGTGCTCCTGTGCTCCTATAGTGACGTCATCCACAGCAGAGCCAGAAATCTGAGACCAGTTTGCACATGCCATTGGGCCTCCCTGATTAATACCAAATGATTATTCACATAAAACTAGAAAGATGCACATCAAACATTTTGAAAATTCTGGGGAGTAATTATTCCAAATGGCATCACTCTTTTCGATGGATCATGGAAAAGAGATTATGGATATTTATATATAGGATACTTCTTCTACTGTAACATTCATAAGAACTATAAATAGAACAATATCATTTAGCTTTGTAATGATAGCAGGAAATGAGCTATATAATTCAAAGAAAGCTCAGCTGCAATCAACTACCAAACATACCAGTATATCTGATGAGAATTAGTGATATAAATCCACCAAAAATGTTTATTAAAAATTCTTATAGAAAAGTAGATTATAATTTAAACAATAAAGTAGCATCAGCCATAAAAAATACACAAAAACACAGTTGAAACACCAACTACTGAAAACAAATAATAGTGGAGTAACCTACAGATTTACTATTGAATGTACGAATTTATCTCTCCTATGATTTAAATAGGCTTTCAGTATAAATGCATAAAGTAGAAAAATAACTTTGACCATTAATGTAGAAGGTTAGTATGTAAATTAAAATAACAAATAAAAACAAAATACAGTAACAGGTTAAATCTTATTTATTTAAATGAATAATATAGTGTGAAGTGTGACAGTTTTATTAATAATGATAGTCGCAAAAGGGCAAATGCTTTAGAGCCATGTGAAAACTAACAAGACTTGGAATGCAATCCCATTACATATGAGAGCCAAAGCATGAAAATGCCAATGGCATGGAAAACGACAAACTCAAATATGCAATATTTTTGGGTGACCCTTAAGGATATGCACATCTGTCAATATAGCTTTCCGATATGATTCATTTTCTTCTATGTGACTAAGGAGTCAAACAAACTATTGTGTATTAGTGTTTCTCTTTGTTTTTGTGTAATTTTTTTCTTCTGCTTACAAATTTAGTAAGTGATGTTGAGTTTCCCTGATCTTGTTTGTTATCAAAGATCTTATTAATTTGTTTAATGTGTTGCCATAGAAAGAAACGACTTAAATAATATAGTAAAACATTAACATAATTTAAACAATGTATGGTACCTGGAGAAGGCTGAGTCAGAACTTTTCTCAACACTTTTTCTCCAGGACTCTCGCCTAAAAGCAGAGGAACGCCGATCACGACGAGATCCTCCCAAATTTGCAGCTGGAGTGACACGTTCGAGTGGCCGGTAGAAATTTACACAGATTCCATATCGACTTTTTCCTATAACAGTGACCTAAGATTACACTTATTTGCAGCAGGTGGAAACTAAAACAATACTTTACAATAAAATGCAACATCTCAGCAGTTTGAAGTATGGCATACATTATTAGAAAGTATGATAAATCATGCAGATTTTTTTGATGGTATAGCTTGTAAACAGAGATTCATCAAGCTATACAACATTTTGCATCCTTTAAAATAAATTTAACATTAAAAATACACTAGTAACAAACAAATTATATTCAACCATAATCTAATATTTTTTCCTTTGTTTACAATATTTTTAGTTTACAGGGGGCCAGTGCATCTGTTAGTTACAGAAATGTGAATTTTCTAGTGGTTAAGAAAAACATGATCAGCTGAGATTAAACACATCCACAAATCATACTACACAGTGTGGTAACAGTTGCTCCTTAAAAGGGTTTATGTAAAGGAGAATATTAGTTGTAAGGAGGGGGAACTATCTGGTAAGGATACTGGAATAGACTTCCAAGGCTGAAGTCGATGTTATCTTGGCTGTCTGGGTGATGGTGCATTATTGTGTAGCAAGACATTTTGCCTGTGATACTGTGGCCTCAATAGCCCTTCTGAGCTTATGCTACAAGCTGCTCAAAAGAGCCATCTACAACAGGATCTAAAAAAAAAAAAAATACTACATACCACCAACTGAGCAAATAGGATTTCGACCAAACTGGAGTTGCTGTGACCAAGTAATGGCACTGACAAACCATATCAAAAAGGGATTCTACGATTGGAAAAAGACCTAGGCAGTGTTTGTAGATTTGACGGCAGCTTATTACACAGTCTGGAAAAGGGGAATGTTCCTGAAATTCCTGAGAATTATCCCGTGCGAAACGATTGTCTCTCTGTTGAATAACATACTATGCAATCAAATGATTGAGGTTCACCTAAATGGGAACAGAAGCAAATCTTACAGTTTGAACAATGGGCTGCCGCAAGGATCTGTCCTTGCTCCACTACTTTTCAACATCTACACCACACACTTGCCATCCACTACCTCTAGGAAGTTTATATATGCTGATGACAGAGTCATAACACCACAATCTAGCAACTTCAAAACATATGAAGAAATTCTCGCTGATGACCTTCACAAACTGAATGAGTACTTCAACACTTGGTGCCTGAATCTGAATATAAATGAGACAGAGGTAAGCTCTTTTCACCTAAACAATAGACAAGCCCACTACAGAACAAATAAAATTCAGAGACAAATTACTGAGGTACATTCCTCGTCCAAAATATCTAGGGTGGTTCTGACCCATCACTGACATATAAGGAACATATCCATAAAACAACGGCAAAAGTAAAAACTAGAAATAACATCCTTCACAAACCTTCAGGAACAGGTTGAGGAACACATGTTGCAGCTCTCAGAACATCAGCACTTGCTCTGGCATATTCAATTGCTGAATACTGCAGTCCAGTATGGCTAAACAGCAGTCACACTAAAAAGATCGACATTCAACTGAATGACACAATGAGAACAATATCTGTAACTGTAAAAACTACATCTACTCAACTCTGTACTCTCTAACATCCCTCCACCAAATATCTGAAGACAAGCAGCTTTAAAAAAAGAATGGCAGAAATGCTCAAGATATCCACACCTTCCAATTCATCAGGACTGCACAGATAAAGCTCCAAATAGACTAAAATTTAGGTATTCAACGTGGAAGTTTGGTCAAGAGCTAGTCCAAAATATCTTCAACATAGGCAAAGCATGGCAAGCTGAGTGGATCAATTCCAACCATGACAAACATGCACTAATCCAAGACCCTACACGACAGCCTCCTGCATTCAACCTTTCTAGGAAAACCTGGACAGCACTGAACGAGTAAGAACAGGCCAAGGTAGATGCAACAACTAGATGTAAAAGTGGGAAATGATGGAGAACCCTTTTTGTGACTGCGGTAACAACCAGTGAACCATTCACCACATAACCATGGAATTCCCTCTCAGGAGATTCAGTGGCACAATGCATCAGATTCACGAAGCAACCACAGAAGCAATTAAATGGCTGCAATCATTGAACATCAGTCTGAAGTAACATCCATGTATAGTTATTTTTATTGTAGTTACTGTTTTTGTGTTTCTTCTGCCATACAAAATAAATAAAAAAATAAATACTGTGGCCCTCTTCTTGGCCAGAACTGTGTTATCAACCAGTATGGTGTACTCTCATATATGCCATCTAGAGAGTTTTCCCAATCAGACTATCTAAACTGTCACATTTTTCATTGGTCAGGTGGGGTGCAACACTGTTTGGTTGGGTGTCTCCCATATCATAGTTGAACTGAAACAAGTTCCGCAAACTATGATGAGTCAAAATTGAGCCCAGCAGCGAGAAAATATACCTGCAGGTTAGAAGCTGCTTGGAAAAGACATATCTGCCTTAGGTATTGCACCCGTCAACACCATTGGTAGATACGAATCACTGGATAAGGTTTGGTGATGGTGAGGGAATAAAAATGTATGAACAAAAGTGTACTGATTAAAGGTACAAGGATGAGAACTCATAAATACCTAAAAAGTAAGTAAACAGTAATAAGTGAAGTTGATGAAACAGTAAAATGAGGAGTTACCATAAGGTAGTTAAAGGGTAACGATAATACATAAAAGCCTGTTTTCAGACTGCCACTACAGAACAGTAGCAGTATGGTGAACCAAATAAAAAGAAGGGGCTATGTAATGATACTTTAACTGAGGGTTATAAACTATAATTCACAAATAACAGTTGAGTTTGTAATGAAGCAGCTTCCTATGCAAGCGTTAAAGCATGCCATATGAAAGTAGGTTAAAAATATAAACAGGAGTGAATAAACAAATTTTCAACAATCCATCATTACAATAGCAGTAAAGAGGATATAATAGTTAACTCAATAAAGCTTTTAATCTCTAAATCATCTTAATGGTAGTTTAATTACTTAATATTTCAAAAAATGTAATAATGGGATTTATTATGAAGATGTAAAGTTATAAATAAAACGAGTTTAAACCTGAAAGATTAAAAATAAAACAGTAAAAGAGGAGAACAGAAAGGATTTATTTCAATTTTAATAGAGAAGTAAAAATTTTAAGAAATATTAACAATTTTTGACAATAACAGGATAGTTTGATACAAATAGAATAATCATATTTCTTTTAATACTGCACGGAATGGAATGAAACAACTCTTAAATAAAGTAGAAGAGTTCAAAGAAAACACAAATTATGTTGGATAATCAGGAAAATAGAGAATTAACTGAAATTTAAATGAGAAAAGTATGGCGTATTAAAATAGTTCCTTCACTTGTAAACATATACATCTACATCAGAAGTGGGTATTAATTCAGTCTTAAGATCATATGAGAACATGTTTTTTGTATTTGAAACTATGTATCAGTTTGCCAGACCAGAAATGGACATTGAGTGAATAAAAGAAAATTTCTGTGAATGTTAATTTGTTATATTGGACCTGGACATAATTAGCAATTGTTTAGAGTATGCGAGATTAGCTCAGCTTCCCAATTTTGACCGTGCAATCTTCGGATCTAAAGTTCAATTAGTTCTAAATATCTGGTGGTTTACTTAAGTGAGCTGTGTTCTGTTTATTCTGAATCAATAAAAATTCCAACAAAATGTGAACTGTATGCTGTAGTGTTATATGTTGTTGTTTTTGTTAAATCTATAGTTTTCCAATAATTAGCTATGATTATTAGAGGACCATTATAAACAACATTATCAGTGTAATTACTTCACCTGTAGCGCTGTGTACAGGACTGTCTCAACTGTAATTTCCAAACCAGTACATGAACTACGTCGAGGACTGAAAATTAGTCCAATTAACTAATTATCTTTGATATCAGTCCATGGGAAATGGTATGAACTGCACCAAACAAACTTATTTGACAAATCAGTTTTTTTTAGTAACAGTAATGACATCGTTTCTATCCTAAAATACAAGATTCATTTTCATACACACACAAATGGAAAATTTTCCTAATTACTACTAAGAAAAGATAGTACATAAAATATTTGGTTAACTTAACAAATGGTTTATAGTTATCTTCTAACATTACTGTATATACAGTACAGTATATACTGCAAGTCTGCGGCACACATGGATAGAAGATATTCCACACAGTATATACAAGAAGCAAAAATTGTTAAATTTCCAGGATAGAAAATAATTTTTTGTGTAAACGGCATGCCGTTATTATAACTATTTGAACAATTTTATCATTAGGTGATACTAATAACAGAATATAAGTATAATTTACTTATTTACATTCACTAATGTTATATCAAACTTTTCTATCACAATGCAGCATGCAGATACAAGATCTTTAGAGAGTAATGAGTAATACAAATTCTGTGTGGGATGGGGCCTAGAAGATATTGTAGAACTATATTCATGCAGCATATAGTCTTGAAAATTGGCTCAGAATTCATGTCTTTATAGTGCCTCTTGTGAACAAGAAATTTGTTCAATTGAAAAAAAAAAAAAAATAAGCACAAAATGAAATTCAAACAGGAATAAAAATTGGTACACCTCAATATGAGAGGAAAGGGGGTACTTTCTGAGTTGTTAGATAAAGCAGTAAGGGAGCCCATTTCCAGTGATGATGGGGTCAGGACTGTGCCTTTTTTAGGTTAGGGGCTGCTGGTGAAGGGATGGACGTAGATGATCAAAGTGATACTAACTCTAGATCCACAATGGGGAAAAATCCCAGATGTTAAAGAAACAGATGAAGTTGCTGAAACAATAATAAACTAGGTTAGAACTAGAAAGGATGAGGTAAATGCTTAAAGTATACAGCCAGAAATAAGAGTGTTATTGGTGAACTTAAGAAGTATAATGAATAAAGTAATCGAATTTACAAACTAAACTGAAATACACAAGCCACAAGTAATAATGGGGATAGAGAGTTCTTTAAAAGAAGAAGTACTAGACAGTGAGATTTTTCTTGATAGTTACACAGAGGAACGCAGAGATAGGGGAGCAATTGGTGGAGGAGTTTTCATACTAGTTAACAAAACCTACCACAGTTCACTGGTGTTCATAGGTCATGACCATGGGGTAGATTTATGGGACAATAGAAAAGAAAAAACAGGGTGTTGGCAGCTTACTGCAGTGGGAGAATGGCAGATGAGATGAGGCTCTTGCGGGGAAATTAAATTCATACTCAGATTTCAGAGGTGAGAATAAAATGGTCGTTATTGGCGGGGATTTAAATTTACCAGGTGTAAATTGGGTAGGAAATAAGATTAATAACACAAAACAGAAATTTGTAAATACACTAATAAAGGAAGAAGGATTTACACAAATGGTAGAGCAGAACACTAGGGGACAAAATATTTTGGATATATTCCTAATAAAGCCTGATGATAACCTGGTAGGATGTCAAGTAACCGAAGGAATAAGTGATCATGAAGCAGTTCTTATGGATATTAGAGGATTCAGTGAACCAGCAGCCAAAATTGAAGGTACAATTACAAAAAGGCAAAGATTTCACATTTGAAGAGAAATTTCAGAGAACGTTTCAGCAGATGGAAGGAAGGGACAAGTACAGTAAAGTCAAGGTGGGAAGAATTCAAGGAGATAATAAGAAAGGGGGAAGAAATTTTTTTTCAAAACAGAAAATAAAAGAAGTAGTGAACCTGTGAACTGTAACAGGGAAGTGAGGCGGTTAAAGAGATTGGAATGAAGAGTACATAACAGAGTTAAGAGACAGCAGGATAGTCGGGAATATTTAAAACAATTAAACAAAGACCTAATAATGGTTAAGAATGTGGATAAAGATGTATTTATGAACAGTATTGTCAGTACAAGGGGACCACTGACTGATTCATCTAGAAATTTCTATAACTATGTTAGAAATCTGACAGAAAAGGAGGGTGTTGAGTCACTTTTAGATAAGGATGGAAAGGAAGTTACGGAGGATTTGAAAAGGGCAGAGATTTTAAGTAACGGTTTAGTGAGAGCATTAGGGACAATGAATCAGAAATAAGTGGTTCTGAATCGGATAACGAACTTAACAAAACAATTAGAAATGAGCAGACCATAAAATTTGAAATTCATCCTGAGGATATCATGAAGTAACTAAGAAAGCTGAAAAAATATAAAGGGGCTGATGGAGATAATATTAGTACAGATGTCTTTAAAATATCAAGATGTGACAGTACATTAACTTGAAATATTATTTAAATTGAGTCTTAATACTTGCTGCTTACCAGAGGATTGGAAAAATGTGATAGTAGTATCAGTACATAAAGAAGGGGTGAGAAATAGAGTCGAAAATTATAGGTCAATTAGCATGACATCAGAGGTAGGTAAATTAATGGAAAGATTGATATGCAACAACATCAGAAATATAAGTGAGCAGCGTAAGTGGTTTTCAAGTAGGCAACATGGCTTTAGGCAAGGATATTCATATCAATCTCAGCTGGTGGGATATATGCAAGATATTTTGGATGAAATGGACAAGGTGTAAGCACCTTAGAATTTTGGCAAATTCTAGTTTTGCTTAGACGGGACTTAGAAATTTCGAGAAGTGCAGTTTTCAACTTTAAGGAATTTCCCTGTAATCTTCCCCACAGTAACAACTTGCTATAAAAATCATTTTAAAGTGTAATTATCATTTATTTATAAACGTTTCTCGGGCAACAAACCGAGTAATATTATTGTTAATACACAATATTTCGGCGACTTTATTCTCCGTCGCCATCTTCAGGTGCAGTTGTCAGTGTCTTGAAGTCTACCATGAAGTCAGCCTTTAGCGTGTTGTTTGAAAACTGGCATGGCAACGACAGATGTTGTTCTGTTGCCTAGCAGCATCTCAGATGTCATTAGACGCCTGCGGAACACAAAAAGTAGAGCGTTGGTGACGAGCAGCCTCGATAACAGGATTCCATGCGTCACTTATCTGGAACCCACAATCCCTGTTAACCAAATCAGACGCGAGGCGAATTTCAAATGCTTCTTTGATGATGCTGTCCCAGAAGCCTCTCGCATGTGTCAGTACCTTAGTCGCTTCGAAATCAAAACCATGTCCTTCTGTCAAACTATGTTCTGCCACTGCGGATTTGTCTTTTTGCCCCGGGCAAAAAGACAAATCCGCAGTGGCAGAACATAGTTTGACAGAAGGACATGGTTTTGATTTCGAAGCGACTAAGGTACTGACACATGCGAGAGGCTTCTGGGACAGCATCATCAAAGAAGCATTTGAAATTCGCCTCGCGTCTGATTTGGTTAACAGGGATTGTGGGTTCCAGATAAGTGACGCATGGAATCCTGTTATCGAGGCTGCTCGTCACCAACGCTCTACTTTTTGTGTTCCGCGGGCGTCTAATGACATCTGAGATGCTGCTAGGCAACAGAACAACATCTGTCGTTGCCATGCCAGTTTTCAAACAACACGCTAAAGGCTGACTTCAAGGTAGACTTCAAGACACTGACAACTGCACCTGAAGATGGCGACGGAGAATAAAGTCGCCGAAATATTGTGTATTAACAATAATATTACTCGGTTTGTTGCCCGAGAAACGTTTATAAATAAACAACGCCGAGAGAAATTACATTCAATTGTAATTATCATATCGGGAAACGTTTGGTTTAAGAGATATTCCCGTTTGTTCATGTTTTGAAGCACGCGATCATAAAAGTAGAAATTCTAAGACTTGCAATATCTCTAAATCACGTAAAGCTACAACCGAACTTTTATCGCCAGCTGTAGTCAGCACTATCCCCAATATTTTGGCAATAAAATTAAGTAATTCAGCAAAGTCTAATTAGCGATTTTAATTGAGAGAAAAAAATAAGCTTTTTATTAAAAGAGATATCAATTTAAATTTTACATCAGCAGATAGCCCTAATCAAGACGATTTCATACATATATGGGTTTTCATAAAAAGTTTAAGCATTTGACCGGTAATTAAGTTTTTGAAAATTGATTGTCGTTGATTGTCGGGTGAGAGTTTCGGGAAAGTCCATAAAGTCCGCCAAGATTGGGCACGTGATGAGTTTGGTGTTAAGACAATAGAAACCTTTTGGAATAATAAATTAAATTAAAATCGATAGAACAGGATGATAGAAAGTCCCTGTAAGAATCTCAGATTAAACTATCATATACTTTTAAAGATATTAATTAAAGAAAAGGTCATAGGCGCGCGCCTGGCTATAATACGAGGGTTATGTAAAAAATAAGGTTCCCATATTTTTTTTAAATGTAAAACATGATTTATTTAAAATGAAAAATACATTATTGGAAAGCTTAATTTCTAAACTATTTTTCAACATAATCCCCAGATTTTTCCACGCATTTTTGCTGCCGACTTATCCACTTTTGAAATCCGACTTCTGCTGCCAGTCCATTGAGAAACTTGGTGACCGCTTCCTTCACTTCCTCGTCAGTTGTTAAACGTTGTCCACCCAAGTGTTCCTTTAATTTTGGAAACAAATGAAAGTCATTTGGGGCTAGATCAGGGCTGTAAGGAGCACGATCAACGAGTTCCCAGCCAAAACTGTCGATCAAATCCCTGGTTTGGCGAGAGACGTGCGGGCGCATTATCGTGGTGCAATCTTACGCCCTTTGTTAATCTTCCTCTCCGTCGATTTTGTATGGCTCTTCTGAGCTTTTTTAAAGTCTCACAATACCTGTCCGAATTGATTGTGCTCCCTCGAGGCATAAAGTCAGCAAGAAGAATGCCCTTACGGTTCCAAAAAACCATAACCGTCACTTTTCCTGTGGACAGCGACTGCATGCACTTCTTCGGTTTCGGCGAATCAGTATGGCGCCATTGACGAGATTGTTCTTTTGTCTCCGGGGTGACGTAATGACACCATGTTTCATCTCCGGTAACAATGGAGTCTAGGAAATCTTCGGTATTCTCGTTGCATTCTCGAAGAAACTCCTGGGCACACCTGACACGATCAGCTTTGTGGGCTTCAGAAAGCACGTGCGGGACCCATCGCGCACAAACCTTATGATAACGTAATCTTTCCGTCACAATTGTGTGAACTGTTTTTTCACAAACTTCAGGAACCCGGACAGCCAGGTCCCGAATCGTTATTCTCCGATCTTCGAGCAGACTTTCCTCAATCTTCGTCACAACTTCGTCGGAGGTCGATGGCCTACCGCTTCTTTGCTCGTCATGAATGTCTGTGCGTCCTTCAGAGAACTCCCTGCACCATTTTCGGACATGTTGAACACTCATACATGCCTCCCCATGAACTTCACACAACTGCTTATGAATTTCAACCGGTGGTAAATTTTTTGTGTGCAAAAACCGGATTACAGCACGAACTTGGCACCTGGCGGTGACGGCAAGCAGGAGCTCCACCGCGGATGGCTGTCAGGCTGGCACTGAACGTCACAGCGAGTTCTACCTGGGTGGGATCTAGAGTGGGGGAAGCTGCGCAGACGGCGGTGTTGCCAGATTTGGAATAGCATCTCGCGCGGCGAGTTTACAGCGTTGGGAACCTTACTTTTTACATAACCCTCGTAGTTCGTGCGGTTAACACACGTGGTCTCATTCGTACGCCGGGAAGTGATCGAGCAACTACGCGCATGACTTGACCAGTGATTTGTAAAATCAGAACTTAGAAAATGTAGTCTGTCGTTTCTTACTTTCGGTTTCGTCTGTCCCGTGCTTCGTGAACAATATGTGAAGGAACATTAATTCGGTTTCGTCGTAGTGTCGTGACTGGCTATTCTCGTCAGTGAACTGTGTTCGACCATGTTGGATGTTGTCGGGTTATATAACAACTATAATTCTTAATGTGAACTTTTAAATTACTAAAGGGGTTCGGTCGGTTGCAATTTCTCTCCACAACCTGTAACTTTTGGAAACGTATGTTCGATTAGCCAAATCAACTTTTAGAATGCTATTTTGAACTTTTGGTTTTTATTTGAATAAATTTGAAGAACTTTGGAAAAGTGAACTGTTGTTATCTTTTTGTTAACTGATAACCTTTTCAATATTTGTGGGTCAACAAATATTGTGGCGACCTGATGCATTCAAGTTGAACTATCCAGGCTACATGGTCAAATCAAAATTATTCAGTAAGTTATCCAGAGAACTGTGAGTCTTCATCAAGAGTGTAAGTTGAGGCACTTAGGCTATACTCAATCCCGGTATCGGGTTGGTTCCTTACAAAGGGAGGTTAAATTGATAGTGTAGCACTAGATCTGTCAAAGGTTTTTGACATAGTGAGCCATAAAATGGTAGTAAATAAGGTAAAATCTATTGAAGTGGATCAGAAAGTGATTTGCTGGATAGAAAAATTTTTGAAAGGTAGAAAACAGAAAGTTATTGTAGGAAATGCGGTATCAAAAGAAGTGGAGGTAAAAATGGGAGTGCCACAGGGTAGGGTATTGGGACCATTGCTGTTTATTATTCTAATGAATAATTGTGTTGATTGTTTACTATCAGAAATTTTATTGTTTGCAGATGACATAATGCTATATAAAAGGATCAAAATGGTTGAGGATTGTAAACAGTTGCAGGGTGATCTCGTCAGCATATCTAGTTGGGTTGGTAGACATGGAATGAAGATAAATGCAAAGAGGAGTCAGCTTATTAGATACACAAATAAAAAACTAAAGCTTTATTATGATTATAAGGTGGGGAAAGAATTGCTTATTGAATACTTGAAAAGTAAATATCTTGGAATTACATTTGATAACAAGCTTAACTGGGCAGATCACATTCGACAGGTAGTAGGAAAAGGTTTCAAAATTCTGCATTTGTTGGAGAGGGTGATGTGTGGATGTATGAGAGAAGTAAAGGAATTCGGTTACAAAACATTGGTCAGACCATTGCTTGAATATGGTAGTGTAGTATGGGACCCACATTTTGAGTATTAAATACAGGAGTTGGAGAAAGTGCAAAGAAGGGCTGCTAGATTTGTTTCTGGAAATTATCACAGAATGCAATCAGTAACAGATATGATAAAAGAGCTTGAAAGGGATTCATTGGAAGATAGAAGGAGGGTCATGGGAGTGTACAAGGAGTATATTGGTGATGAAGCATGGAAAGATATTGGTGTAAGCATTGAAAGTAATGCATGGATTGAAAAACATAACCATGACCACAAGCTGGCACTCGATTTCATGCACAAGGGTGTAGGAAGATTCTCTTTTTTTTAGGTAAGGGTGTCAGAGATGCAGAAAAGGGTGAAGATGGGTGTTTAGGGACATTGCCACTGGTGCATGTGCTCCACTGCAATTTAATTTAATTTAAAATATATTTTATTTAACAATTCAATTTATAACACTAAGGAATTTAATAATGGAAATTATTAAGCTGTGTTGCATAATGTTTATCAATAAGTAGCAGATGTGGTTAGCTCTTCCTGGTAGTCTTGTTAATGACTGCGTGATCTGTACTATTCACAGTGATATATTTTTATGTCTCCATATGGAAAAATTTCATTTGGATCAATTAAATATGATAGTTGTAACTATGCAAGCTACAGTTTAATGTAATATTTTCAATAACTTTATTGCTTATTACATATGTGTAAACAATATAATTTGCTTCTTCATCATGTGGTTTATTTTCATGACTGAAAACTTGGTTAACACCATTTAGTGCATCACTTCTGCTATATCATTATTCCTTGACTATTCATCAGAGAAATAATTTTCAAACTCTGGAATAATTTATTTCAAACGCTATAAAAAGTGGAGATTTTAATCTTAATTTTCATGAGAAGTGTGGTATTTTTGCACTATGGCTCAAAGTTCATGGCATAAATTTAGATGCGCATAAAAGTTTAAATATAAAAATGAAAATAAAGACTCATGATGAAGAAGTATATTGTTTCAACTAACTTAATCATGGTATACAATAATTGTTCAGAAGGATATGAAAAGAAACTGCACACCGCTATTCCATTGTTCAACCTTCATGGTGTAAAATGGATATGCATTACAATTTAAACATCCTGTTGGTTTCAGCTAGTATTATTATATTTGTACCACAGCAACACACTCATAGTAAAAATAAAACAAAAAGTAAACAAAAGTTCTTCACTTACCTGAATCTTTCTCAGTCAATGTGAACACAAATGACGTAGCCTCTCGCAGTGCAGTCCGCCGAGGACCCATTGATATGCAACCCTCTGGCTGGCAAAAGTACACCATGTCTAGTGGAAGTGGAAAGTCTTTGTGGTCTTCTGTTGGATACCTGCGCAGCAACTCTGGAACTTGCACTGCAGGTGTACCTCCTCCTCCAGAGCACACCCTTGCTCCTGGCCCTGGCCCTGGAGGCCGTGCACCCACAATAGCTAGATAGTCCACCAAGCGAGGGCACAGAAACTTCTTCTGAATGTCACACATTGCCGAGAGAGCTCGGTCACATCATGCACTCGCACACTTCCTCTAAGCATTGGTATTGTTCCAATTTATTTGCAGGGTTACACATGTGGTGGTTGGTTTCTTTCACTTTAGACAGGATCTGAAGTGACTTCTCCTAGTCATCTACTTGTCCACTGAAAAAGGTTAATACTTCCTTGT
The DNA here is from genome assembly GCA_031002005.1 of Vandiemenella viatica. NCBI lineage: Eukaryota > Metazoa > Arthropoda > Insecta > Orthoptera > Morabidae > Vandiemenella > Vandiemenella viatica. The sequence goes on along the minus strand of CM061920.1, from coordinate 96,223,028 downwards.
GTTATCTTAATGAGTAGTCCAAAGTTCTCAAGTACTAAACAATCAGAGCAGTGATTCATTGCCCAAATAAATTAATGTAGATTCAGCAAAACCAGTATGTAGATAGCATTTCGGATTGGAAGAAATATGAGGTAATTTTTAGTAATGGTCCAGTGGTTTTTATTGCCATCTGAAAAGAAATAAGGCTTTATATAATAAATGTCTATTATTGTGTTGAGTTAAAGTGCATGAGAACCATTATCCTCAATTTTGAACAGTAAATTTGAAACTTATTAATTTGAAACTTATTGTAAAACTAGGATAATGCCCATTACACAGGCAGTGTGTGTGATTACTGTAAATTTTTTAAAGTGCGTATTGATAACCATCTTGTAACTTGTGATAAAAAATCTATATATTTCTTTTTTCATTACTTCTTCCACAACAGGCAATGGGAAGTAAATAAAATACCCAACGTTTAAAGTTGATTTTCTGAGTTGGTAACTAAAGCTTTAAGGGAGCCAACTTCCAGATATGATGGGATCAGGACTCTACTTTTTTAAGAATAAAGTTGCCTTGGAGTGTATGTGAAGAAAATGAACTGGATGAACAATGCCAATGATAATAGAGGCTATTTTTGAAGTGAAACTTATGACCTAAGATGGAACACTCATAGAAAACCATGAAAAAAGAAATGGCAAAGGATTCTACAGAGAAGCATTGGAAAGCTGAAACCAATGGCAGGGGTGGCACAATCGGTCTCGTTGAGTTGGTGAACAGGACCATGTGAAAGGTTAAATACAAGAAGAAATGGTGAAGACACAAGAAAGACACATGTGAGTATGATATGGAAAAATGATTAGCATGGAAGTGATGAACCGACAAGAGTAAGGGTAGATAATGAAAGAAGACATGATAATGAGTGTGATAAAAAAAAATGGAGCAAGGTATAGGAAAAACCATTAAAATGGTGAAATGTTTCATTTTCGAGACGAAGGTAAAGGAAGAGCATAAGCATAATAAATGTAAAACTATGATTGTGTAGAAATTTAGATGTAATGAAGAAAGTTTTTTAGTTGTAGCAGCATGGCATGTATTTATTAATTTATTTATCAATCTTGTTTCATGGAGACCTGCTGAGGAAGGATCTCTGGGATGTGAAATATGTCATCATTAATACACAGACATACAATATGAATCATAATCGTAATGAAAACTATCATATGTTCCAAAGACAAATAAAGAGAATAAAAATAAACATTAAGTTTTAGAACTGAATTTTGCAAAAGGTCATATTCAATACAAATAATTATTTGGTTCGAATTCTTGAATGGAGTAGATGGAGTTGCCAATAAGATAATTTCTCAGTTTGTCTTTAAATATATCTTTACTATCTGCAAACTGTTTTATACTCTTGGGAAGTTTATTTCAAAGATGTACTTATCCCAAAATAATTAACTCCTCTTTGTACTAATGATAGAGATGTTAGTGTTTCATGCAAGTTATTTCTGTTTCTTGTATTGAAATTGTGTACCTGTGAATTGATGTAAACAGGTTAAAATGTTCTATGACAAACCTCATGAGAGAATATATATACTGAGAAGTCATCAGCAAAAAGTTCATGGTTTTACCCTGCACAACATTCCAATAGCTCTATTCTGTGTTATGAAAGCTTTTTTACTTTGTGAAGAGTTTCCCCTAAATATTATGCCATATGACATCACTGAATGGAAATATGAGGAGTACACCTGTTTCGTTAATTCTAGATCTGCTGTTAGAGAAAGTGTTCATATTGCAAAGGAGGCACTACTTAACTTCTTCAGTAGTGAAGTGATATGTTCATGCCAAAAGAATTTCTCATCATTTTAATACCAAGGAATTTTATACTCTTTGTTTCTAAGATTGCGTTATTTTTATAGCTTACTTGTAAATCCTGCTGTGCATAATTAATTTGTTTTAAACTTAATATAATTTTTTTAATTTAATTTTAATGAATTTGCCTTAAACCAATTTGCTACTTCACTGAGTATTTCATTTACATTCAATTCGAGATTATTCTTTGGTGTTTTTCTCACAGTCATGTTAGTGTCATCTGCAAATAAAACACTCTTAACTTTGTCCAGGAAGGTCATTGATGTATAACAAAAAGAGGAGGGGTCCTAGGACAGAGCCTTGTGGAATTCCATGTTTCATTTTCTCCCAGTCTGATGAGGCATCTTTACTTATTTTAGAATAAAAAATCGAAACTTTTTTCATTCAGTGTTCCATGTATGATTCAAACCATTTACCTGCATTTCCATAAATACCATAGTATTCCATTTTTTCAAAAGTAATTTATGATTTACACAGTCAAATGCTTTTGCACGATCACAAAATATTCCCACAGGGCTCATTTTATTATTTAGTTACTCAAATGTATTGTTTAAAAATGAATATATAGCCATTTCTATGGATGATCCTTTGTGGAACCCAAATTGTGAAATAGTGAGTATATTGTATTTTGTAATATGCTTCATTACTCTACAATACATTACTTTTTCAAAAATGTTTGAGAATTCTGAAAGTAATGAAATGGGATAATAGTTATCTACACATGGTGCTTCTCCTTTTATAAACAATGGTTTTACAACTGCATATTTTAGTCTATTTGGAAACACACCTTGCATTAAGGATTCATTACAAATGTGGGCAAGTACATGGTTGATAGAATCTGAACATCTTTTCAGTAATTTACTTGAAATAATGTCATATCTGGAAGAATTTTTAAGTTTTATTTGTTTCATGAGTTTATTTATTTCTGAGACTGTTAATGGTGGCAGTTGCATCACCACAAATCTATTCGTGAAAGCAGTCTGAAGAAGTCTTAGGGCAACATGTGGGGATTGCTGTTATATGCCTAATTTCTCTACAGCTGAAGTAAAATGTTTGTTAAACATTTCACAAACTTCCCCTACTTCACTATGCACAGATCCATTTTGTTCTATTTTTATGTCTTTATATTGATTTACAGATTTTCCTGCTTCAGCTTTTATTATATTCCATATAGTTTTCAACTTATTACTTGAATTCTCTATTTTCTCTGATATATACCTGTTTTTGGCCTTTCTTATTACATTTCTTAGTATTTTAGAGTAAATGTTTATAATGAGCTTTCAGTGTATAGTAACCTGATTCTCTTACTTTTAAGTAAAGGTCCCTTTTTGTTTTACTACATACTCTAATAATTTTGCTATCCATCTCTTACCCAATAGAAATATATTAAGAAAGATCAACACCCTGTGCAGAGTACACTTCTGATCAGTGTTCATTATTTAAGTAATCTATGAAATGTTTTATATTGTTTTCATTAATTTTTCTTCTATAAACCCCAGCTTTTTCTTTATCTGTTTAACACTGTTTCTGTACTTGATACAAAACAGCTGGGAATCATGGTCTGAGATACCATTTATTATTGGAAGTATGTTGTAATTACTGTACTGAGAAATATCCATAAAAAACATATCAATTGCAGTCCTGCTATTATTTTGTATTCTTGTAGGGATATTTACAAGTGCCGTTAAGTTAAAAGACAACATCAAGGCTTCCATATTTAGCCTCTTATTGCTGTGATTAAGAAAGTCAACATTAAAATCTCCACATAAAACTATTTGTTTGTTATTTGTGAAACACAGTAGCAAAGACTCTGAGATAAAAACAGTCTAAAATTTCCTGAAGGGGCACTGTAAAATGATATTACTATGAGCTTTTCCTTACCCTATTCCAGTTTTTTAACATAGCATTCAAAGTGTTGTTCTATACAATACTTAATTACACCTACACTGTTGCATTGAATATTATTTTTAACAAAAATGGCAACTCCCCCTTTCTCCATTTTACATCTACAGAAATGAGAACTTAACTCATAATTTGGGATGGATGACTGAGATATTCCTGTGTCAGACAAAAGATGTTCAGATATGCATAAAACATCTACATTAAAATTTCTGGAATTTTGAATCTCTTCTGGGAATAAGGTAATGTCATCAATTTTACTAAATATTCCTCTTATATTTTTATGGAGAACAGTGGTCTGAACACTGATTAAATGAATTAGAATTGTTTACTTTATTAGTACATACTGGTATGTCAGTTGGAATTTCTAATTTCAATAAGTTTGGATAAGCAGAGACATTAATTTATTTTAGATATCTTAATACAACTACTTTACTTATCCCAAAAAAGGCCGCGAGTTAACCCCACTTATAACAGGAATACCTCTTTCACTCACATGGAAATGTGAGCAATGTCTTCCTCAATTTAATAACTGAGGTCCTTATCAAGACTATTTCCTGGTCCCCCCACAAGCATAATACAATCTTCCTCTGAAAAATCTTTCCCTAGGTCTTCCACATTTGCTACAACATTTCCAAGATCTGCATTTGATTTGAAAATACTGCAGACTTCATAATCTGGCCCGAAGTCAAACTGAGCCATCTCACTGATTCCTCTCCCATGACTGCTTCCAAGTAACTGTATCTTCATGCATTTAGATACCCCCTGAAAGGCTTTCGCTTTTACTTTACAAGATCCCAGATCGTTCAGTCCAATCTGATGGTCCTCAAAGTCACCATCTAGATCCTCCAATGGCCGAAACACATTGGATGTCTCCACCTGGAAACCATCAGACAGACAGTGTCTCTACCTCTCCTGCCAGAGCTGACTTCTTTCCACTCACCTTTTTGCCTAAGCCTAAGAACAGAGTTTTCTGCCTTCAGGGCCTTTAAATCCCTCTCTGCAGATGCCAGATCTGACTGGAGCTTCAGAATCCACTGATCCTGATCATTAATTCTGCAGGAGTGACCGTTCCAGGCAATACTGACACAAGAGTCACTGTTAGCAATATCACTGCACCCCCAGTGAAACCAGCATCCACCAGCTCTGGCACGTCACTCCTTCTCTTACCAATCTTCGGCAATTTCCACACTTAGGATCCATTATGATACTTTCAGAAAAACTTAAAATGTTTACTTTTTAAACTACTTTAAAACATTAGAGAAAAAAGACTTTAAAATGTTTACTTTTTATTTAACTACTTGTGTATCATTTGCAAAAGAAAAGTAAAAGTAGGATTCTAAGAAAAATGCTAAAAATACTATGTAAATCACTCAAAACGTTTCCGAAATGAGAATTACAACACTTATCAACTACAAGACTTACAACAAAACAACACAAATGATTTCAAAAGAACTTTTTAAACAATTAAAATCAAATTTAACTCCCTAGAACTCTGATTCACACCTAACCTCAAATGTAAACAAATAAAAACTCGGTTTACACTGTACTAATTTTCTATTAAATAACAACGGTTCACTATCACTTAAGAACTTCACAAATTTACTTCAAAACAAAATTGCTGTTAAAACAAACTTACAATGAAATTATGTTATGCTATAACAAGAATATTGTTACTAGACATTACTCCCGGACGTAAACAAAAGCCACCAAACACTGAATCTACAATTTACAGATTTATAATAAATAAAACGGATCACTAACACTCACACTACTAGAATATGATATTCTTCAACGTTTTAACTAACCTACAAGATGAATTAATTCTGGGAAACAAACAGAAGGAAAACAATCTAAGTAGAACCTGATTATATTAAAGATGGGAAGATTAATCTGAATGTGTTTTCAGTGAATAAAAAATTATATAGAGATGTCTTAAAAGGAAGAACACCAATATTTGAAGTATTTAATCAAAAAGACGATAATCATATCAAGGATCGATTAGAAGAAAATGAGGATATAGACAGATGAAGTAACAATTGAATGAAACAAATTATAGAGGACCAAACTGGTTATGAAGAAGCCATAACACATGGAGGATCTGTAATTAAAAGGTTAGGAGAAAGGACGAAGATACACGGGAAAGGTGTAAGATCTGAATTCAAAAGAGTCAACAGGGAACCAGTATTAGTGTGGCAAAGACATTTATAAAATAGAAATTGAAGAAAGGAGGGAAGCAGATGGAATATGACTGACTGAAAAAGGAAATTTAAGGATTGTGAAACATAGCCCATATGAAGCAATATTGTGAGCGAAAATGAATTCTACATGAAAATAAAACACCACAATTTAGCTGATGAAATTTATTTTCAGACCCTGAAGTGAAGTGTCTAAGTAATTTGGCCCATATTGGACAAAAGAAGAAAATTAAAGACATTTAAATTGACTTCTCCCCAGCAAGTAAAACTTGTCAGTTTTGGGACGTACGAGTAATTTACCTTAAATTTGATAAATAAAGAGTAGTTTTATATTAGGTTGATATATAGAAATATTAGAGTAATGCATTGTGAATGGCTGAACCATTTGCATCGCATAAGTGTTGCACCGTTACTCAGTATAAATGTTGGACATATATAAAGTATATACATCATGCCAACTGCCTATATAAATGTATTTTATTGTGTGTATTCATCGTTGTAATAAATATCTATAATAATATAATGGCTTGGGGCATCCGTGATAGCAAGGAATAACGCAAGCCACAGGACACCCAATTATACATAGAATTTTTATATAAAAATAGAAGAGATGTATTAAATGAGAGAGATATGTACTGGAAAAAGCAAGAGCTGAGCTGCAACAAGATAATATAGTGGATAGTTTGACTTTAAGTTGTCAGAAAAACAAGTTGTATAAAAATACAATTTAAGTGAAAGGTTTTGTATGTGAGGCTGTGGAATAAATATGTATTCAAGTGAAAAATTGAAGTAACTGATATTGGTTAAAAAGTTGAAGAATATATTTACAGAGATGAGATGAAGAAAGGTGGGGTATAATTTTTCCTTTAAGGTAAAAGAAAGTACTTGACATAAAATGTGATGTTATAGACCACAGTAGATGTTGCCTAATTCATAACATAAGATGCAAAATACACACTCTTTTGTAGGAGGCTCCAGAGAAATCAATTATCTTTAAATTATTGTGTTTGTAATGAAAAAATGTTTGAAGTAGTAATTTAGTGTGATGTTCTAAGTAAAAGTTGAGAAGGATAAAAACACTTCCAGCAGACTCTGACTATTACAATATGAATCGTAAAAATTCTGTAGGATTTTTTTTTAAATACATCTGACTGTGTTAACTACAAATTAATACTGAAAAAAGTAGAATATTATCCACACTTCAGTCACCATCTCTTTCTCAGAACCATCCCATCCAAATTTTTAAGGAATTCTTATCCACCAGTTTGGCTTTTTCTAGTTTCCTGAAATCCTTGGTGAACACCAGCAATCTCAGCCCTGCTGAAACCCATGCCAGGAAACCAATTTCAACCAACCAAGACCTTACCAACCTCCCTGCAGTCAAGGGCACAACCACAGTAGTTATGAATCACAGTGACTATATGGCTGAAGCCCTTCATCAGTTATCAGACACCAACGCTTTCTACCGCTTTACCGAAGATATCATACCTGCTGTCAACAACAAAATTACAGGAATATATACAGTTCAGTGAGCCCCTCCAAGGTCTCACCCCACAGTCAATTTCTCTTCTTACTTCAAAAATCCACGAACACCTTTAGCTCCTTCCCAAAATCCATAAGCCTGGTAATCCAGGACACCCTATTGTTGTGGGTTTGAATCTCTTACTGAACATATCTCTGCACTGGTGGATCAATACCTACAACCTTAGGCTGTCAACTCCCCTCCCATATCAAGAGCGCAACGCTTCCTCTTTCTACTATGCCCACACTACTTCCTTCCAACTCAATCCTGGTAACAATTCACATCACATCCCTGTACACAAACATTCCACATTGTGATGGACTCAGTGCTATGGAACATGTTCTGGATCAGCACCCTCCAAACAGCCGCCAAGTACATCTTTCCTCACCACCTTGGGTGAATTGGTTTTAACAAATACTTCTCCTTTGATGGTAATATCGACCTGCATGGCCCCCTCTTATGGTAATGTCTTCATGGGCTGCCTGGAACAGACACTTTTAAAGGTAATCCCTCTCAAACCCCTCATGTGGCTTAGGTTAATAGATGAAATTTTTATGTTCAGGACACATGTGGTAAACATCCTTCTAAATTTTCTGAATGATCTTAATACCATAAACACAATTTAACATGAAGCTACTGCCACACCCAGACCACACTCTCAAATGGCCCCTGTAGTCTTGGTATTTGGGGCAACCAAATATGTTCCAACCAGCAATCCCTTGCAGAGTACTCAAACTACATCTCACAAGCATTGATACCCAGCAACTACCCCCCCCCCCCCCCACAGCTTTGGGTCACAAGCAACTTTCACACACCACATTACAAACTGCTCAGCCTATTGATTAGCCCCCAAAAATCAACTATAGTCCATTCCTGGTCACACAATACATCCCTCTCCTTGAACCCATCAATAGAATCCTTCTGCTGAGCTATAATTTCCTGCTTACCTCCCCTCAAATGAAATCCATTATTCCAAAAATCGTCCCTGGCCCCCTCCCCCAAAACTTGTTTCAGCAGGCCTCCCAACCTTAGGCAGAAACACAATCTTCCTCAGATAGCCCAAAGGCTCTTTCCTATAAAATAGACCATGCTGTAAGATTACAACATACATCATGCCTCCATCACATACACCAACCCTCTCACTGCGGAGGGCTTTCCCATCACAGGACAAGCCACCTGTGAAACTTCCTATGTAATATACCAGCTAACCTGCGAACACTGTCTGGCTTTCTATATAGGTTTGATCACCAATTGATTAGCCATAATAATGAATGGCTACCAACAGACAGTATACACCTGGAATCCAAAACATCCAATAGCTATCCATGCCATCACCCATGATACCTGGAATACCGTCGAAAAACGTACCGCAATAACGTGTGTATTTAAATTATAAATAAATATAGTTAATAGTTAGTTTTTGTTGTAATAGTAATTTTAAACTCTACATTCTAGTACATTTTACAATTGTGAGCTATCATGAGTGCTTTTATTCATGCAAAAAAAATATTATTTGTGATTTATTGCTGTGGTCTGTTCCGTGTTTATTTTCTGTGTTTGTTTACATTTTTGAGCGCTAGGTTTAAGTTCAGATTTTTGTTATAGAGCATAAATATATTTAGATAAAGCTTACTTGTGAATTAATTTAGCAGTTTTTTTGTAATGTTAAGTTCAACAAATTTTCTCTCTCACATTGTGTATTCTGTTGTTAGTTTCTTGTAATCACGAGTGAAAAGTGTGGACATTGCCGTAGATTTTTGAGGGTGGGAATTTTTTGTGAAGGGTGTGAGAAATCATTTCATTCGGGAGCGAACTGTAGTGGCATCGAAAATGGAGAAATTGAGGAGGCTCTCTCATGGTTCTGTAAAGATCGTCTCAAAAGTAGGAAGATATTGGAGGATTGGAGGATTAGTGCCCTTGAGGCTGAACTGATAGAAGCTAGAAAGGAGTTGGATAGGCTGCACAGGGAGGGAAAAAGAGATGGTTGGGAACTGGTAACAGGGAAAAGGGCAATTAGAACAAGAAGGGCTCCTGATTCTTTTGTTGTTGGGGTGCAAAATATGTTTGCCCTGTTGCCAGAGTTAGACAGGGATGAGCCTTCTGTAGGTGTAGGTAATAAGCAGCAAACTTGTAGGAAAAGCTGGGTAGTTAAGTCTGGTAGGTAGGGATTAGGGAAAAAGAAAGTATTGCTGCTAGGTAGTAGTTATAGATGACGTGTTGGGCCATTGGGGCAGGAAAAATTAGGATCAGGTTTCCAGGTCATGAGTTTCTTCAAACCTAGTGCTAGTCTTGCTCAGGTAGTAGAAGAAATAGGCTCTTTGTGTAAGGATTTCACAGATCAGGATCATGTAGTGATAATGGGAGGAGTGGGAAATAGTTTGGGCAGGAATGATAGGTATAGTATCAGAGATGACGTGGATAAAATAGCAGAAGCAATGTGCCACACTCGGGTCATTGTGATGTCGGTCTTGAGACTCTATGATCGGCCACAAGATGAACTCTGCTGTGAGGCGAGTGAATCTAGAACTGGAATGCTATCTTATGTCTGATATTGGCTCTAGCATGGTCTTGGTACTTGTAGATGCTATTGATAGCTGGAGTTATACTAGCCATGGCTTACACCTCAATAGTAGAGGGAAGGGGGTTCCTTCAGATCTGATAGCAAAACAATTAATTGGGACCACAAATTGACATGAAAAGATTCCCGTTGTTAATGGTGTAAGGGCAGCTCCTTTTTTAGATTAGGATCATGTATTATGCAGAGAGTTTTAAAAGAGCTTAGTTTAAACAATAATGAGTTTTCAGCAGTGGCATAGCTGGGGGGGGGGGGCGGTGTGGGCGGTAATAGAAATTAGTGTGATACAAAATTTTTTTTGATATTATTTTGTCCTATGGTGTCGAAACACGTCTACCTTTAATGTTTTGAATATTTGTTTTTATGTTGATCTGTTGCTTTTTCAAATACGATCCACAGTGCTGTGCTCTTTCATTACAGTAGGGTATAATTATTGGCAACACCGCACACTTAAACAAAGAGAGCACCACTCTGTAGCTCCAACAATCACAGGAACTCGTGCTTGCCGTCCGTCACTGTTGTTTGGTTTGTTAGAAGCGGCGGTGGATATAATGTAAGTTTTCTTGTATAAAGAGAGGGAGTTTTAAAATTAAAGGATATACTATATATATCTAAAATTGTTAAAATGATGGTAATTAGACAGTTAAATTGTAAATCCTCGAAATTATTTCAAGAAAAATATTAGATTTTCCTTTAAAAATAAAAAAAGCAACCAAGCGTAGGTTGGCATACGCGTAGTCTAGGCTTCAAAATTGTTTTGCTTATATAGAATTCCATTAGCTTCACAAGTGCCTTGAAGTATTGTATAGTAATTTTTGAATTTATCGTCTGACAGATTCGTGATGTATAAAGTGAGTGCATTTCGCGTTATCCGATTTAAACTCTGCGTACCTACCTTCTGCCGACAGTGCACATATACTCGAAATGAACTCGTATCATGTTCGAATTTATGTAAATAAAATTATTCGGAAAACTGCATTAAACTAGCAATACTGTCAGGTTTCAAGTCAATCCGAACGGGTCCAAGTGTTCGTTGATGGTATCGTCTGTCATTAGTAATCAGTTTTTGTAGAGCATGTGTTTTAAACAGTCGGAACCATGTATTTTGCTAGCGAAATCGCAACATTAGTAAGCACTTTAACTCTAGCTTCATGTAAGTTTGCTATGCTTTCTACTGATCGAGAATATGCAAATATGATCGCGATGAAATAAATAAGCGTATGATTCTCTAAGAATATTCCATATTAAAATTTGTAACAAAAAGAAAATTTGTATTATGGGTAACCTCTCTATCGAATACAGGTACCTAAATTATTCCGGATTCCTTAAATCGACAGGGACGTCGAACTTCTGTTCCTGAACAAAAATTGAGCTTTAATTATAAACTGAATGAACATTCGAGTCATTTACAACATTTTTATTTATACGCTACAGAGCGGTTCTATAAATCTCAAATTTAGACGTGGAGACGGTCATCAGTACAAACAATGTCATATTTAGGAGTCTGTAGCTACGTGTATCTTAGGCGGGTAGTAAAATACTTCACTTGTTATGAACTTCATATAAATACGGCAGATATCGCAAAGTCATGTTCTTATACTACCTGACTCGATGTTTTTTAATTACGTTGTTTTTATATTGCATTTATTCTTCCATTTATATAAAGGAACTTAATGTAGAATTGCTTCTCTGACTATACAGTATCCCCCAGGGTCTCACGACTTGTGGGACCCGGATTATGGGTTTGCATCGATGGGACCCCATCTGGATCTGGAATTGCTTCTACTTGGATCAAGCCACTTCCGTTAACTTTCCTCTCAATATCCCTTGGTCCTGTAAATACCAAGATTGCAAAGTCATTTAAATACAGCCTATGTTAAGGTTTCAATAACAAATGACTTGGAAGTTTTCGACTTTTTTAAATTTATAGCAAAATATTATGGTCGCCCTATAGTTACATTGGCGATAATTAAAATCTCAACACTCATACAGGAATGATAGAATTTTTGAAAACTTTGAAGATATATTCAGGGCCATACCCAGAAGAAATGATAACAAATGGAAATGGATCAGGCTAGGTTATTACGTTTAGATAAAGTTGTCAGTAAGAAATGTGCCCATCTTGAGTACCAATACATTCGTGGATCCTTGCGGGTATTGAATCAACAAGTGTATGGATGTCTTCTTGGGGTTTGTCTATGCGCCTGTATGTCTTTTACAGTCATTTGTTGCACAGTTTGTGCCGAGTGACCATGTGATCTAATGTGTCTATATCTGGTATCCCAGACATGTTCTATTGGGGACAAATCTGGGGACTGCGCTGTTCAAATTGTGATCGAAACTCCTTGCAAGGCTTGTGCAACGATGGCCACAGTATGAGGACGGGCACTGTCTTGTTGGAAAATACGATTTGAATGATGAACATGAAGGGTATCACAATAAGATGCAGTACCCCGCCCACATAGTGGTGGGCTGTCATTGTTCCATCAACAACAGCCCACTCAATCATGCTGTCGAAACTGATTGCCACCAAAACATGACACCGATGGCTGCCCTTGTGTGATGTTCTGAAATCACAGCAGTTAAGCCGTTTTTCCACTGCGCCTTGCAACATGTCGTCGATTATCACTCTGCCACAGACAGAATTGAGACTCATCTCTTAAATGTACGCCATTCGCATGTCCATTTGTGTTTTGCATTACACCCGGTTAGATGATGCTGGCAATGAAATCAGATTAATGTAACACATTGCATAGGGGTCAGAGCTTCAAGCAATTTGTTTACAATCGTCCGGAGAGGGGGGTGACACTCTGTAACCACTGCTTGGATTTGTCCAGCTGCAGCCATCCACACAATTTGGTGGTCTTCACGTGCTGTTATCCATCTGTAAGGACCTGGGCCTGTTCTAGGAGTATTAGAGCCTTTTTTCATCACTGTGTAACAAGTCTGTATACTGACATTGCACTATGGCCAGTCCTTTGGGATATTTCACGATATGATGCACCCTTTAAAAACATGTCAATTCTCCGATCTCTCTCACAGTTAGACATTTGGGTGTTGAGAGTTGTCACTCTTCGCCTTGGCATACTTAGCCAACAAAAACTTGTGTACAACAAAGTGTTATGTTACACCACATTGTTTGCAACTTATATGCTAAAAAAAAGGCTATTTACTCATTAATAGCATTGTAATTCTCATATTACATTTAAAACTTTCAATTTTTAATCATTTAATACTCTTCATGTGGGCATTCTTGGAAACAAATTTCATTCATTTATCACAACACCGTCTGGGTGTTGGGATTTTAATTTGAGTCAGTTTGTGTATCAGTTGCTAAGTGTAAAGGACGAGTTGTACTATACCGTCACCGCAACGACAGCCGGCTGAGTAACGACTCACTACCTCGCGTCCCCACTTTTCGATAGCTTGCCCGTGTTCCCACCCGGCCTTTAGTCTCCTTTAACGTTTCCAAGTGATTGTTTCAGGGAATCACTGTTGCAGATGACAGATAGATTTATCACACTACTTTATTATAGAGTACTGTACTTTATTTTGCACAGTTTTGGTATGAAAGTACATTAAAATACTTTACTATCTGACTCACGTAATCACCTAACTGGTTGATCTTTTATGTACAAAAATAGTATCCGAGCGCAGTATTAACAAATCATCACCACACTGTACCGGAATGAAAGATTGTCGCTTGTTTCAATGCAATCTCAATGAAATGTCAATCGCTTCTCACTTGACGTGTTTGTTTTGTCTGAGGTTCTTTTCGATTCACTCAGTACTTTTTGTTAGTGAAGAACGAGATTATAACAGATTTTAAATTAAATATAGGTCGTAAAGATTTTGTATTGTAAAAATGATAATTTAATGTTATCTCAAAGTTCCAGTCACAGAGTTTCTTATTGGAACTACCAAAGGATAAGTAAGTAAACCACGATCAAAAATCCTGTGATACGTTAGGCCTAGCAAACCAGTTGAAGAGTGATCAGCAAATTGTTTTCAATGTTATAATGAACCTCAGAATGAATTTAGTTCACTGGACGAGACAGTCTACATATCTTGCCATTGACACAAATGACCATGTGCAGCCTAATTATAGGAAATTAAAAGGATGTGTGAAAGAATAAAATGAGAAAAAGAATGCCAAAAATGAGAATAGGGACATTAAATATAATATCATTAATTGGTAACTGTTAAGTGCTGGTTGACATGATGGAAATAAGACAACTGTATGTGATGGGTTTAAGTGAAATAAAATGGAAATGCTTGGGGGGGGGGAATCTTTAGGTGTGGATACACCCTGTACTAGAGTGGAGAATGGATGAGGCACAAAATGGTATTGGTATTATACTGAGTAAGAAAGTAGAATATATGCAGAAATTAAAAATATTAATACTAGAATCATCAAAGTAGAGATGCCTTCAACTAGTACAGTAATAACACTTCTGCAGGTATATACACCTCAAATAGGAAGTACATCTGAGGAAAAGCAGAGATTTTTGGAACAGCTAGAAAACCAGCTGGATAAGGAAAACATCTTAATAATAGGTGACTTGAAGGCCCAGGTAAGGAGGAATAGAATTGGTGTGGAAAAGGTGATAGGTCCATTTGGATACAGTAAACTCAGAGGGAGAAGATCTGATTAATCTATGCTGTTGAAATAATCTACAAATACAGATCACCTGGTTTAAGAAGAGAGGCAGCCACAAAATAACCAGATACAGTTGGGATGGAAAATATAATACAATGATTGATCTGGTTATAACAATGGAGGAGACAGGAAGGCAAGTTATGGATGTCAAAGTAATTTCTAGAGAGAGTATAGGTAGCAATCATAGATTATTTATAACTGTAACAACAGGCATTAAATTGTGCAATACAAAGGCTGAGAAGAAAGCTAAAATTAAAGTTTGGGAGCTGGAGGAAACCGAGAAGTGGGACAAATATCTCAGAAGAATCAGGGGAAAAGTTACCAAAAGTGAAACCAAGTGTGGGGATGAAGAGTGGGAGGAATTCAAGACAGCTCTTGTTGGAGAAGCAAGGGAAGTATATGGTACGACAGGTAATAAGGTTTTTGGATAAGGAAACTGCATGTTGGAATAATGAAGTCAAGACAGCTATTCAACTGGGGAATAAGGTAAAGAGACTATTAGACAGAGATGAGGAAAAAAATTAAATCACTAGCTCAAATATACAGAGAACACATATAGGGGATCGCAAAATTAAGAATAGGAAAAACAAGGAGGGGGAAGAATTTCTTCTGAAACTTGAAGAAGATGCTAAAGGAAATAAAAATCTGTTATATAAAGCAGTTAAAAATAGGAGAAGACACCAAGAATCAGTGAAAGCATTAAACGCCAAAAATGGAGTAGTGATAAGGAACATAGGAAATATATCATGGAAGAAAATCAATGGCATTTTGATAAAATGTTAAAACTACATTTACATATATACTCTGCAATTCACAAAATTTTAGGTGGCAGAGGGTGCTCAGCACCAAAGCTAATCTCTTTGTTATGTATTCCAATCCCTAATGGTATAAGGGAAAAAAGAATTCATATAAGAATAATTGCGACACCTTATTTCTCTAATCTTATCTTTCCTGTCATTGCGGCTCAAATAGGTTGGTGGACAAAGTATTTCACTACACTCGGGGAGTACACATGTTTACCAATAAGTTTAAACGAAACGTGCGTCATTTATCTACCAGAGACTCCAGCCTAGTCTACTAATCAATTATGTGACACTTTCATAAGGACTGTAGCAAGCGATCACGAATCAAGCGGCTCTTCTCTGTACTTTCTCTATACTTTCGATTAACCCCTTACGAAACGGATCACAAATGGCACAACAATAGTCAAAATGTGTGTACGCTATCTCCTTTGTTTGTTCATTACAATTTTTCAAGATTCGACCTATGAATCGCAGCCTAGAATTAGCTCTACCTACTAACGAATTAGTGTGTAAGTCCCATTTCATGTTCCTTTGTACTGTTACTCCCAAATATTTCATAGAATCAACCATTTCAATGACTGAATTGTTTAACTAATATTTCTGAACAATTGGATTCTTTTTGTTAGTTATGCCCATTGTCTTGCACTTTTTACAATTTATCGTATGTTGCCACTCAGCGCACCATGCCAAAATAATATCCAGATCACGCTGAATTTCTAAGCAATCTGCCAAATTCCTTACTTCCCTACAAATAACCGCATCATCAGCAAACAATCTAAAAAGGCTTTTCACTTTGTCTCTGAGATCGTTTATAATAAATTAAGAAAAGAAGTGGTTCTATTACACTTCCTTGAGGTACACCTGATGTAACATCTAGATTAGAAGAACTTTCTCCTTCAACGACGACACTGTGACCGACCAGTTAGAAAATCTTTTATTCATTCACAAAGCTGATCCGATATACCATACGCTCCAAGCTTCGCTAAAAGGGGTTGTGTGGCACAGAGCCAAAGGCTATCTGAAAATCTAAAAAAAATGCATCTACTTGTGAACCTGCGTCAATAACTTTCATTACGTCGTGTGTAAATGGCGATACATATTCCAGCAATTTAAATGGACCTTACTGAGACAGAAACCACACAACATGCAGAATCCCCTAAAACATGGTCTGAAGTGGAAGCTTCCTTGAAATCCAAGAAGAAGGGTAAATCAAATGGTTATGACATAAGAAAAGCAGCTGGAGTGAATGGGATCCAGTGGCTTTTTAGGGTGTTAAATTCCATTGGAAGGGAAATAATAACCCAGAGGAATGGTGTAAGGGTGTAATAATACCCATATTTAAAAAGGGCATCAGTAATAAGTATGGAAATTATCGTGGAATCACACTTCTGCCCCATGGATTGAAGATCTTGAAAAAAGTGATGGAGAAAATCTTATTAGAGGATGAACAAAATGGTTTCAGAGCAGGAAGAGGTACTACAGACTTGATCTTTAAAGTAAGAATGCTCATTGAAAAACATCTAGCAAAGGGTAAAGGAATCATCATTGTCTATCTTGTTATTGAAAAGGCCTATGATAGCGTTGAAAATAGAAAAATTAGGGATTGTCTAGAATGTATAAAGTTATCAGAATCCTTAATCAGCAAAATTAAAATGCTGTACGAATGCACAAAAGCCTGTGCGTGAATAGGCAATGGATAGAGCAAAACGTTTGAAACAAAAAGAGCAGTACAACAGAGAGGAGTACAACAGGGTAGTTCTTTGTCACCCTTACTTACCAAAACAATCAACAACTCCAAAATTTGGATGAATATCTTCACAATACTCTGAGTAAAGACAACACCAGTAAATGTGAAGTTACAAACAGAAACAATAACACAGCAGTCTCTTATAACCAAGTGAAAACTCTACTGAGGGACGACAACAAAGTGCAAAAATATACAATTCAAAACCTACTACATCCCCATACTGAATTAGTCACTAGAAACATGTACTCTATCCTGTGAAATGAAGTTTGAGCATACCATGCTTCAGAGGACATTAAAGGACAAAGTAAGGAATGAAATCAATCATTCAGATGATGGTATAAAGATCAGTGTGGCAAAATTCTTACAGCTCTCTCACCTGAGGTGGTATGGACAGGTTCAAAGGATTGAGGAAGAAAGAAAAGCAAGGGCCTACTTTAATATGGACATCAAAAGGAAGAGACATGTGGAAAGGCCAAAAAAAAAAAAAATGGATAGATTAGATCTGGACATCATAGGGCTTGATTGGAGTACTATACAAGAACATCACCTATTCATGCTCAGGAATAAGTGGAGAATGTACGTGACTAGCACACGGGAGACTGGAGCTTCAAAGTTATCTGTTAAATGGAAACTACTGCAGCAAATCATACTATAATATATTCTTCATGGGCTCACTGCCAGATTGTATGGGTGAAAGATGAGCTTTCGACGACAAACTCTGCTGCCATCTTCAGGCCTGTTGCTCATGCTGTGACGAACAGAGTTACAAGCTCATCTTTCACCACACAATCCGACAGTGAGCCTGCAAAGATTATATTGCAGCAACACACCAGGAAAGCCATCGTTCACGCAACAAATCACACTATGCTAATTTCTTCAATTTGTACGTTTCTGTAACACGTGAATTTTTCTATGGCTTACTTAATTTGCTTCCTTGACACACAAAATAACTGTTTTTAGATGGTGCTTCTCTCTAATAGTTCTCTACTTTTATTGTCACAACCTGACTTCTATAAAGGGTGTAAACTGTTTTCATATTTTGGAATTCACAAAACAGATTTCTTAAAAGTTAACATATCTTTGAATTAGAAGTTTTTTCTAACTCTGCAATGCCATTTTCAATTCTAGAAACACTATAGATCTATCCTCATGTTTACTCATCTGTTCTCATACCAAACCACATTGCTACACAAATTTTTCTTAAATTCAATTTAATCTTAATCTCATGTCACTTTTTCACATTTATTAGCATGTTCATTCCTCCGAAGAATTAAGATGCTCTTGTGAAAATATTGCAATTCATAAAATGTATAATACTTGGACACTCTTCTGTCATAGAACAGAGTTTTTTAACTTATAAAATATATAATAATTGAAAAAAATCCAGTATAATTAACTGAAAGTATTAGAAAACATCTTAATGTCATAATTACATAAGATCCAATTGAAAAACATGAAGAAATAATATCCAATGATTTTCCACTGTTGAATTACAAAAGATGAGATATTGGAGATCCTAAAGATAAAACATTAACTATACTTTCCAGATTAACTCAGTGTCACAATTTCTCCTACATTTCACCCTAGTCAAAACAAACTATCAGACTGAGTACCTACTCCTGCTTGCTATATGTATAGAAAGATGTTGTTAAGTTAGCTGTTAGTCCTTTTTTACAAACAATGCAAAAAAATAATAATATCCAATGATACAGACTTAATTTTCAAACTGTTCTCAATCTAATTCTTTTATGCCCAAAACTCTGCAAGAAATGCTAGGTACAGCTATTATCAAACTGTCTACAAATCAGAGCATAGTACTGATTGCAGAATTAGTCTAAAAATTAAATATGCAGGAATTATTTCTAAACAAAAATTATTTAGCTGTTAACTAATTTAATTAATATGAAAAATAATTAGCAATCTGTAAGTACCTAGTAAATATCATTAATTTTGTAATACTAAATTGTTTAAAATTTAGTAGCCACAGGTTAAATTCTTTTTTTTTTTACATTTAGTACTAACAGCAGATATACCACTTTGTTCAAATCTATCGTAGAAATCAATGACTCACAACAAAACTTTGCAGTCTCATTTCTTGAAAAGAGCTATACAGGTTCCTCAGTTTATGTTCTGCCAAAATTAACACAGTTACACAGATACCAAGATTGTGAATACACTAAAGAAAAGTTTAAAGTGACTGCCATTGTTCACTGTAAACTTGGCCAGCAGCATTAAGTGCCTTGGCAATAGCCTCAAGTCACTGGGGGTGGCAGGGCTGACCCACTTCTATGCCAGCTCCCTTCTGGCTTCCAATCAATATAACCTGGGGAGGAGAGCATACTGCCATCTGGTAGCCTCTAGCAACACTTTTCCTATACCTTTAATGGACTAATATGTCAACTTTCAGCTGACTATTCCTTTACATTTAAACACTTATTTGAAAACATTTAACATAATAAGGTGGCAAATATTAAATACATATAAACAATTTTAGTTTTGTCTTCATATTTGAATCTTCTGAATACTTATCATGCAACTAAGTCAAATATATAAAATTGGCATTCTTTACATATTCTCCTAAATGCAAATATATTTAACCATGTCAGAATCCATGAATATTTTTACTAATTCACAATACTAACAGATGCAATACTACAAGATTTTTAACACATTCGGTAAAAAAAAAAATCACACTAGTACCAGGAAATGGGATGATGATATAGAACTCAGGGCATATGTTGGTGATGGAGCTTTAAGGAATATTGGTCAAAGTATTAGGAATAGTGTATGGAAGGGGAAAGGTGACCATGACCACAAGCAAGCGTTTGATTTCAGGCACAAGGGAGTGGGAAAATTGTCTTTTGTTGGTAAGGGTGTCATGGATTGGAACAAATGACCAAGTCTAGTGATGAATAATTTTCCAAAAAATGCTAGGAATTTAGAATTAAAATTTTTAACTCATAATAGTAAATGGGGGAGGAATTTAACATTCCAATTATAAAAGAAGATTTTTAAAAAAAATATATGTATTTAAAAGAGGGGTAAATGGCTGACTGACGGAATTGCCAGGAGTGTTTTAGCTCCATCGCAATTAAAAATTAATAATAATAATAAACTGTTAATATGCGTGTTAGAAATGAAAACTATATTTTTTTTAATCTGTTTAGGTACAATTGATCACTTTCTCATCATTGTGGGTCACTGAAATGATGATGAGACAAAAGATTCCCTTCTTCCATCTTCTTAAATAACATGGTTTGCATTCTTTACCTAATGTGGCCAGTAGCAGGAGGATATGAATGAAAGGCCAACACAGCAGCTAATCTATATCTATATAATAAAAATGAATCGCCAAATGTGTTGCTAACCACAAAACTCGAGAACGGCTACACCAATTTGGCTAATTCTTTTTTTTATATTTTTCGTTACGGAACAAGGAAGGTTCTTATGGAAAGAAAAAACATAAAAATTGGAAGGAAAATAGTAAAAACAACACTTTCCTTTTCCCTCAATCAAAACAAAACAAAGGGGATTTGGTTTGACTTCATAGGCTCCATGGAAATGAATGTATGTCTGCGTGTGATCAACGAAAATAATATCACTGACACACGTGTTATCATTATTTACTCCGTGCGTGGCATTTTCTTGGTTGCTTTCAAATTTTCGCTTCTCTCGAAAACCAATTGTGTGTTCATTTGTTCAGTGTCTTTACATTTAGACCCATGCCGCCTACCAAGAAAGTTTCGACGATGAAAATAGAATGCATCAGTTTACATCTAGTGGTGTACTTATTATTTTGTTATGCAACTGTTTATCTGTAAATTGACAACTTTCCACATCCCACAGAGCCAGTCTCTTATATTGGGATCAATGGAAAATGAATGTATTGTATTGTACTGTATAGAAGGATGCAATACCAAGAATACCTAAAAAGTAAAATCCATTACTGGTATTTCAGTTGAGAAGCGATATGCATTATCGTCTGATAATCGATCCACACTTATCCTTTTATTTTAAGAATGCAATGTTCTGGTAAGTCTTGTGGTGATGGGTTCCAATCGTTTTTAATTAGGTTCAGGTAGAATTTACGATGATTGAATTGGCTGCAAGTAAAAATACTTTCTTACTTTTAAAATCTATATAAACAAAAATGAATCACCAAATGTGTTGCTATGCGCAAAACTAGAGAACGGCTCGACCAATTCGGCTATTTTTTTTTTTTCATATTTTTGTTAATCCACAATGAAGGTTCTTATGGAGAGAAAAACCTAAAAATTACGAGGAAAATAGTAAAATTCAACACATTTTTTTCCCCATACAAACCAGTCAATCAAACAAAACAAAGGCACGTTAGGATTATCTCTGATAGGCCTTCAAGTTGAGTAGATTGTATTAGTGTTGCCAATTTAGCGACTTTATCCCTAGAAGTGACGACTTTTGCTCAAGTCTTAGTGACCAAAAAAACGTTTTGACGATAAAAATGGTTTAGCGACTTATCTGGCGACTTTTGGAGTAGAAGTGAAAACAATTCTAGAGCCAATATAGGACACATTTTTTGTCAACTCGATACAGAATTATACACTGCCAAGAGATATATATGGAAAACGACAAACGCGCTTGCGCACCAAATTCAAACTTTATTTAATTAAAGTTCCATTCGTGTCTGCTCTAGGTTTAGCTATTTCAAAAAATATTCAAATCAAAACATCCAATTTTCTTTTAAATCTAAGTTTTACATTTATTTGTTAAAACACTCTAGCTTTAATTGAATGTTAAACTTTTTTGACTGAATTCGGAAATCTTCTAATTTAAGATTTAGCTTAAAATATCAAGTTTTTTAAAATAAAATTTGAATGTAAAAATCTTCATGTTGAATTTGAAAAAAATTATGCACAACTTGCGGGGCAAATTTAAGGTACACAAACAGAATACATGTGTACAAGGTATACTAATCTAATCTCAGCCAAGGTTACTGGGATTTTAGTAACCTTGATTTCAGAAACCATTGGCTCTACAGTAACAATTCAGAATTCACTGACTATTGAACAACGTACCTTATTATCGTCAATAACTCATCGATCTATACTTGAAATTTTCAATTTTTTAACTTAATTTTTTTTTCGAGTTGACAAAAAACACACGTAATATTAAGTAATAATGAAATTTATTTCTGTCCAACTACATCTTATTTTTCGAAGTGTTAACTTGTAATTGAATTATTTCTACCAGTAGTAACAAAAAAGTAATGTGGTCAGGGAATCCCTGAACTTTTTGTACACTGAACAATCGGTTACTAGTGGAATTAATTTTAGGGACTTTTGATCTTGAGTCTAGCGAATCGAATTTCTAGGAATTGGCAACACTTGACTGTATGGATATTATTCTATGCCTGCCCAAAATATAGTTCGAAGGAAAAAATGGGTTTGCGTGTCATCAACGAAAATAATATTACTGCCAGTCAATCATAACAAAACAAAGGCGCTTTATGATTATCTTTGGAATTGCAAAATGGTTGATCTGAAGAAATGTTTTTAAAACAATTCACTGGCATTGGTAATGACAAAATCCCTGTAGACGTTTTGACTGTCTGCATTACATTTCCTGTCAATTTTTGGTTGAACGAACGAGCTATATTACAGAGACAAAAACACGGATGTAAAAGAAATAAGTTTCAAAATGAAATTGCCGGTGAATTAAGGACATACAGAGATAGAGGAGCAATTGGTGGAGGAGTCTTCCTACTAGTTAGCAAAACTACCACAGTTCACTGGCATTCATAGATCAAGACCATGAGTTACTTAGGGTAGATTTCTGGGGCAATAAAAAAGAAAAAATCAGGGTGTTGGCTGCTTACCACAGTGGAATAATGAAAGATGAAGATCAGGCTCTTGGGGAGAAATTAAATTCATACTCATATTTCAGAGGTGAGAATAGAATGGTCATTATTGGTGGGGATTTAAATTTACCAGGTGTTAAGTGGGAAGGAAATAAGATTAATAACACCCGGGAACAAACATTTGCAAATACCTTAATAAGGGAAGGAGGATTTACACAAGTGGTAGAGAAAGACACTAGGGGGCAAAATATTTTGGATATATTCCTAATAAAGCCCGATGATAACCACGTGGGGTGTCAATTAACGGAAGGAATAATTGATCATGACGCAGTTCTGATGGATATTAGAGGATTCAGTGAACTAGCAGCCAAAACTGAAGAGGGAAATAGGTACAATTATAAAAAGGCACAGATTTAAAATTTGAAGAGATATTTCAGAGAATGTTTCAGCAAATGGAAGGAAGGCACAAGTACTGTAGAGTCAAGGTGGGAAGAGATCAAGAAGATAATAAGAAATGGGGAAGAAAAATTCATTCCAAAGCAGAAAATGAAGAGAAGTAGAGAACCTGTGTACTATAATAGGGAAGTGAGGAGATTAGGAGGTTGGTACGAAGAGAACATAACAGAGTTAAGAGACAGCAGGGTAGTAGGGAATATTTGAAACAACTAAACAAGGACTTAATAACAGCAAAGAAAGTGGCTAGAGATGGGTTAATGAAGAGTATTGTCACTGCAGGAGGAACACTGACTGATGCATCTAGAAATTTCTATGGCTATATCAGGAAACTGAGGGGAAGGGAGGGTGTAGAGACGCTCATAGATAAGGATGGAGAAGTAGTTACTGAGGATTTGAAAAAGGCAGAGATTTTAAGTAACTGGTTTAGTGAGAGCATTAGGGACAATGAATCAGAAACGGGAAGGTCTAATTTGGAGAACGAGCTTAACAATACGATTAGAAATAAAGATACTAAAAAATTTGAAATTCATCCTGAAGAAATCATGAAGGAAATAAGCAAGCTGAAAACACCATAAGGGGGCTGGTGCAGATAATATTACTACAGATATCTTAAAGATAGCCGGGTGTGAAATTGTACCTTATCTTGAAATATTATTTAAATTGAGTCTGGATACTTGCTGCTTACCACAAGACTGGAAAAGTGCGATAGCAGTACCGGTATATAAAGGAGGGGTGAGAAATAGAGTCGAAAATTACAGGCCAATCAGTTTGACTTCAGTGGTAGGTAAATTAATGGAAAGATTGATATGCAACCACACCAGAAAAATATGTGAGGAACATAAGTGGTTTTCAAGTAGGCAACATGGGTTCAGGCAAGGATATTCATGCGAATCTCAGTTGGTGGGATATAGGCAAGACATTTCAGATAAAATGGACAAGGGAGGCCAAATTGATAGTGTAGCACTAGATCTTTCAAAGGCATTTGACAGAGTAAGCCACAAAATGGTAGTAAATAAGGTAAAAACTATTGGAGTGGATAAGAAAGTGATTTGCTGGGTAGAAGAATTTTTAAAAGGTAGAAAACAGAAACTTGGGGTAGGAAATGCGGTATCAAAGGAAGTGGAAGTAAAAATGGGAGTGGCGGAGGGTAGTGTATTGGGACCATTACTATTCATTATTCTAATGAATAATTGTGTTGATTGTTTACTATCTGAAATTAGATTGTTTGCAAATGACATAATGATGTATAAAAGGATCAAAACGATAGAGGATTGTAAACAGTTGCAGGGTGATCTGGACAGGATATCTAGTTGGTTTGGTAAACATGGGATGAAGATAAATGCAAAGAAGAGTCAGCTAATTAGATACACAAATAAAAAACAAAAGGTTAATTATGAATATAAGGTGGGGAAAGAATTGCTTGCTGAAGACTTGAAATGTAAATATCTTGGAATTACATTTGATAACAAGCTTAACTGGGCAGGACACATTGGACAGGTGGTAGGAAAAGGTTTCAAAATCCTGCACTTGTTGGAGAGAGTGATGAGGGGATGTACGAGAGAAGTAAAGGAATCGGGTTACAAAACTTTGGTCAGACCATTGCTCGAATATGGTAGTTGTAACGTAGTTGGCCTTTTTGGCAACTGAGAAAACGAGGAGGAAGAGTGTTTGGTATCGGTTTTAGTAGGTTACCCAAAGTAACATTTCCCCCAAAAGATAACACTAATCAGGTGTAGAAGGGAATGTAAGACTCGCGTTGGTAGTAGTACGAATTTTCGGAAGGAAGTTATGAGCAATCTTTAAGTCCGAACAGAGACGCTTTGTGGCAGTGATGACGCAACAGCCGGCAGGTTCATAGAAGTATGAAAGAATGGTAATAAATGAATTAAGATACCAGGATGAAAGTATCGAATCTTTGTTTAGAAGTACAAAACATGGTTTCCAACTGAATTTAGAGTAAATATGACTAATTTTAAGGTACTTTTTCAATAAAGGAAAAAATAGTAAGTCGAGAATAAAATAAGTAGTCAAAATAAAATTATGTCCGATTAAAGTCCTTCTTGTGAAAAGATGATGACAGCAGTCTGAGATCGTTGAGTTGAGTAGAAATATGTTATAAGTAATTTCAAAGCGAAAGCGATTAAAGCATCGTAGCTATCCAGGTTGTCGAGAATGGGTAGAAATGAAAGTTGACAAAGGGGAAAGAAAAAACTCGAAAAACATCTGGGAGGCACCCTATTTTTATGAAAGTACAATTTTTCTAAGTAAGTTTGGCGGAAAGTTTTATCAAAACAATGCACTCTCAATATAAGATATTTAATTTCAAAGTATTTAATAGGGATTCCATGATGGCTGACGAGAAGGGTTGAAAACTTTGAGAGGCGATATCTTTTTAATGAAAGGGTTTTAGAAGGTAGTGAGATATACCAAATTAATTGTCAAAAGCTGTAGAATTCCTGAAGATTAGAACACTCGCGCTAAAACAAATAGTTGGGACACTAGATCTAGAAAATAGGTTTATTTAACTTCGAAAATTAATAACAACAAAAGGAGAGCAGATAGGAAAATTTTTACAAGGATAGAAAATGCTTAGGATGAGGAACTCTACGTAATCACAAAGTTTCAAGAAAATCGGAAAAACTTGGGGAGAAAGCCTTTGTGAGCCGAGCTGGGAGAGAGAGAGAGCGCATAGAGAGGACGCTAGATGAGTGGAAATTTCCATCAGGCTTGGGAGAACCTATATAAGAGACCCGAGGCGGGACCTCGACCGCATTAGTTTCGAACTGGTTAGAGGGTGAAGGTGTGAAGTGTGGGCGGACGTTACGGCAGTGTCTCATGGTGTGGGTGTCGCGTTAGAACAATCATGAATAAACGGACTTGGAATATTCGTAGACGGCAACTGTAATTTTTGAAACAGATCATTAATTTAACAAACTTCTTTTCCATAATTTCAATTTGACAATTCGTATGATTTCGTTTGAGGTTTCAAGTGGAGTGAACTTTTTATTGTGTCTGAATGGAGTGTATGTAATTATCGTGGCATTAATCTGCAATTTTCGGAAACGAAGTCTTTCAGGTAACAATTTATGTTGCCAGAGTGAATATGTCTTTAAACGTTGAACAATAAAATACTGGACTTTAAAATCTGTGTTGAGAACAATCTTTAGATATTAACCTTCATTGAAAAATCCCATTTATTAAAACCATTTGGGTTGGCGACCGGTCTAATTAAATTAAATATTGCAGAGAAGAAAGTATAGGAAAGAATTGAGTTTGTGAACATGGGGACTCCATTCCCCCTATAAAGTTTTTTTCCTACATAGTGTAGTATGGGACCCACATTTTGAGTATCAAATACAGGAGTTGGAGAAGGTGCAAAGAAAGGCTGCTAGATTTGTTTCTGGAAATTATCGCAGAATTCAATCAGTGGTAGATATGATAAAGGAGCTGGAATGGGATTCATTGCAAGACAGGAGGAGGATGAGGAGGGTAATGGGAGTGTACAGGGCGTATACTGGCGATGAGGCATGGAAAGATATTGCAATAGGTATGAAAAGTAGTTCATGGAAGGGAAAAGATGACCATGACCACAAGCTGGCACTCGATTTCAGGCACAAGGGTGTGGGAAGATTTTCATTTTTAGGTAAGGGTGTCAGGGATTGGAATGAATTACCAAGGGGAAAGATGAATAACCTACCAAAAACGTTAAAAGAATTTAAAGTTAAAATTTGTAGAGGGCAAATGTAGGTGAGTGAAGGATAGCGGGAAGTTGGGTGTGTAGGGAAATTGCCACCGGAGCGTGTGCTCCATTGCAATTAAAAATTAAATTAAAAAATTACAAATCAGTTGATTGCGCAACTAACCAAGATGATGTCGTCATCTATCCACCAGTATTTTGAACTCACTGGATTTGCCAGGATTGCTGCCTCAGAATCTTCAATTAAAAGTAGGATCGCTGGTCATAATTTTGCGAAATATCAACCAACCGCGTCTTTGTAATGGCAAACGGCTAGCAGTGAAAAAATTACTGAACATTGTGATTGAAGCAACCATTCCAAAGGGAAAATATAAGGGAGAAGATGTGTTGATGCCTCGCATCCCAATAGTACCAACTGACGTATCATTTGAATTTAAACGACTGCAATTTCCAATGCTGCTTGCTTTCGCTATGACCATAAATAAGTCCCAGGGTGAGTCGTTGAGTGTTTGTGGTGATAATCTTGATTATCTTAATTATGAATATAAGGTGGGGAAGGAATTGCTTGCTGAAGACTTGGAATGCTAATATCTTGGAATTACTTTTGATAACAAACTTAACTGGGCAGGACACATAGGACAGGTGGTAGGAAAAGGTTTCGAAGTTCTGCACTTGTTGGAGAGAGTGATGAGGGGATGTACGAGAGAAGTCAAGGAATTGGGTTACAAAACTTTGGTCAGATCATTGCTCGAATATGGTAGTGTAGTATGGGACCCTCATTTTACGTATCAAATACAGGAGTTGGAGAGAGTGCAAAGAAGGGCTGCTAGATTTGTTTCTGGAAATTATCGCAGAATGCAATCAGTGACGGATATGATAAAGGAGCTGGAATGGGATTCATTGCAAGACAGGAGGAGGATGAGGAGGGTCATGGGAGTGTACAGGGCATATACTGGTGATGTGGCATGGAAAGATATTGCAATAGGTATGAAAAGTAGTGCATGGAAGGGAAAAGATGACCATGACCACAAGCTGGCACTCGATTTCAGGCACAAGGGTGTGTGAAGATTCTCTTTTTTAGGTAAGGGTGTCAGGGATTGGAATGAGTTACCAAGAGAAATGATGAATAATTTACCAAAAACTTTGAAGGAATTTAAAGATAAAATTTGTAAAGGGCAAATGTAGGTGGGTGCAGGATAGGGGGAAGATAGGTGTGTAGGGAAATTGCCACCAGAGCCTGTGCTCCATTGCAATTAAATTAAATTAAAACCCATGCATCTCTCATGTTGTCTGCTCCCGCATTGGAAAACCATCAGCTTTATTTGTTTACAAGCCAGGTAATCAAACAAAAAATATCATGTACCATAAAGCATTACCTTAAAATTATGATCACATTATTACTAACGCCTTGCAGTGTATGAAATTGAAAACTTCATCGTTGTTTATTATTGAGACAGTAAATCAATAAATAAAGTGATCACTCTGTAATAGTTTAATTTATTTATTTTTTCTATTGGGCGATGATAGGACAATAACTTTTGACAGAAAGAATTCTGTCAAGGCAGCTAGTTACATAACAAAATTGAAGAAAGGTTATGAGTAAATGGAAGGTTTCTACAAACGAAATTTATTTTAAAAAAAGAATAACTGCAACATACAATACTGATGACAGAGATGCTATAAAGTAGCGACTGGAATTTTTGTCTGTATGGTCACGTTTTACACAAAAACTAATTAATGGATAGATGTTAACAAAACTGGTCATAGTAATAGCTTATGTTACTAGTGAGGATATATGAAACTTTTATCCATATTAGAAACATACACTCTTATAATATAGATGACAAACAATCAAAAACTGTAAATTAAAAATAAAAAAAATCTGTCAGCAAATCATACAAAAACCAATGAACAGATTTTAACAAAACTGTAATGTCATCAGTTAACATGTAGGATGCTTTTTATCCAGATTATTACTATACTTCCTCCATGATAAAGAGACCAAAACACGAAATTTTTGAAGTTTGGTATATGCATGTATGGATGAATCAAAAACGAATCATTTCAATAAAACTGTACATAATAATAGCAAACGTCATGTTAGTTGTATCTCATGTTTCGTTGTGACAACCACATGATGAATAATTTAAAAAAATGGTTAACTAATTTCATTGTCTCATAATAGAATCGATCCATTTGTTATTTTCTGGCACAAGCCTTCTTGTAGTTGAAAAGTTTACGCTATTAGCAAAGTAAATGTGTATGTTTAAATTGTGCAAACTGTAACTGGTGATTTGATCAAGATTTTGATATCATAGTTTATATACATATAAATAAAAGAATCTGTTTCAATACATGTCAGACAGCATTATTTCAAGTACTGCTTATAGAGAAAATTTCTGACCCGAAGTATGCAAGTGGATCATCCACAAACATAAAATCTTTCCAATTAGTTGCAGTTTACAATAGTGGTAGAAACAAGTGATGTGCCTAAACTTGTTTAAAACATTTGCATACAACCTAAAGTTAGATGGAGAGGATGAGATCAAAGAAAAGGGGAAGAAAACAGCACTGCTCCTCTAATTTTTCCTGTCCAAACAGTATTTCTTTGATAGTTTACAGGTATCTGTGAAATAAACAGCACAAATCTCTAGTTCCATGTGGACAGCTGTGGGCAGAGCTCATATTAAATAACAGAAAATTATTCAGCTGTCTCAAACAAAATTCAAGTAAAAGACGAATATGGGAAGAAAATATTGAAAAGGGAAATGCTAGGTGCTTGATCAGTGGTATAAGTAGGCTGATCAAGTTGTTCCCAGCCATATGATGTGATGGGATTTTATGTTCATTGACCTGTATACGGATAAGCAACATCATGAAGAAAAACATCCAATTAACTGTTTTGTTTCGGACTGGTCTGTTCAGTTTAGTTAAGATCTCACAATAAAAGTGACGGAGCTACAAATTTCTGGAGGTTGTAAAACTTTGAGATTAATTTGCCACCGCCACCCATTGTTGCTGCCCGGGGCAATAATGACTTAAAAAATGTTGCTGCCACAATTGCCATTTTCCACCTGGGACAATTGACCCGCCACCTTGTGCACTGAGAAAACAAATCACTACATGTATTTTACACTAGGTAGGATTTTCAATTAACTGAAGCATTTTAAATAATCAGAAACAAATAAACATGGACTGACACTTCTGCCATGACGTGTGGGTAACATCTACATGCAAGTACTCAGCATGCATGTATGGATTGTCAACCACAGTGCTGCACATGGGCACTGGGAGGGGGGTGCACTTGCACCCCCCTGCTATGAAAGAAAATACACAGAAAAAGATTGAGAAACAAAAATTTTATTATTAAATTCACTGTTTGAATAATAACTTAAGGCGCCTAGCTTGTCCAAATTTGTTCAATACCTTGTCAATAAATTCTGTTTCCTTAATTAATAAGTAATGTGTTATATATATATTAAAAAAGATACTTATGCACCTCCCTCAAAGTAATCCTGCTGGCACCCATGGTGCTGCACCAGTCTTCTTCAATATACATCCAGGCCTAACTGACAATTTTTGTCTGATATATAACCAAAACTCCGTTCACCCACATTCTTTATTCCATTGACCTCTAACTGAACTCCCTTATCATCTGAGTTACTCGTTAGTTTCTACAGGCCACATGAGTGGCTCCCACCCTAACTATAAATTTCAAAATAGGGCCTGAGAGAGGTTTTGTACACAGCTCATTCATTTCACTTTAACATCCCCTCATTAATCTTTCAAGAAATGGATATATTCTGTGACATCTTCCACATTTGTCCTGTACAGATTAATTGAATTTATTAGTAAATTATTTTCACAAATTTTTTTTGGTTGCTGTAATCAGTCTTTTGATTGGTTTGATGCAAATATCTATCCCTTCCTGTCTTGCAATGACCTCTTCATATCAGCATACCCCTTACATCCTCAATTATATGCTTGATATATTCTAATCTCTGTCTTTCTCTACAGTTCTTACCTTCGACTGTTCCCTCCACTAACAAATTAACCAATCCCACATATCTCAAAATTTGACCCACCATCCTGTCTCTTCTTTCTGTTAATCTCTTCTGCAAACATCTTTCACCATCCTTCATTTCCAAAACAAGTTCATTTCGTATTTTATCTGTCCATTTAATTTTCAACATCCTTCTATAGCATCACATTTCAAATACTTCAGTTTTCCTTCATTCTTGTATTCCTTAAGTCCATACTTTGCTACCATCAAGCTATGTGCTTCACACGTAGGGTTTTTCTGAGTCCTGGATCTATATTTGAAACTAAAAGATTTCTCTTTTTTCATGACAGCTCTTTTTGCTAGTGCTATTCTGTTAACATCATTTCTGATATGGCCATCAGCTGTAATTTTCTCTAGTTAGGAGAATTCACTTACTTAAGATGGCGGCCAGTATAGAAGTTGTTGTTAGTTGCTCTCCGAAAATAAACTTTCTATCATCTATAAAGTGTGTACTATGCAAAGAATTGGTGACAACTGGTATTAGACTATGTTCTGTTATTCAAAAATGGGTTCACAGTGGTTGCATAAATAATTTGGAAACAGTGAGTGCGGGATGTGAGTGCGATCGCAAATGTTGCTATGGAAGAATGGAAGCCATAGAAAATTTTTTTCTGGGAAAAGAAGAGTCAGTTATTGAAGCAATTAAGAAGGACATTTATGCAGCTAGTATGCTTATCCATCAAATGGAGAATCTAAAAAGACAATCGAAAATGCGAGTTCAGCTGAAGAAAATAATTTTATTAGGCCTAAAAAGTTTACGCGTGTCAAGAATCTTCAGAAGTGCTTTAAAGTAGAGACAAGAAACAGATTTAATTTGCTTTCATCCGCAACTTTTGTGAATGAAGATGACACTGAAGTTGTTATAGAAAAACCTTGCGAGGAAAAGAAATCACCCAAAATTCAAAAATGCATCGATGATCATTGCGGGAAGAAATCTGGTATTTGTTTACTTACTTCCAGCCACGGGAAAGGCCTAGCTGGAATCATCGCTGAAAAGGATCACAATTTCAATGTTAGTGGCATAGCTAAATCTGGTGCTCCGTTGAGTGAAATAGTGAAAGATGTTGATAAAATGTGGGACTTTAACACTGGAGACAGCTGCGTGATTATAGGTGGCGATAATGACGTCTACAAAAATGAAGCGAAAGCAGCAACAAGAACCTTAGCAGAAACGTTAAGAAAAATGAACAATATAAATGTGTATGTAGTCAGCATTCCCCACAGACATGACCTGATACCAGCCTCATGTGTAAACAAAGAAATTGAGGCTACAAATCGGAAGTATGAAAAAATTTGCAAAGCATTTACAAATGTCAATTATTTGAAAGTGGAATGTCCCAGAGACGAATTTACAAGACATGGCATGCACCGAAACTACAAAGGGAAAGTAGAATTAGCTAACCAGATTTTGCATTATATTAAAACAAAAACGAAAATGCAAGTCTCACTCAATTTCAAGTGAAAGATCTACCAATAGTATCTCAAATACCAAGTGTGTATGTAGAACACAAGAATTCTGTCCTGGACACTACAGAGTTATCTGTTACAACAACAGTGGTTGAAGCAACAGCAACATCCAAACAGGTATGTACTACTCAAAATACTAACCCTAAAGAACTGTCTACAAAAAATCCTGTAAATGCTACTGAAAGTGAAATGGATGTTTTTAGAAAAAAAACAACCAGCCCGAAAGAGACATCCACCACCAAGAGGTGAGGATTTTTGGTGGCCACAGTCCAAAACAATACACCCATAGTATCAACCTGCAATATTCAACATAGTGACAGGAGCACGTATAAAATAGGGTCAAATGAACTAGTTACAGTTCTCTATCAAAATGTGCAAGGTCTAAGTAATAACTAAGTGAATATGAAGTGTTGTTAAATAACAGTTTGAATGATGTATCAGTTTTGTGTCTAAGTGAGCACTGGTTACAAGAATTTCAAACAAGTTCAGCTCACATTCCCAATTTTGAATTGGTAAGTAGTTTCTGCAGAGAAACCTACAAGTGTGGTGGGACATGTATATATGTTAAACCTAATTTGAAGTCAAAGGAAATAAGACTGAAAAGTGCAAAATGTCTTGAAAAAGATTTTGAATACTCTGCATGTGTACTTATTGAATGTAAAATTACTATTGTGTGTATATATCGATCACCATCTGGCAACTTTACAGTGTTCCTAGAAAACATGGAAGATCTTCTAAGTGAACTAAAAAATCAAACAAACCATATAATATTAGTTGGGGACTTTAATGTTGATTTTAATGGTAATTGTGTTAGAAAGCAACTGCTAATAAATTTGCTGATGTCTTATAATATGTATAAAAACTGTGTATGATGCCACTAGGTTATGGTAACGGGAGTGAGTCTGCAATTGACCAAATATTTATCAACAAGGAAATATGTAACTATAACATCACAACAATAGATATGGGTTTCTCTGATCATCTGGCTATTAAATTATCTGTAAAGAACATATTCACCAAATCTTGCAGGACTGGTGAAAAGTATGTGCAGAGGAGGTCCTTTAATGATGATAATATTGTGACTTTCAACTACATGCTTCAAAATATGAAGTGGGGGGAAGGAATGCATAATAGTATAGATGATAAGTTCAATTGTTTTATGTCTAATTATAAGTATTGCTTTGAAGTTGCATTCCCATTAAAAAGAGTTAGAATTACAAGCAATCCAATCACGTGGATAACCCAGGGCATTAAAAATTCTGCAGAAAATCTTAGAATTTTAAACAAATTAGCCAAACAAAATAAAAATTTAAAGTCACATGTAAAATGCTATAGAAAAATTTTCAAAAAAGTAATATTAGCAGCAAAAAAGCAGACAAATGATACATATATTTCCAAGAGCTCAAATACAATTAAATCCATTTGGAAAATTATAAATAAAACACAGGCAATTTTAAAGCAAAAACTAATTCATATGTTATAAAAAGTGAAGGAAAAATTATTCAGGACCCAAAAAAGATTGCAGATATTTTCAGTAAACACTACACAAACATAGCAAAAATTTCACCAATGAGATGTGCAGTAGAAATGGTAATATAAATGTCCCCATGAATGAAAAAACTATGTTTCTATATCCAGTTACTATAACTGAAGTAGAAAATGCTATTTCTAAATTAAAAAATAAAATGTCCTGCAATATTGATGGGATCCCAGATAAAATCATTAAACACAGCTCAGGATCCATTGTTTCCCACCTTACAGATATTATTAATGATTCCTTTAGTGCAGGAATATTCCCAACAGAACTAAAGTATTCAACAGTAACACCACTTTACAAAAAGGATGACAAATATAACTTAAAGAACTACAGACCTGTGTCTATACTGCCTGGCTTTTCAAAAATAATTGAAAGAGTAATGTATGAAAGGCTCACTGATTTTCTCACTAGAAACAAAATTCTAAGCAATTCACAACATGGGTTTAGGAAAAATAGGTCCACAGAAACCGCCATTTACAATTTTCTGAATACTGTTCTCAATGCAGTGGATAAGGGTGAAATAAACAGTGGGTTATTCTTAGACCTGTCCAAGGCCTTTGATCTTATTAGACATGACCTCTTATTAATAAAATTGTACAGATATGGTATTCGTGGCAAAGCATATGATTGGTTTAAATCATATCTCTCCAACAGGTACCAGAGAGTAAAAGTATGTCATGATGGTAAAGAATATTTTTCAGAGTATCAGAAAGTTGACCACGGAGTACCACAAGGCTCAGTCTTAGGACCCTTACTATTTCTTATATATATAAATGATTTACCAAATCATTTATTAACAGCTGATGAGGTATTGTTTGCAGACGACCTAATATTTTTATAAAAGGGCAGGATGAAGTTGACCTACAGCAGAAAATTACTGCAACAACAAAAGAAGTAGAAAAGTGGTTCCATGATAATTGCTTGATTGTAAATCATGAAAAGACAGTATGGATTAGTTTCACTCATATAATAAACAAAAATAACAGTAATAATTTAGTGAGGATAGGAGATACCTATATAAAACAAGTACATGACACAAAATTTTTAGGAATATGGTTGAATGAACATTTAAAGTGGGATAAACATGTTGAATCACTGAATAAGAAGTTAAGCAAATGTTGTTATATTTTAAGAATGCTTAAAGATTGCTGCTCTTTGAAAACAATGTTGTGTGCCTACTATTCATATATGCATAGCTTATTAAGATATGGTATAATTTTTTGGGGAAATTCAACACATGCAAAACAGGCATTCATACTTCAAAAGAGAGCTATAAGAATCATGAGAGGTATGAAACGTAGAGAATCCTGCAGGGATATTTTTAAAGAACTAAAAATACTGACTCTACCATGTATATACTTATTTGAGTGTATCTGCTTCCTGAAATCACATCAGGAATATGCAGCGCTAAATAATGAAATACATAAACACGAAACAAGGAATAGGAATAATTTTCATTTAGAGTGGCACAAGAAAGCTCTATACCAAAATAGTGTACTCTACCAGCCTAAAATTCTTTACAACTCTCTTCCTGAAAACATAAAACAGATATCAAATTTACATAATTTTAAATATAAGCTAAAAAAATTTTTATTAGTCAATAGCTTCTATAGTGTCAATGAATATATGAACCATCGAGAAATGAACAAACATGATTAAATTATTTTGTATTGTAACATGTAAAACATTGAAATATTAATTTATCTTCAGTTGAACATATGTATTTCATATGCTGCTTGTATTGACTGTGCAATTTTAAGTATGATAATTATAATAATGATATGTAATCCTGTATTGTGTGAAAAAATTATATTGTAATTACTGATGACTTGTCCTATGTCATAAATTATGACTTCATGGATCAAATAAAATTCAATTCAATTACTTCTCCTACCATATCAAATCCTATTTTTATATTTAATCTACTATAATCATTATCATTTCTGCTGCATTTCATCACTTTTGTCTTGCTTTGGTTTATACTTAGTCCAAATTCTTTCTTCTGTATTATGTTAATTCCATTCATTAACTTCTCAAGATCCTCGGTCTGTTCTGCTAACAGGACAATATCATCAGCAAATAGTAGCACACTGATTTCTCCTTGAACACTTATGCCACATCCCGACCTGTGACCACATCTTTCCCCCTGCAATAGTACTCGCCTCTCACATGAATAAGGCTCGTGCCGAAATATTGTGCAATTTGTTTGTTTTTGTGTTCTTCTCATCCTCCTGCCTTCATCTGTGCTAAGTGATGGGTACTTTTTTCCCTATCCTATCTATAGTGCATTAATTCTCATTTTTGTCAGCTTGTGCTTCCATTGTAAGTGTAAAGATGATACTTTTACTCTACTGTTCATATCTTTCTGATATCAGTTTGAGAAATCTTAGGATTCCTTTTTTCTTCTAGGAATTTCAGAAGTTCTGCAAAAATCTCATCAATTCCAACTGCCTTATTTTATTTAAAATCATTCAAAATTCTACTCAGGTTATAGTTATTTACCAACAACCATCAAAACTGATCCACTCAAAAAACGCACAGCCTCTTGTGAAACAGTGGTTGGGTGGAAAACTACGTTTTCATACAATACAGATCTTGCCAGAGGAGTCTTCTTCTGCGAATCAACATGGTGGAACCTGCATGACAGCCAGCTTCTGTGTTGAACATTAAAAAAAAATATATATATGGTACCATCAAGTGGCGAGGTACTACAAATACTTTGCGATAAAATGTTACATGACGTTTCCCATGCTCAACTGTAAAATCTAATTGTTGTGTTTGTGACTCAAGTGATGTACAATACTAATCCAGTTTGATAATGTTAGTTGCAAAGTTAGCACTTTAAATCTGTATTTGATGAATGAGGTATTACCAAAATGTAACTGATAAATAAAAATAAATAAAATACTTCATTTTACTCTTTCTTTTTTTATTTTACCCACCTTTAGGCAATTAAAAATATATTTCCAACAGCATACATAGAATTATAAAATATGTGTCCTCTACAAATTTTAATCAAATTATTTTTCTTGAGTTCTTGTAGGGACTGCATCATTTTGATTGGTGATAGCATGAAGAATAGTACATAGTCTACTAAAAGTTAGACCAGTATCATTCAATGGGTGAGCCATCTAACTACCTAATCATTACTTCCATGAGCCAGAGACGATATGGAGATACAATGTGTACATATAAGGTTGTCCAATTTGACTATATAAATGGTGACCTCTTTAAAAAGAAACACACCATTGCTAGTATTCAAACCTCGTGAATGCAAGGAAATGGTATTCATGATAATGAGTGCTGCTATTTATGTTAGCTTCCACATAAAACCTGACACTGTTGTGAAGTAACAGGTAGTATACAGATATTTACAAATATCTACATGACCCATCTTAAATGATTCATTATGATTGATGGTGTGTACAGTCAATTACAGCAAGAGGTGCACACGTGACAAAATCATCTTGATTTAGTAAAGGCAAAGCATCCTGCCATTCATGTTATGACATGGCAAATCTTTTATATATGTCATACATGACTATTATCCTGTTTTTTTGCAAGTCTAGATTCAAATTCTTCTACAGGAGAACAGTTTGACACTGGTGAGATTCACTGCAGAAAACATACACACACACACACACACATTCATGTGAAGCAACTTCTATAATTGAAGTTAGGAGGCTTTCACTACTGACAGTTATAGGCAAAGCAATTTCCAGTTGCCCATTTGCACATGAGGCATCTTCCATATCACAAATTTACTCTTTTGTGGATATGGGTCGACTTTAATTAATGAATCTGACTGACAAATCTGAACTAGTTCCTGCTTACATTTATAAATATCAGCTTGAAGTAATTGAAAATTCCGACTGATATACCGACATCAAAACAGTGGTTTCCAAGATCATGTCCACTTTATCCTAGATTGTGAAACACTCCAACTAAAGTAAACTCTTCTTTTCTTCCCATTTATGTATTATGGACCTGTTGTGGTTTCAGGGACTATTCCCATCTCTTCCTTGGTCTACCTATACTTCTTCTACCTTTAGCTCTACATTGGTTTACTGCTTTTGGCAATCGTGCATCATCCATTCTATACTGATGGTCTCTCCAGTTATTCCTATGTTCCTCCATTTGGTCATTCATACTATATATTTTCATTTCCTCTCTCATGGTCTTGTTTCTTATTAGATCTAGCTTTGTGCATCCCTTTGCACATCTTAGGAACTTTATCTCCACTGCTTGAATGCGAATTTTGTGTGTTCTCTTTATTACCCAAGACTCATTTCCTCAGAGAAGCATAGGAACTGCTGACACATTATATAATTTATAATTGTATCTCTGTGGATCCTATTTACTAAGTTTTTAGCTATCGTTCCACATATCATCTGATACTTGTGTACTTTATTATCAATATCTTTGCTCACACTATAATTATGTAATGTCACAACCAAGGTAATTATGGTGCAAAACCAGTTCAACCAGGTAGCCTTTAGTAACTACTTTTGCTCTAATCGGATCTCAACCATTAATTTTATTATGTTCATGGATATCTTGAGGTTGTTGTGCTCTGAACATATTTACAATTTATGGAAGACTCTTTGTAACCCATTAGCAGTATCCTCTATTATCAGAAGGTCATCAACAAATAAAAGTACATTCAGGAATATGCCTTTCTTAAGTCTACACACCTTGTTGGATATTCATTCTGCCACATATTAATGGCATCATTCAGATATATGAATTAATGATCAGGAGCAGCGGATTCTGAAGTTCCAGTTGGATCTGGCATCTGCAGAGAGGGATTTAAAGGCCCTGAAGGCAGAAAACTCTGTTCTTAGCCTTAGTCAGAACAGTGAGTTGAAAGAAGTCAGCTCTGGCAGGAAAGGAAAGAGACACTGTCTGTCTGATGGTTTCCAGCTGGAGGATCTAGATGATGATTTTCAGGACTGTCAAGTTGGACTGAACATTCTGCGATCTTGTAAATTAAAGGGAGAACTTTTCAGGGGGTATCTAAATGCAGGAAGGTACTGTTAATTGGAAGTAGTAATGGGAGGAGAATCAGCGAGTTGGTTCAGCCTGACTTGGGGCCAGATTATGAAGTCTGCAGTATTTTCAAACCAAATGCAGATCTTGGAAGTTTGTAGCAAATGTCGAAAACCTATGGAAAGATTTTTCAGAGGAAGACTGTATTGTAATTGTGGGAGGACCAGGAAATAGTCTTGATAATGACCTCAATTATTAAATTGAGGAAGATATTGCTCACATTTCCAGGAACACATGTAAAACCAATGTGGGATTTGTGGGTTTGTTTGAGAGTTATGATAAACCCTGGATGTGGCATAACATTAGGTGCATAAATGCATCTTTGGAAAGGGTTCTCTGGCAACCAGCAAATTCGCACACTGGTTTGATAGATGTGGCCTGCATTGGTAGGGACCGTTATACCCGCCATGGACTCCATCTGAATTTCAGAGGTAAAAGGAAGTATTCGCTTCTTATTGCTGATGAGATCAGAGGATGCCAGGTGAGTGAAAGCGGTATTCCTGTTATAAGTGGTGTTAAGTCACGGCCTTTTTCACGGTGAATTAAATAGATGCATTAAGATGTCTAAATGAAATTAACGTGTCTGCTGATCAAAACTTACATACCAGTATGTACTAATAAAGAAAACAATTCAAAGTCATTTAATCAAAGTGTTCAGACCACTATTCTCCATCAAAATATGAGAGGAATATTTAATAAAATTAATGACATTACCTTTTGCCCAGAAGAGATTCCAAATTCCAGAAATTTTAATGTAGATGTTCTGTGCATATCTGAACATCATTTGTCTGGCATAGGAATATCTCAGCTGTCCATCCCATATTATAAACTAAGCTCTCATTTCTGTAGATGTAAAATGGAGAAAGGGGGAGTTGCCATTTCTGTTAAAAATAATATTCAATGCAACAGTGTACATGTAAGTAAGTATTGTATAGAACAACTCTTTGAATGCTGTGTTACAAAACTGGAATATGGTAAGGAAGAGCTCATAGTAGTAGCAGTCAGGAAATATTTTGTGATCTTGCAAAAGCATTTGCATGAATTACTTTTGAAAAAAAAAAAAAGGAATACTATGGTATTTGTGGAACCGCAGGTAAATGGTTTAAATCATACCTGGAAAGTCAAATGCAAAAAGTTTCAATTTTTGATTATAAAGTAAGTAAAGATGCTTCATCAGACTGGGAGAAAATAAAATACGGAATTCCACAAGACTCTGTCCTAGGATCTCTCCTCTTTTTGTTATACATCAATAACCTTCCTGGAAACTTATCTGACAAAGTTAAGAGTGTTTTATTTGCAGATGACATTAACATGACTCTGAGAAAAACACCAAACAGTAATCTATAATTTAATGTAAATGAAGAAGCAAATTGGTTTAAGGCAAATTCATTAAAAATAAATTTTGGAAAAACACATAATATTAGGTTTAAAACAAAAAATTATGCACAGCCTGATTTACAAGTAAGCTATAAAAATAACACAATCTTAGAAACAAAGAGTATAAAATTCCTTGGTATTAAAATAGATGAGAAACTCTGTTGCATGAACATATGACTTCACTACTGAAGAAGTTAAGTAGAACCACATTTGCAATACGAACACTTTCTTTAACAGCAGATCTGGAATTAACGAAACAGGTGTACTCCTCATATTTCCATTCAGTGATGTCATATGGTATAATTTTTTGGGGAAACTCTTAACAAAGTAAAAAAGTTTTCATAGCAGAGAATGGATCTATTAGGATGCTTTATTGGGTAAAACCAACAACTTATTACAGACAGCTTTTTAAAAAAACTCAAAATTCTTACAATGATTTCTCAGTATATATATTCTCCCATGTGCTTTGTCATAGAAAATTTTAACCTGTTTACATCTAATTCACAGGTACACAATTTCAATACAATAAACAGAAATAACTTGCACAAAATACAAACATCTCTGTCATTAGTACAATGAGGAATTAATTATTCTGGGATACATCTGTTTAATAAACTTCCCAAGAGTATAAAACAATTTGCAGATAATAAAGATATATTTAAAGAAAACTGAGAAATTATCTTATTGGCAACTCCTTCTACCCTATTCAAGAATTTGAACGAATTAATTAATTGTATCCAATAAGACCTTTTGCAAAACTCAATTGTAAAAATTAATGTTTATTTTTATTCTCCTTGTCTTTGTAACATATGATTATTTTTACTATGATTATAACTTGTATGAACCATGACATGTTTCTCATCTTACACTACACACTTATCTCACGCCTTGGTTAATTGTCAACATTTGCTGTTCATTCCTTGAGGAGTACCTTTCTATTAAAATATAAACTTCTTTTGCTGTAAGTCTTTTGACTGGTTTGATGCCATTCTACATCTCTTCCTGTCTTGCACTAACCTCTTTATATCAGCATACCCCTTAGAATGAACCACCTCAATTATCTGCTTGATATATCCTAATCTCTGTCTTTCTCTACAGTTCTTTTCTTCAACTGTTCCCTCCACTAACAAATTATCCTATCCCACATATCTCAAAATACAACCCACCATCCTGTCTCTTCTTTCTGTTAATCTCTTCTGCATACATCTTTCCCCACCCTTCATTTCCAAAACACATTCATTTCGTACTTTATCTGGCCACTTAATTTTCATAATCCTTATGTAGCACCAAATTTCAAATGGGAATATGTTTATGCTATCCATTTCTATGAAGGATTTCCCACAATTTTCTGTCTACTTTTTTCAAAAGTCTTCTCGAAATCCATTAATACAATGAATTTTGGTAAGCTAAATTCTCTCTCTTTCTTTATAATTATACTTATAGTATGTAAATTATCTGAACAAGAATGTCCTAGCCTAAATCCATTTTGAAATTCTAGTAGTTTGATTTCCGCTCTCGGTCGCAATCAAGCATTAATTATCTTGGCATAGATTTTATATCCTGCATTCAAATTAGTAATTCCTCTGTAATTGTTTATGTTGGTTCTGTCTCCTGTCTTTAGAGATTATAGTTGCTATTTACCACTGTTCAAGTATTTTACCTTCAAGCCTGCACATGTTTATTAGATGTAAAAGCTGATTCTTTTGCAGCATTCTCCCACAATTAAGTAATTCTGCAGCTATTCCTTCCAATCCTGCCATTTTT
This sequence comes from Vandiemenella viatica, assembly GCA_031002005.1. Taxonomy (NCBI): domain Eukaryota; kingdom Metazoa; phylum Arthropoda; class Insecta; order Orthoptera; family Morabidae; genus Vandiemenella; species Vandiemenella viatica. The sequence goes on along the minus strand of CM061920.1, from coordinate 96,180,527 downwards.
TTTTTATTTCCTTAAAGATTCATTTAATTCTTCTATTGTTAAGTGATCTAGTCCTGTTTCTGTAGATGGGTCTTCTTGTAACATCATTTTGTCATTAAACCAGGTGCTTTTACAGTGTTTTATCCATTTTAATAGTTCTATTACTTCAGAATGTGCTGAATCGCTTTCCGGTCTGATCAAACTCCTTAGTACAGCATTTTAAAGGAAAAATCCATGTACCCATAAGTGTCATTTTCTATCCGAATGACAAATTTATCCCCACTCTCACTAAAGGAGGAAAAACTGAAAGAAAACCCTCGTCCTTAAGGTTAGGTGTTGTCCAATGGACTGGTAACCCATTTATGTAAAAACTACTCGTAAGTTTCAGGGAATAAAGGTGGATGGATCTACCACTAACAATCAGGCTATTAAATACGGAAAGAGTAAAGTAAACTTGTATGGTCAATATGAGCTGCTGATATGATATTCTATCAGCTGCACAAGCCACCCCTATCATAGTCATCTAGCCTGACCTGGTAATCCCACCAGCTATAGGGTAACTACAGTTTAACATGGAATATGAGCCACAGAAGCATCCTACTTCACATTACACAGTATGCTGTGACAGAGGTGAAGACTGAGTTACATGTAGTCACAGAGTAATGGTTTAGTGATTCATCAGGATTCTGCAACCATCTTTGTTAATAGTAACTGGATTTTCTGGGAATGCATTATTATTCGTGCACCTGTCTAAGTTTTTTTTTTTTTTGACATGCTGCAGCCTCATCAAAGATACCCTTTATTTTTACATGGCAAAGAGTGCCAAGTGTCACATAGTACTAGACTGCTGAATTTGTTGCTCATTTTATTCTAAATTTCTGCTGCCTCCTTCACTTATCAAGTCCACCACTGGTATTCTCTCCACATCAACTTTGTGCATGATGTTGACGGCATAGTGAACTACAGTGGATTTGTCACTATTGTTTTGATTATTGTGGCAGATATGTTCCTTAAGCCAATCCTCTACAGTGTGACCTGTCTAACCAATGTAAACACCATGTCAGAAACTCGGCTCCTGGGGGACCAACTCTTCACAGCACCAAGCTTTACTGATCTTTGACCGTTTACTCTGGCCTCGGGGTTTAACACAGTCGCCAACTACTCGAATTACCCCAAGCAGTAAAGGTTTAAAACACTCCTATATAAAACACTGGGAGGAGCAGACTAAAAATAAAGAATCGTCATTTAAGATAAAAGTTCACAGTATATTGTTCAAAATAATCAATATATATATACAATTCCCGAGTACCAGAGCGTGTACACCTTAAAGGCAATCCGACTTCATCACCGAAAAATAGATTGCAAAGTTCAGACATGCAGCATCATCACTTGGTCCTTAAAATAATTCCACGTTGCTTCTAACATGATAACTGCCGCCCAACACCCATGTGCCTCCCACACTAGACCAACCACGACGATAGACGACCGGCAATATAGACCATGTGTAGGACGCGCGCTGTCTTAAATAGCCTCCTAACGACATTCAGATCACTACGCGCCAATCAAATCTCATAATCTAAAATTCTTTTTTGCGTCACCTAGATAGCTTTCCTTTGGTATAAAACCTTAGATACTTCCCTTGCCATCAACTTACCAAAATATCCACCCCTTTATAACTTTTCATATAAATTTATTTGATGTGACCCCGGAACTATTTTCTCTCCTCGAAGCACGTGGTTCTTTGGCGCGAAACTAACTCATGGTCTTTAACAGTCATGCTTATAAATGGCCGATATTTTCATATAATTTCGAAATTAAGTAACTTCTCTTGCAGAACTGCGATTTCAAATCTAAGATCACCAGTGTAGGCTTGAATTTTCCCCTAATATAGTTAACAAATTCTAATCGGAAATGATTTCTTGGTTAAACTAACTTACGCAGTCCCACTTGAATAAATGACTGTGGCTACTACCTGAAGCTACTTGCCTATGGAAAACCCAAACTAAAACATCTTTCTACTCTTTTACACCCGAAAATAATGCTGTGACTTCAACTCTTCTTAACTGAAAGTAAGTTTAGGGGTTATAGGGAGGATGCTAGGCCCCTGACAACCAACACAATTGCAAAGGATTCACAAATACACCTAAGCTGGTTTGAATATTATTATAACTCTTCTATTAGACTTTCCGAGAGACATATTGTCAGCGCTCTTAAGCTCAATGATGTCAGTACACCCCTCTTCATTGCAGGATGATGGTGCAACATGGAGTTCAAATATCTATTAGTGTGGATCACCTTGCGGTACACAATATGATCCAAATGTCAATCATCGCGCCTATTTACCAGAATATCGAGAAATGATAGTTGTTCATTTTCTTCCACGTCCTTAGTGAATTGAATCATGCAGTGGGCACTATTCAGATGGTGTAAGAATTCCTGCAGATTCTCCATACCATGACACCAGATGAAAAAGGTGTCATTGACATACCGGATCCACTTTGCCGGTTTTAGTTGCACATCATAAGTACTTCTGTTTTGAATGATTCCAAAAATAGGTCCGTCACTATAGATAAAAGTAGTGAGCTCAAAGCTGCACCTTCAGCATATATCTGACCACTATATGGGAATACAGTTGACATGAGGTAGAATTCCATTACATCACCCCATTCGATAGAAAGTCAATGTGCAAGAAGTTTGGCAGGCACGTTAGTTAATAATGATACTACAGCAAAACTCACCATGACATTCTTCTTCTCTAGTCTCATACTACGAATAAATTGTATTAATTGAGCCAAGTTCCATAAGATATTACAGTTTACCGGCAACATACCATGCTAGTGGATGTAAAGGTGAATTGACCGTGCTCACAATCCGATGGAAGAGAACCTTTCGTATTTGAATCTTGTGCAATCCATAAAACCTAGGCATTGTTCGATTGCCTCTTTTCAGATTTTTCATAGCTTCCTGCTTAATCGCTTTGTAGGCAATTCTCAATGGGCCACCTCTGTCCTAATCATGAGCAATGGATTCCTGCTTAATGGAGCGTAAGTAGCCTCTGCTAAGAAGTGCATAATTTTAGTGTGTTATTCCTGCGCTTTCATCACAATATCATCGTAATACCAGCAAGCTAATCTTTCTTATTTACTCGATACATTGCTGCATGAAAAGTATGCGTGGGCTTGACTGCGAGCTGTCTCTTGCAGATGTTATTTGCCTGGCCGATTTGAAACTTCACAATGACACTCCCACTGTCAAAAGTTAGCAGATATTTGGGTACAGGTGCAAAATTAAGAACTTTCAACAGCAAAAATGTTCCTTTATATAGTTCCTCATCTGTGAGATTTTGCGCCGGTACCCATACATCTGCCAGGCTTGGATATCATAATAGCCACTGAAACAGGCATTATGAGACTAGAAACCAATCAGCTTCATTTGTTACATAAACATGTGTAATGTATCGATAAGCTCACCAAAAGCAACTGTACCAGCTAACCCCAGTAAGAACATGATTTACAAGTTGTTTTTAAGGATTTTACAATCTTCAAATCATTTGCTTGGTTAGGACTAAAACCTAATAACTTTGAATCGCATAGAGTTAGAGCTGATCTTTCATTGTCAGTCATAGTCAGCATCGTCTAGAATATTTTTAATTTCAAGTCAAACAAGAAGGCACAGTATAATTAGAAGTTTTAATCAAGGAAAAAAATCGAAATTTTGGTTCAAAGACATAGGAACAAGAAAAATATATCAGAAGATAGTGCAGAGAAAGAGGATTAAAAATAAGTATAGGTCCCTATAGAAAACGTAAGGCATCTATGAGATAAATGAGTTTTTGGAATGGTTTGTTGTCATTGTCACTGGTTTGGGGTGTGAACGGCTGTGAACTAAACCTTAAATAACTTCGTCGTCAATTAAATTAGTTTAAAGCTTTCAATTATAAAGTAAATAGGATTATTGTTAGTGTGGCGAAATAAAAACATTTTTCACTCAGTAATAGAGCTTCAAATAACAACTTCTTAGCAAAAACAATTTAAGTATTTTATTAAATTAATTTTATCTACCAATTAATTACAATAACTTGATTGAAGAGTAAAACGCCTATCATATTTAATAAAAATGTTAAAAATATAGTATAAACTTTGTCAGACTACTTTATCAAATAAATTTAAGGTTTGTTTAGAAGGTGCTTGAAGTATTTGGGATAAATCATGACTAAAAAGTGTGGTGCCTGTCGCAGGTACTGTACATTGCGAAGGGGTTGGGTTGTAGTTGGTGTAAGAAGTGGTTTCATTGGCCATGTAGGGAAAACCTGGGAAATAAATGAGGTTCTCCAATGGTTTTGTTCACTTAGGGATGATATGATGCCACTTTTTAACGGTCTTTCAATTCGGATTGATATTCAGCTGTGATATTAAAAATATGTCTTTTAAAAACAAGACTTCTTTCCATAAAAGGATCAATTTTCATGAAGAAATCACAAAGCTTATTTGTCATCCGTAGACCTTCACACTGGTTTGTTTGTTTGTTTTTTTTTTTTAAATTTAAATGCCAGCATTTTAGTGCTCGCTGATGCCTCTTCTTCAATGGGTTGGTGATTTAACATTTCCTCCTAGTCGATTTCAGCCAAATCTTCATCTTGCGATTCAAGCAACTCTTGAATGTCACTTGATTCTATCTGCTCAAATAATTTTTATTTTATTTATTGCTTTACACCTCATCGACGTCGAAGTCATTAGAAGCGGGATGGAACTGGGGACAAGGGATGGGGAGGAATTCAGCCATGGCCTTTTGAAGGAAGCATCTCGGCATTCGCTTAGAGTGATTTGGGTTCAAAACAATGTCGTCCTATGCTATTCACAACTTGACCAATGTTTGCAGTTAAAGATTGAATTTGCACGGATTCTCCATCTTTTCCGACAGTCAGATCAGGTCACAGTTTTTTCGAGCATGATTTTGTAGAGGACAAGGTGGGTGCCAGATAGGGAGAAGTTGGGTGTGTAGGGAAACTGCCACCGGATCCTGTGCTCCATTGCAATTAAATTAAATGTAGATGGGTGCAGGATAGGGGGAAGATGAGTTTGGAAATTGCCATCGGAGCTCCATTGCGATTAAATTAAATGATTTCGATGTGTGTGGCTTCAGTTCTCGCAACGATTCTTGTATTGTAACAATGCATTAAGCTATGTCAAACATTTTCCAGCATTGCATAACATTCATAAATACCTAACATAAATTGCGAACAAAGGAGAGAGGACAACTGTTATTCACTCAGAATTATTGCAACGAAGTACTGATAGATTCAGTGGCAATAATTTTTTTTAAAAAGTTGTTTCGGCTAGATAGAATGACCTTCGGCACATGGCAGCAATACTCAAACGATGCCAACTTAGTAAAGGATACTGAATACGCTGAATGTACCGAATGGATTCGCGAATAATTTCAAGCGGCGAATACAGAAAGTTGTCACAATTATTCTATCCGCGAATACGGAAAGCTGTCACAATTATTTTATCCGCGAATACTGAAACCGCGAATAAAGAGCTTTGACAGTGCTCAAATATTAACATTAATCTGATATAAGAAACTAAAAATTCCCTCAGGTATTTTTTCAATTTATGTTAATTAGTCATTAAAGTCGTTTGAGTATATACGCCAAATTTTAACATTATCATGAACACTGTTCAAGAAAAATAATCTAAATAAAAGATTTTAAAGTTTTGATAATGACGTCTCTACAAGTATTAAAGCAATTTTAGATGGACGTATGAAACGGTACTAAATCCTACTTGTTTTCAACAAAATAATATATGGAGAAGATTAAATGCGTAAAAAGCAACGTCTGCTTCAGTTCAGTATTATTATTAATCGTACATTAATTCCGCAGGTAAATATTATTTGAAGTTGGAAGATATTTTGCTTAAAGATGTTATTCACAGATGGATCGCACTTATTTTTACGTAAGTCTAGGTTTCCTGATAAGTTTATTTTTCCTGTTTTTATTACGGGTTATTTTCCGACATATGTTAAAGGACTAGCGCCTAAGAGAGGGTGTGATCCTCTTTATACAAAATCAATAAGGGATCCACGACGCGACGTCAGCAGGTGAAGCGTTATAAGGGAAGCGCAGACGTAAGCTGTTTCAACTTACGGTACCTTGAATCTTGAACCTAACATTCAATTAATGATTTACTTAGGCGAATTTCGATGTTTAATCTCCGTTGCTAAAGAGAAATTTCAACTGATACAGCCACGTCTCCCGCTTTTTCGAAATACAGTAGTAGTACCAACCATCCAAACTTGATACAGTGGTAGACGCTATTTTTAATTGATCGGGTTTTATGGCACACGACATTTCCCCGACGTATTTTACAAAGAATGAAGATAAAAACAAAACAAAAAAATAGACGTAATGTTGTTGACACAATTTATTTTTTCCTTTCATGGCGCAAAACACATTTCCGCATTTTAAAAGACATTTTCACATTTATTTAAAAGACCGAAATCCCTAGCACAACACCCCTTTCGTTATATCGACCTTAATTTCTGATGAAATCTCCAAACTAAAAATGAAATAAATGAATCACAACCTTCGAATAACCACTGCCAGGTGAAAGTCTGAATAAAAAGATACACAAAAGGTAGCAGATACCGTGGTTATGTAATTTACTCCCTACGTCTGAATCATGTATTTTTCTCGAGCTTATGTTATTTGTATCTTTCTCGTGAATTTTCCGCCACACTGCATACCGACTGCAAAGTTTCACCACAAGATTAGAAGGTGAAAAAATCGTATCTTAATCAGCTGTAGATTATATAAAATAATCCATATCATAATTACCACACTCCGATTATAAAGGACTCATTCTTAGATAAAATCACCTTGTACAAAAAACTATGGAATTTGTATGAAAGAAATCACAGATTAAATGGTAGATTACAGAGGATCATTTTTACTTTAAATTTCGCCGTACACGACTTTCGGCACACCATGATACAGTATACTTTTAGTTAATACATGAATAGCTACCAAATTTCGTGGAGTTACTCATATAACCTCATCGTCAGAAAAGTAATAAACACCTGAACAGTGTAGGCCTATATAACAAAAACATAACCGGATCGAGGGGAGCGGCAATTCGGGGCACTTTCCCTTGGCGCAAAATCTTATGTTTGAAAGGACGGTAAATGAAAATTCGTTTGGTGGGCAACCGTTTTTTTGGGGGGGGGGGGGGGGAATTCACTTTTGAAGGTACGGCTATTTCAAGTTCTTCCCCGGCTTTGGAAATTTTTAGATCCGCCAATGGGCAAAAATAGCCAGAACCCGAAGAACTGCAGTAGAAAAACGATACCTATAACTTAACAAAACAAAACAAAGTTATTACAAAAGCGCACACCTATTACCCACAATTTTGTTTAATAGTAATAAGGAATCGTCAATAAGGGAGCGTCCATAAACTACGTGGCTCCTCGGTCTAGGGAGGGGTTGGCTGAAAAGCAACACTGGGCTACGTGGAGTGGGGGGAGGGGGGGTCCGAACCAGGCCACGTAGCTTTCCATTTATATTGTCACAGTTAAAATGAGGTACAGAACACACAAAAGCATGTGAATATTTATTTCAGTCATTTAATTATATAAATTATATGTAATAACTTGTATGTCTTTATGAGATTTACATACTTTTTATATTATGAACTGAATTATAATAAATTCCAACGATACCCTCAGTACCAACAATTCGGCATACAATGGCCTTCATATTTGTTTAAACCAGTTAGATGTGTCGACCTTTTTTCTTTTATTATTTTAAGAATTTTTGCAACCGTCGTGAAACTATTTTATTTTACTTGCATTAACGAATGAAATACGGTATACACGTTAATTACGGCGCGATATTGCGGAATACATTCGGAAGCCTAGTAACTGTAATGAAACATATCTTTACTAGCATTTTTCATTTAGTGTGGATACGTGACAACAGTTGAAAACGATAACGCAATTTATTGATCAACCAGAATTTTCTTGCTGCTTCGCACGTACTGACCCTGCTGTGTGTTGAAATATTCTACTGCCAAATTTTAACGTGGGGACGCAAAATATGTAAAATTTATCTAAAAATTTTTCTGTTTGTAGTTATTGATATCTTCGATTCGGTTTTCATACTGATGACCGAAAGATTTTTAGTTATATTTTAACGCAATTTAATATATGAAATTAAAGCTATGAGAAAAAAAAATTAGTTGGAACGGCGTACCTACAAGCAATTGTTCCGTTAGTCAGAAGTTTGTACACACTTTCCTGAGGATATACCTTTATAGAAAAAGTGAATATCGAAGCATAAAGAAACGTACCTTAGAAATGATAACACACGAAATTTACTGTATGTGACAGCGGTGGCACTATAGCCGTCGGCAATTTCTAAATACATCTTTGACGGCAACTATAACATCCGCAGCAAGGAATGTAAAATCGCTAACAAGTTTTCGAGATACCTCATGAATATATTCATTCATCGTTATAACGAATGTAACATAGCGGCCAAGTTTTTATGAATTCAATAGCAATATATCTATTTTCAAGCAATAATAGTTAAGAGCATTTTTTTAAAAGGGATGGAATCACCGCCCAGCCATCCAGATTTCGGTTTTCTAAAGAATCTCCACGAGAATGCCAGGATGGTTCCTTCAAACCGAATTCCACCCCGTCCTTTACCCCACAGTCCATTCCGATTCTTGGCTTTAATATGCACTTTGACTAAAATATTACTGCCTAAGGAACATCTGCACCAAAATTCAGACCAAAAAGGCCATCCTGATCTGGGTTTTCCATATCCTCACAATAGCCCATGGGCGCCACCTGCCATATCCAGTATATCCCTTCCAAGCCATTACCTTTCCTGATAGGTGCAATGCACCCTCCGCCAAACACTTTTAGTGAATCGCGGAGTAATTGTAATAGTAATAGTAATTAACTTTGGGTATGCTCTTATTGGACCACTGCCAAATTATCCAAACTAGTACATAGATATTGTTTTGTATATTAGTACGCCTCCTTCGTCATGCGAACTACCGTGGAAGAACTTATTCTTTTGATATTAAAATTTGTACACATGTTCCTTGGGCGATATTATTTTAAAATATTTGCACTTTTTTCTTTTTGCTGTCATCGGCGTCTCGACTGATTTGATACAATCCTCCATCCCTTCCCATCTCGCGCTGACCTCTTCATCTCAACATAACCCCTATAACACACGTCCTCAGTTATCTGCTTCATATATTCTAATATCTGTATTCCTCTACAGTTCTTACCTTAGACAGTTCGTTCCCTCCACCAAACTGACGAATCCCACGTGTTTCAAATATGATCCCCTATCCTCTCTCTTCTTTCTTTTAGACTCTCTCACCTAATTTCCTCCTCACCCATCATTTCCAAAACACGTTCAATTCGTACTTTATCTGTCCACTTAATTTTCAGCATCCTTGTAAGGACCACATTTCAAATTCTTCCATTTTCCTTCTTTCTGTTATTCCTTAAGTCTATGCTTTGATACCATGAAGTGTTGTGTTCCAAACATAGAGTTTATAAAGTTCTTTCTGAGTCCAAGATCAATATCTGAAACTAAAAGATTTCTCTTTTTCATGAGGGCTCTTTTTGCTAATGCTATTCTACTGGTTCGACCCTCAGTTGTAATTTTACTTCCTCATGAACAGAATTCACTTACTGCCAATATCGCAACCGATCCTATATTTATATCTAATCTCGCTATCATTTCTGCTACATTTAATCACTTGTGTCTTGCTTTGGTTTATACTTAGTCCAAATTCTTCCTTCAGTATTATGTTATTTCCATTCAGTAACTTCTCAAGATCCTCAGTCCCTCCTGCTAACAGGACAATGTCATTAGCAAATAGTAGCATACTGATTTTTTTCTCCTTGAACACTTATGCTACATTCAAATTTTTCATTCACTTCCTTTATTGCATCCTCTATATACATGTTGAATATTAATAATTATTTATTATTGTCTCACACCCTTTTTAACTGATGCATGCCTCTCATGATCCTTTGCTTTTATTAATTCTTATAAATTATTCTTCTAACTCAATTTTTTTATCTGCACCTCAAGTATTAATCTTAAGGCTTGATTTGCTTCTCTTGTAGCGTGGATTTTCCTAAGCGAAACTGATCTTCACCTACTATCTCTTCTACTACCTTTTCGATTCTTCTGTATATTATTCCGGTCAATAGTTTTGAAGCACGTGATGTTGGACTTGCGTTGCAATAATTCTCAAATTTGTCAGCTTGTGCTTTGTTCGGAAGTGTGAGATGCTACTTTTATGAAAATCAGTTGGAATCTCTCCTGTTTCATATCTTTCTGATATTACTTTGTATAATCTTTGGATTCCTTCTTCTCGTAGGAATTTCGCAGGTTTTAATCTGGAGCATAAGCTCTCAGAATTTGAAAACACTATCTAAACTGCTTCGTTATTTTTTGCGTGATGAGGTTTCACGTTCTCAAACACACTCAGCTCACTTACAGATTTATAATAATATAGATTTTCTGATAAATTCCTCAGAATATTGCTGTTCTGTAAGGGTCCCTATCAAAAGGGATTAATGGAGGCATTGGAGAAGATCCAAAGAAGAGCCGTCTGATACGTGACAGGTTGGAGGGAATGCGTAAGTGCGATGTTGAAGTAGTTAGATTGGGAAGACCTGGAACACCGAAGGCGTTGATCTCGACAGAATGTAATTGAAAAATTCACGATTGACTTGTTTCGGAATGACAGCAAACAAATATTACCGGTAACATTCATACCTAGGAATGACCGCGAAAATAAGATAAGAGAAATCAGGCCAGAACAGATTAATTTCTGCACTCATTTTTTCCACAAGCGATTAGGGAATGAAATAGGAAGGATTTACCGGGGGAGTAAACATAGAATCCGACAGGTGAAATTCTCGATAAATCACTTCGGCCATCCTGATCTGGGTTTTCCATGATTTTTCCAGATCGCTCCAGGCGAATGCTGGGATGATTCCCCAAAATAGCCCATGGGCGCCTTCTGCCACATCCGTATATCCCTTCCAAACTATTACACTTTCGGATAGGTGCAACGAACCCTCCGCCACACAGTTTTAGTGAATACTAATTATAAATTAGTCGTGGCTAAAACAGAAAAATCTGTTTAGAGTACAAGGAAATGCTGTTAATTTTATGGTACGTAGAAAAGAATCAATATTTTGCTTTATAGTTATAATTTTATGTCGTAGAATTTAAACTTCCGAATGGTATGGGGCTAGCTAGGTATTATAGATTTTGGTCGAGGTGTGCTGTGTATATCTGGCTGTGAGAGAATTATTTAAAATATGTCCATGTCTTTGCAATAGCAATTTGTGAACATTCCGGCGAAGAATTCTTTCTTTTTTACTGATGAAGGGAAGCGAAACAACAAAAATGAAAATTAGTGAGAACACAATCAGTAATTAACAACAGCATTTATCTACTGCGATGGGCGATAGCGTTCCAGTGTTATTTTTTTTTTTTAATGGTCATAGGTTTTTGTACCATTTAGTCAGCTCCAGTTTGTTTATATTGTAATTTTAGTACGGTATAGTGAGCACAATACATGACGAAATCAACACTTAATTAAAACCACCCCTGTCCTAGGCTGGACTCGAACAGTCGAGCCTTACAATACGCGGCCATCGTGCTAGCCCCTACACTGCCAGAGCTGGACTTAAGATCGCTATTTTAATACCAGATCGGAAACCCAGCTTTCTGTTTTTAATGTATTTATATTTTAGACCTAGTGACTGTATACTACTAGTGCCGCTCTATTCCCGGAACCTAGGATAAGATAAGACTTTGAGCACACAGTTATCTCTACCTGCCTCGCGTGAACCATTTGTTTGCGTGGCCGGTGAAGTTATACCGGAATCATTCGTCAAACCACCTTACCATTAGTCAAAGCATTTTAAATTTGTTACAACTGAAAATGAAGTATTAGGGCAAGTAAATAGTTTTAACTTTTTAGGCGGAAAATCTTCACGCTACACCTATCGAATGGGACATACACATTAATTCGTTAGTAGGTAGAGCAAATTCTAGGCTGCGATTCATAGGTCGAATCTTGAAAAATTGTAATGAACAAACAAAGGAGATAGCGTACAAATCTCTTGTGCGTCCACATTTGGATTATTGTTGTGCCATTTGGGACCCGTTTCGTAAGGGATTGATCGAAAGTATAGAGAAAGTACACAGGGGCGTACCAATCGGAAATGGCGCCTAGGGCAAGCATCAAAGTTGCGCCCTTTCGTAAACTATCTATATATAAAATAAACAGATACACTAAATAAAACAATCGTAAATCTTAGCAAACACTTTTATTTTGCCGCTTTAGAACAAAATAATTTCATAACCTTAAAATGGCACATTACTAGTCTTCTGCGAAGCAAATAGATTAATAACATTTTCGAAATCTGTTTATTCGGTTTCTTCTCGTTTTATACTGAGCAAAGGTTTCTTGACCCATTGTAGCCCTAAAATACGAAAGGATTAGTTTTAGCTTACTGAAACATAGCTCGCAACTTGCGATGGATATTGTAATCGTAAGCATAATCTGAACTGAAATGACAGATTCGGAAAGAGGCTCTCAACTCCGTACGCAACAAAGAATTCAAGATCTTTAGATATTTTATGTCTACGTATTTTCTTGTCGATATTAACATTCGAACATCCAATATTTCTTCGTATCTGTTCTCCGTTATCGTCATAACCATAGATGTGTCAAAATTCTTTAGATTTCTTTTTTAAACGGTCGTGATCGTCAGTGCCGTATCTAGGAGGAAGCCAAATCTGGCGTCATTTCATGCAGACGACTGAACCTTTCCTCATTTCACACACAACACGAACCATTCATAACTCGTTCTATTTCTTCCTCGGCACTCCACCCTCTCTCTCTAGCCATACGTTTTGTTCGCCGTTGGCATCTTTCAATCACTTCAACCCAATCCTGGCAAAGATTGAAAGCTTTCTTGAGTGCATCATTAACCAATCTCTCTTTTTCATTATTAAATAGTCTGGGAGGGTTTTTATATTGAAGGAACTATCATGAAAATTCATGCTAGGATCATCGACCGGCTTTTGAAAACGGTCAATAGAACAAAACCGGTAGGAAAAGGTTTCAAAATTCTGCACTTGTTGCAGAGAGTGATGATGGGATGCACGAGAGACGTAAAGGAATTGGGTTACAAAACTTTGGTCAGACCATCGCTCGAATATGGTAGTGTAGTATGGGACCCACATTTTGCGTATCAAATACAGGAATTGGAGAGGGTGCAAAAAAGGGCTGCTAGATTTGTTTCTGGAAATTATCGCAGAATGCAATCGGTGACAGATATGATAATGGAGCTGGAATGGGATTCATTGCAAGAGAGGAGAAGGATGAGGAGCGTCATGGGAGTGTACAGGGAGTATACTGACGATGGGGCATGGAAAGATATTGGAGTAGGTATGAAAAGTAGTGCAAGGAAGGGAAACGATGACCATGACCACAAGCTGGCACTCGATTTCAGGCACAAGGATATGGGAAGATTTTATTTTTTAGGTAAGGGTGTCAGGGATTGCTATGAGTTACCAAGTGAAATGATGAATAACTTACCTAAAACGTTAAAAGAATTTAAAGTTTAAATTTGTAGAGGCCAAATGTAGGTGGGTGTAGGATAGGGGTAGGATGGGTGTGTAGGGAAATTGCCACCGGAGCGTGTGCTCCATTGCAATTAAATTAAATTAAATCGTAGGACAACATGCGATTTTTTGATTTCCATTGTCTGTCATGTCTTGGAGAACTTTCAGCATATCTTAAAGATATTTAACTGGCTTAACTGCTTCAACCCTTACACTCCATATTGTTTAAGACTGATTTTACAACCACAGGCACTGAGTTCTTGAGTTTTTCTCAATGCTTAGTGTAACGAGAATAGAATACATAAATACGGTAGTTCCGAAAAATGTGTACATTATAGTATCACGCTCGGCTTATAACATATCTGTTATTATAATTCTTAATTGATTATTTTTTTTGTGGGTATTAATCTTTTCATTATAAATAATCTGTAAGAAAAAAAAGATATGTAAATATTAAATTCTAAACAGCCTTCCACAGACAGTAATATACAATAATATCGTTGGATATAAGAAGATTATAGAATCTCTGTGTGTGTTAGAATTGTTGAGATAGCTGTGAAGTTGGCTTGTAAATTAATTTTGAATAAATATACCAAGGCATTTAAAATAGCAAAGTGCTGGTATTTTATTTTAAATATATTTTGTAAGAGAAGGGCCTGAATAATATATTGTATAAAATGGGGCTGACCTCCCATGATGCCAAATAGGCATTAAAAAAAATATTGGTCGGTACGCCGAGAAGGGTGTTACATTTGGCGACCCTGCCAGGATCGGTTTATCGAGGAATTTTCTGAGGACGACGTGGAGCAGATCGGCGCAGATTGGCAAGTACAGATTCCAGTTCTCTTTGGACTTGCGGTCTCATATTCAACAAAAAAGAAGAAGTAGGCCTATCATTTAATATTAAAGTTTCAAGTAAAGCAATTTGTAATTGAGGCAAGAACTGAGTCAGAAAGAAAATAAAGTAAAGACTTTACAATCAGAATTTATAATTAAATTGTAACGGTGATGTAAGAACTATTGTTTTGCAACAAATTAAGTAAAGACAGATTGTCAGAAAATAATTAAGTTAACGAACGTCAAAAAAAAAAAAATTAAAAGATTGTAAAATTGTAGTAGCATGTTTAAAATAGGTTATAGGCGTCTGTGGAAGACTATAGCTAAGACAAAGGAATAATACAAGTTTTTAAAACAAAACAAAAAATAAGGGGGAATTTTTTTTTTTTTTTTCGAGGAATATCTTAACTGTAAAGAACTGATTTTGTTTTGTTTTTTTGTTTGTTTGTTTGTTTGTGTTTGCATGTACATGGTTGCTTATTTGCAGTGCTGTACCAAGTGGACTTTTGATATTTCTGTCGTGCATTTCTGTATGCATTACAGATAATACGAAATTTAGTAAGTGTTTTTGTGGTCCAGTATTCAAGTCTATGCATAGTATTATCGGCGTTGCAATACATCGTTGTACTATTGGTGTTGTGCTGTATAAATCTGAGAGCAGTTATTGTTGAATACTATCGGTTTTTTTTTTCGCGTAAATAAAATTTATTATTGTTGCTAAATTATTTTAATTTGTTGCAAAGATGGAAAACGGTTGCCTTAAATTGGTTAGAGAGGATGCGCAAATTGATTTGGGTGAGGACCAAAATAATAAGTCAGAATGGCAGACGAGTAGTTCTGGAGTTATTAGTTTTGATAATAAAGATGCATTTAGAATCCGAAGTGGTAATAGTAATTTTGTTCAAGCGCAATTGGCTAGCAGTCCAAATATTAATGCTGAGGTAAAAGGGGTTGCAGAGTATTTTGAAAGCAGTAATATTAATAGTATTGATGGTTGCAATGGGTTAAATGATAAGGACAGCGACGATGGGCGAGATAATGATGTAAATAACACAGTCTCACCAAAATTAAGTCGAACATCTGATGCTCGAGAAAGGAATGTAGATCCCCAACAGTTCATGTCATGTTTCAAGCAACTCCAAGAAATGATATTAAATCAAGCCATAGAAAGAAAAATCGAAATGCAAGAAATGAAAACAGAACTTGTGTCAAATCAAGAAAAAACAAGTCAAAGAATGGAAACAAAAATTATGTTAAATCAGGAAAGAGCAATTCAGGAATTGAAAATAGAAATTATGTCAAATCAAAAGAAGAATGAAGAAAGTTTCCAGGTTATGAGGGATGAGATGAAGAGAATTCAAGAAAATTGGAAGCAAGAGGTGCGGACTGAATTAGAACATTTCCAAGAAGAGGTTAGACAAGAAGTAGCCCGGAAAATGGATCAACGTATAGCAAATAATAATGAAAGACAAAACGCCATTATCGGAAACATCAGGGAAGTCATGTTTGAAAGTCAAAAAGAATGTCGGGAAGAAATAATTTTGGTGAAGCAACAAACTGCAGGCAGTATCATTCAATTGAAAAAACAGATTGATGAAGGAGTAGGACAAAAGATAGGTGAAGTTAAAATTGAAATTGAACAGATTGGTTCTAGATTCAATCAAGTAGAAGAAAGATTGGAAAAGGTTGAACGGCGACCTAGCGCGGTTGTTACCGGAACGGTGAATACGTATACTCCGCCGATGTTACCTGATGCAGTTTTTAAACCGAACGGAAATATTCACCCTGCAGATTTTGTAAAGATCTATGATAAAGACTTACCATTAGAATGGTCGGATATAGAGAAGATTTGCTATGTCAGAGGTAAAATGAAGGACGAAGCTTTTTCCTGGAGCTGTGAAGTAGCTG
The DNA here is from genome assembly GCA_031002005.1 of Vandiemenella viatica. Taxonomy (NCBI): domain Eukaryota; kingdom Metazoa; phylum Arthropoda; class Insecta; order Orthoptera; family Morabidae; genus Vandiemenella; species Vandiemenella viatica. The sequence continues at coordinate 96,164,116 of CM061920.1, read as the reverse complement.
AAGAGTGCAATGATTACAATGAATTCTTGAGAAGATTTCGCGAAAAGTTCTGGTCTGCACAAATGCAGAGGAAAGTGAAAAGTGATTTTTACAATTGTCGTCGTTTTGGCAGACGCGACGGGAAGATGCGAGATTTTTGCGACGCAATGCGAAAGGAATTGCGTTATTTGGATCAACCAGTAGGAGAGGTTGAGCAGATCGAAATATTATTGCAGAAGCTTCCGAGACAAGTGCAAGATAAACTAGTTGTTAATCAGTGGGATAGGATTCATGATTTCTTAGATGCACTTGAGCGGGTAGATCGGTGTAACGAAAGGTACGAATACAATGTGGAAGGTCACAGAGAAAACGGCTACGAGAATAAAAAGTATGGGGACAGACATCTTGATGGTAAATCAAATAATTGGCCATACAGAGGAGATAATGTGTATGGAAGAGGAGAAGGACAGGTGAATCGGCAAGACAGAAGCGACATGCGACAGTTTGAAGGCAACACTAACAATTACAATGAGCGTGGTTATGTATCGAACGGACAGGGAAATCAGCGACCGCAATACAAACAAACTATGTACATGAAAATGAAAGGTAACAGACAACCTAACGAGGAAAAAGGAGCGGAAAACTTAAGTCCGCAACTGTAAAGGTCCTATCAGTGGCGGATACAGTGGTTGCAGGACCATCCAATATGTGTGATAACAAAGCAGTAAACGATTACAATGACTACCGGACAAAGCAATCTAGCAAAGAAGAATATCTAAAGTGGTGGGAATGTTTGCATAGGATGAATAACAACAACTGTGGGACCATGTCAGTGGACAGCGAAAGCAATTGGGAAAATGAGTATATATCGGAGTTGGCCAGAATCAGTGTACATGATGATAATGGCAAAGATGGTGGTGCAGACATGGAAAAAGGAGAGCGACGGAGTTACATAAGTTGGAAGAAGATGTGTTCGTAGAAGGAAATTTATGCAGTGAAAGAAATGAACTACCTCTAAGCATTGACAGTGATGGTACGTGGAGTAGTGACGATGAAGAGGGCGAAGATATAATTGAAGAAAATAGGTTTAATAGTGAATCCAATGAAAATGAAGGAAATAAAGTAAGAATATTTTTTTTAAAGAGTGTCGACGAAGAAGTAAATCCAGGTGTGTCTCATAGAAGAGCGCCTGAAAATGCAACAAAAGGTAGTCCAAACAGTACGAACGCGTCAGCGCAGCAAAATAACGATGTCGCAATTTGTTCTGATTTCAGCCATAGGGAAAGATGCAAGAAATTATTGGTACAGGGTACAACAGAAGACGGCCGACGGCGGTATAATGTAAACAATTTAAAGAGGAATTCTTGCCGGAGTTGCAAAGAGATAAATGGTCGCATGAAGAAATTGTGAAAGATTTGTTAAGTGAAGAAATGCATGACGTTTTAGAGGATAAAATAAGACAGCCATTAGTTGATGTGAAGATATTTGGAATAGAATGCCAAGCGCTTGTAGACTCCGGAAGCGACCTGACGGCGATAACACACACGTTGCACGAAAACATTATAGCAAGATATAAGGTGACAGAAATGCCGGGTAAACCACATTCAGATCATGGGGGCAACCGGGAAACTGAGCAAGAGACTAAAAACTCACATTTGGATGGAATTAGAAATGGATAGGATAAGTAAGATTCATGGAGTATTTGAGGAAGGACTAAAAGACTGGAAGAAAAGGAAAAAAGAGAACGTTATGGGGGCATAACACTGATCTGATAAAATGTGATGAAAGTATAATGAAGAAGAAAGCTGAAGATAGGAAAAGGCGGTATGACAAAAGGGTAAAACCAACCGAGTTTGAGATAGGAGATTTAGTTTTGGTGAGAATGAAAAAAAAAAATCCAGAGAAATAAATTCCGAAATAAAGAAATTTTTCAAAATATATCACGGACCCTTTAGGGTAATTTCTAAACCGAATATTAGCGCATATGAACTGGCATATCCTAGGTCAAATAAAAGATTAGGATTGAGAAACGTTGTAGATCTGAAATTGTATAAGTCTCGCCTAAAGGGAAGATCAAAAGGTTGTGACAGATAGTAATTGCGAATAGTTGATTGTCACTTGAGTTGTGTGAGAAATAGTTGTCATTATAAACAAGGAAGGACTGATAAAGACAATATGCTAGATTGGTGTATTTGTTTATAAATATGTTAATTTAATTGTGTAGATATGAGACATTGATTCAATGACATCGAGATGTAAGTTGTGGTGGAAGAAGTAAGTGGACTGGTAGAGACAGTGAATTGAAAACTAAAGAACATCTCGGCAAATAAATGTGTGCCATCATTTAGTTGTGCCTCGATGTGGGGGCAATTATAACATATCTGTTATTATAATTCTTAATTGATTATTTTTTTTGTGGGTATTAATCTTTTCATTATAAATAATCTGTAAAAAAAAAAGATATGTAAATATTAAATTCTAAACAGCCTTCCACAGACAGTAATATACAATAATATCGTTGGATATAAGAAGATTATAGAATCTCTGTGTGTGTTAGAATTGTTGAGATAGCTGTGAAGTTGGCTTGTAAATTAATTTTGAATAAATATACCAAGGCATTTAAAATAGCAAAGTGCTGGTATTTTATTTTAAATATATTTTGTAAGAGAAGGGCCTGAATAATATATTGTATAAAATGGGGCTGACCTCCCATGATGCCAAATAGGCATTAAAAAAAATATTGGTCGGTACGCCGAGAAGGGTGTTACAGGCTGCGTGTACACCAACCAAATTGTGTAAATAATTATCGCAATTCATAAATAACGGCAGATTATCATTTTCGCTTATTCTTTCGTGAACACAAGTTCGGTGCCCAACCATCACATCAGCGTTGTAATAACATTGTGAACGACAATCCTCTACATCCATACCGCCTTTCTCTAGCTGTTTAAGGATTTCATTAACTAAGCTCCCTTTTTACTCATCGGAATGAAACCGAGAAAGGACTCTCTGATGCGGACTGATATCCTCTCAAAATCAACTTCTACGTATCTCACTACTTCAGACATCTGTTCATGATGTTCATGGTCAGGAATGAAGTCAGACATGAGACGATAGTATCTTTATTTGCGAATGTTTCGCAATTAGTTTTGGCAAATAGTGGTCGCCATCAGATGAATGAACTCAATTTGAATACGAGGTGAAAAGTAAGATGTAGTGCCAGGATGATTTTTAACCTGAGAAAAATTGTTATTCATAGTAGGGTCAAATATGTCCAGGACCTTTTTAAACCAAAGAAGTTATCACCATTATCGGATTCGGATCAATCGCACGTACTAAGTGACTCTCTGTGACCTCGTAATGGAAGATTTTCAGTGGCAAGAAATTTGATGCAGTGAAAGATTGTCTTTAATACATTGTGCCACTTTCGTTTTTCTGTTTTGATCTTGGTTTGAAGTTCAGCGTCAATAATCCCTTCAGTTGTCACAAAATTTCATTCCATTTCTTTCCCCTGGGTGAAGCACTCACGATGATTCTTCCCATTTTCATGGGCAGTGAGCCTTTGAGGTGCTTTCCAATGGGTAAATATATCTTTGTGTTCTAATGAAGATGACTATCTAATTGCGAAAAGATAAGAAAACTGATGCAAAAAGCAGATTTTTTTATACAGGGATTAACCTAGCCATGAGTAAGTCACTTCTCCACCGCGATTTCCTAGTTTATTCTTAAACCAGCTTTAGTTCATAACACGGTTATTTGTTGGTAGGAAACGACTGTCAGTATTTTGGAAATATTTTGAGCCCATTTTAATTATTTCTTTTTTCAAAGTATCTGACGGAATTGATTTCCCAGTTATGTTATCAAAGAGTAGAAGTCTAATATCATGCTGCTTAATTACATCTGGTATGACAGTAATTGGGTTTTCTACATCATCTACCATATCACCCCACCAACTTTTTCTCCTACTAAAATACTATGATTTCTACAATTTCTTCAGTAACCTCATTGCTTTCAATTCCGTCACACTCAGAATTATCTCAAGTTATATCCTCCTTGTCTTGTGATGAATTAGTGTTGTATACTTTGTATTTCATTGTACATGATGATTTAGGCAATTACTTAGGACATTTCGAACTTCCAGTAGTGGCCTTCTCAAGGAGTACTTGTGGGATTTTTGTGCCACTTCATAATGCAATTTACGTTTTTTTTCCGTCCCTATCTCTCTCTTTTTTCTTTGAAAACAATCGTTTCATATTGTTGGTTTTATTGGGAAATAAAGTAGCTTCAGGCTCGTTCGCGACGCATGCAAATAAAACACACAACTGCTGCGCCACACCAATCCTGTCATCAGCAATTAAGCAATGGAAAAAGTATCGCTTGTCTTATATCCTTAGAACAAAATTTGTCAGTGCGGGTGTGGGGCAGGGGCCATTACTATTGGTCCATTCAAAGACATCTGAACAGAGAACGCAATATACCTTCCGATCGTGTTCCGATTCACTGTTAACTCATTCCTTCTCGCTCGTTCGCGAAATCTCACCAGCCATGCGCGGGTATCAAGGGATTGTTTGAATATGAATTGTTGGTTTTTGCAAATTTTGCGCCCCCCTTTCAATGGCGCCCAGGGCGCGTGCCCTACCTGCCCCACCCTAGGTACGCCACTGAAAGTACAGAGAAGAGCCGCTCGATTCGTGACCGCTTGCTACAGTCCTTATGAAAGCGTCACAGAACTGATTAGTAGATTAGGTTGGGAGTCTCTGGTAGATAGACGACACACGTTTCGTTTAAACTTATTGGAAAATATGCGTACTCCCACTTTCACTTTTGAGTGTAGTGAAATACTTCTTCCACCAACCTATTTGAGTCGGAAGGACAGGAAAGATAAAATTAGAGAAATAAGGTGCCGGATTGATTCTTATATGAATTCTTTTTTCCCTCGTACCTTTAGGGATTGGAATGCACAACAAAGAGATTAGCTTTGATGCTGAGCACCCTCTGCCACCCACAATTTTGTGAATTGCAGAGTATATATGTAGATGTAGATGTAGATCGAATCATTCACAGAATATAAAAACAGAAAAAGAATATAAAAACACAAAATCAATTCGGTAAACTTAAAACAGTCAGAGAACAACTCTATCACCTGACGTGATGGGTAAGAGATAAAGCTCTAGCCTTGCATTTGGAAGGACACAGATTCGAATCCCCGTCCGAGCATCTAGATTTGAGTTTTTTCCAGGGTTTCCCCAAACCACTCCAGGAGAATGCCGAGATGCTTCCTTCAAAAAGGCCATGACCGAATTCTTTCCAATTCCTTGTCCGCAGTCCTTTCCCGCCTCTAATGACGTCGACGAGGCGTAAAGCAATAAGCAACTTTTGTAGTTGAGGTTGAATGCTTGTAATATAATGAAAAGTAGAACCGCACTTTTATAGTAAATGTTTGTTTAGTGTAATAGATACACATCCAAATTCTTACAACATATTACGAAACAGGAAAATTTGAAACACACTGTATGTACGTCAAACTGTCACTGACCTTAAGAGAATACAACCAACCTGAACAAAATGCACACAGCATTTCAACATCTCTGTGATATGTGTTGCTGTGCGAATAAAATGTTTACGTTGGAATTCTATAGCAAAACAAATATGTTTCCGTAACAGAACAAAATAGCCGAAAAGCTACTTATTGTATAAAAAACATTTTATTAACATGTCTGTGAAATCTGCTGCTGCAATCTAGGGACTTGGCTCTGAACTGTCTCATACGCGCGGACTCTTTAACCACCAGGTTCCAAAAAATTCTTTCTTAATTTATGATTTTACTTAATTGAGGACCTCAATCTTTAAAACGGTATGTCTTTTATCGATTTCGGTTAGATAGCGCAGGAGATAGGTGGCTAGTAATAATAATAATTATTAATATATTAAGCTAACTGTCATGTCAAACGTCACCTGTCACGCCATGACGTCAATCTATGACGTCGCACTATTGCATCACGCTTTACGCCATTTTCTTAGTGACGCATTTCATTTAATAACATTTCTATACATCCGCGACTTAATTAATTGATATAACACTGAAATATAAGTATATTGCGTTCAAATCGACAAATCAATCATTATATTTATGTAATATTTATTTTATGTAAAAGTATTCGTTAAAATCTTTGGCCACAGATATGTGAGATGGAGCTTTAATTTCTCAATGTTAGGGGAAATTTTGATAGATTGTTATTAGAACTGGTACTTGACAGCAGAGGGCATAAGTAATTTAATTTTTTTTTAAAAAATTATTTTAATTTGTTTGCTTAAGTATTCTTTTTCTTTCATCATCTCTTTGTTTTAACGAAAGTAGTTCCACACTGTTCGGATTTAGACAACATAGACTACAATTCAAACTAATACCGGTATTACGTGGAATGACGTAAGTTGTTAAGATTTATTTTTAATTTCCTTTGCTTTTACTGATGCCATATTTCAGCCGCATGTAACTGCGTCAGCCATTCAAAGGTGTTAGTATCTATCCGAATCACGAATATAAAAAAGGAAGATAGAATAACCTGTAAAGATTTTCTGATTTGGTTTGTATGGCGATGCTTTATTACCACTAAAATGCCATATAGTACATGTATTAATATGAGTGTGATTGAAGTATTGTTTCTTGGGCGGCAAGTTTAGTACGTGATAAGGTTGAAATGCATCCTGGACCACGATAGCAACGAAAACCTTTTGTTTGCTTCATTGAGCTTTATTTTATAATAATTAGTAAGAAATGTAATGCTAGAACGGCACATTATTTAATTATTAGTTGTTTTTAGGAAGATGGAATAACCTGTAAAGAATTTTTATTTATTTTATATCACGATGCGTTATAACCAATAAAATGCGATATAGTAGATATATTAATATGTGTGTAATTAAATATTTGTTTCCCTGGCAGCAAGTTTAGTACTTGAAATGCAACTCGGACCAGGATAGCAACGAAAAGCTTTTGTTATTGGGCAAGGCACTAGGAATTGCATTGAGCTTTATTTTATAACATTTCCATTTATTTAAGTAATGCTAGAGCGGCATATTAATTATCAGCTGCATTTTTTACTGAAATCATTACTTAGTTTGAATGAAAGAAGTTCCAAATTGTTCGCGATCTATGCAACCTAAACCACAATTAAAACTAATATTACGTGACATAACATAAGTTGTTAAGATTTATTTTTAGCATCCTTAATTTTCATGGGGTCATCATTTCAGCTGGGTGGAAGGTGTGTCAGGCGTTAAAACATCGATCTTCATCGTAGATAATTTGTCTGAATCACGAATATAAAAAAGGAAGATGGAACAACCTGTAAAGATTTTTGATTTAGTTCATATCGCGATGCGTTATTACCACTAAGATGCGATATAGTACATATATTAATATGTGTGTAATTGAATAATTGTTTCTCTGGCAGCAAGTTTAGTACGTGATTAGGTTGAAATGCAACTCGGACCAGGATAGCAACGGAAACCTTTTGCTATTGGGCAAGGCACTAGGAATTGCATTGAGCTTTATTTTATAACATTTCAATTTATTTAAATAATGCTAGAGCGGCATATTAATTATCAGCTGTTTTTTTACTGAAATCATTACTTGGTTTGAATGAAAGAAGTTCCAAATTGTTCGCGATCTATGCAACCTAAATCCCAATTAAAACTAATATTACGTGACATAGGAGTAACGTAAGTTGTTAAGATTCACTGAGGTCATTATTTCAGACGGATGTAAGCTGTGTCAGGGGTTAAAACTCGATCTTCATCTTAGACAATAAGAAAGATATAAGAAACTGTGAAGATTTTAGATCAAGTTTGTTACAAACGATGCATGATTGGTATCGGTGCATGATGACATTGGCATGTGGTACAGGGAATGTATTAATTCGCGTTTGAATGAAGATTTGATTTTCTACCGGCTGTATTGCCGAAGATTTTAGTTAGGCTGAAACGCAACCTGGACCAAATTGACAACTGAAACTTTCTGCTATATCACAAGGGACGAGTCATTACAGCACATTTAGCTTTATTTTATAACAATTCTATTTATGTAAGCAACTAAAAAGAAATCAATTGCCATAACAGGCCGTTAAACCCGTCATTTTTGACGGGCTTTGTGGCTAGTATTAATAATAAAACGTTTTAGAAATAATATTGATGCTTTTGCCTTTTAAGGGTAGAATTCCAACAAACAAAAAATATATATTTTATAAAATATAGGTGTGACCAAAATGGACAACTTGTTCTTTAAAACGATACCTCATTTATCAATTGCGGTTAGGTTTGAAGGGAGATAAATGGCTCGTGACAGAAAAATGCGCTGTTGAAATATTAATACTTTTGCCCTTTAAAGGTCGAATTTAGAAAAACTCCTTTCTTAAAATATGGTGTAACGAAACCGAAGCCCTTACGAAGATCTCAGTCTTTAAAATATACCTCGTTTATCAATTTTTTTTTAACTATCATGGGAACCAAATTAATCAAATAACAAAAAACGCATGTTAGAAATACTGATATTTTTGCCTTTTAAGGGTTCAATTCAGAAAAAATCCATTCTTAAAATATGATGTGACCTCAGCGGAGGCCTCTATCCTTAGAACGATACCTCATTTATCCATTTCCGTTAAATATTAATGGAGATACATGGCTCGTTCCACAAAAATGCTTTGTAGAACAATTGATACTTTTTCCCTTTAAGGGTTGATTTCCACAATTATTCTGTCTTAATGTATATGATGTCACCAAAGCTAAGATATTACTCTCCATAATCCTACTTCATTTATCGATTTCGGTTAGATATCCAGGGAGATAAATGGCTCGAGAAACAAAAAACGCAAGTTAGAAACATTGATATTTTTTACCTTTAATGGTCGAATTACGAAAAATTCCTTTCTTAAAATATAATGTGACCACGGAGGAGACCTTAACCTTTAATATGATACTTCATTTATCTACATGGTTTAGATATCAAGGGAGATAAATGGCTCCTGACACAAAAACGCGTTGTAGAAATATACTTTTGCCCTTTAAGGGTAGAATTTATAAAAATTCCTTTTTTAAAATATGATTAGACCAAGCGGAGATCTTAATTTCTAAAATAGTACCTCATTTCTCGATTTCGATTAGATATCAAGGGAGATAAATACCTGACAAAAAAATACATTATTGAAATAATGGTAATTTTGCCCTTTAAGGGTCGAATTACGAAAAATTTCTTTTTTAAAATATAACGTGACCATGGCGGAGACCTAAATCTTTAAAATGATACCTCATTTATCTATATCGGTTAGATATAAAGGGAGATAAATGGCTTGTGACACATAATTGCGTTGTAGAAATATTGATATTTTAGCCCTTTGAGGGTCGAATTCCAAAAAATTCCTGTATTATGATGTCACAAAAGTGGAGATCTTAATCTTTAAAATGATATTTCATTAAACGATTTCAGATAGGTATCCAGGGAGATAAATAACTCATAACACAAACACAGCATTTTAGAAATATTGACATTTTTGCCCTTTAAGGGTCGAATTCCAAAAAATTCCTTTCTTAAAATATGTTGTGACCAAAATGGAGACCATTAGCTTTAAAATGACACCTCATTCATTGATTTCGGTTAAGTAGGAAGGGAGATAATGGCTTTATACAAAAAATAAAAAAATATAAAATAAACCTTATAGAAATAATATTTATCATTGTTTTCCAAATAGAAATAACAATTAATTAGAAAAACAGCTGAGCAGGCGATTCATTTACAAAAACTATTAATAAAATATGAAAGGGCTGAAGATGAATTACATACCACGTCCGGTACAAAAGAAAAATATTTTACGAAAATGTCCAAGTGAAAAAAAATGAATATAAATGGTATTCGCACACCGAATCCGATGGATGATCGGTTACACGCTCGGACCTCGCATTCGGGAGAAAGCGAGTTAATATCCCCCTTCGATCACACAGATATCGTTTTTCCATGATTTCTCGAATCACTTCAGGCACATGCCGAGTTGATTCCTTCAAAAGACCGTTGCAGAATTCCTTCCGGTTCTGTGCCTCTTCTCACCCGTTTGGCTCAGAAACTATAAACTTGATGATGTTAAATTGTTGGATATTAGTCGAAAAATAACATATGTTTTCAGATTTGGATCCCGACGACTTCGCTAAAAGCACAACACACAATTCAATGTAATAAAGAACTACTAGTATCAACTTACTTAAATTTAACTGTCAATGTAAAAAAAAAAAAAAATGTGGATGTATTACAAACCAAACAAAAAATAGAGAGGCTTTGAACGTTTGATCCAGCAGTGTAGCTTTACAGAAATCTAATTCCAAGAAAGTGTACTCACTCAACAAAATGGTTTGCATCAAAACAAAATGATCTATAAATTTGTTCAAAAGAGATCTCAAAAGAAACCAAAGAGTGAAAATTTAAAATAAATAATAATGATACTGTGTGGTGTGTTTTTTAGTATTTTCAAATTAATTGTACTATCAACAAGTCACCAGTAGTTCAACGCTGAATCCGATCCACGAAATTATTCTGACATACTTCACATTACACAGAAAGCTATGCCAGATGTGAATGTCGGGTTATTGGTCTATGTAAATTCCCGCCGAGACAGATATTCGAACCGGGGACCTTTCGTTCGCCGGTCTCATACCTAAACCACTGAGCCACGAGACAGCAACAGACATAGCATTGTATTACATCTTATAAAATACAGAACCGCGGACCCCAGAATACGAGGAAAAACGAATATTATATCGCATTTCAATCATAATCAACTTAATTAAATACAAAATCGTGATTATTGAATATTTTTTTGAAAAAAATCGATGACTTTGCGAATAATTAATATTTTAAGAACACTGTTTAGAAAAACGGTAATGTAATTGCGTAATTTTTATCCCCAGTAATTACACTTCAGACCTATATCTACAAGTTGTGGTCCCGACGCCCAGGTGGGTAATTAGCACAAAAGGTGCCCAGGATCACACTGCCGGAAATTATTATGTAAACCACGCAGCGACCCCTTTGGGGGGAAATATAATACTTGCAGCAACTTCTTTGAGGCTAAGAGGTGGCACGGGCCTCATTAGCATATTATTATTGACTCCATTACGACGATTTACGATCTGGGTTGACACCGGCGGCCATAAGAAGACCCCTGGGTTAGGTTAAGAAGTGGCGCTTAGCGCCGGCCTCATTAGTATATAATTTATGAAACCATTAAGGCGATTTACGACCAGGTGGCAACCCCTTTGAGTTAGGTTACTGCTGTGACGTGGGTGGTCCAGATGATTAATGACCTTTTGGAACCTTTCTGACATGATTAATGGTTTTTCTGACAGATGGTGACATGATTAATGGCTTTTGTGATAATAATATGCTAATTATGGACCTGGAATCCCTTTGATGGCGCCGCCGCCCCTTAGACAACTACTGATGAAATATTTGTTGCACTCCATAAACTTCCATACCACCACTTCTTCCTCTAAATTAACCTCAAAGTTGTGCTCTCTATGTTCATTGAGTTTGCAACTCTGGCAATATATTGTCATTATCTCCACATCTAAACCTTTACTGATGTCTAAACTTGTGGCAGTCACTACTCCTTTCAGAGAAGTATGTCCTTTTTTCTTCCAACTTCCATTAAGTGCACTGCTTCCTATTTTGCTCCAAGGATAGCCAACACACTTAGTAGTCAGGAAATAAATCCCTAATATGCAATATAGGGGATATAAAGGTCTAAAATATATGCAGAAAAGTGGGTGTGGCATGTCGTAGGAAAATGCTATTTAAATGTCCCAAAATTTTTTTAGTGGAATCCTTTTCAGAATACTTAAAGAATACCTTAATTTATCGAAATATGATGAAAACCGGAAATCGTTTTTTACGACCTGAACCACGGTGTGGTCCCCTTAAGGGCACAGATATTTTTACTGCCACTAAAAATGCACTTAGTGAGGAAGAAGTAGAGTTAAGCAAAATTGTTTCGATAGAGAATGATGCTGTTCCAAGTAAGACGGGCAAAATAAATGTTTTATCAGTTTCTTTCAAACACACAGGGGACATACGATTCTTGAATTCCACTGCATCATCAATCAACAAGCCTTGTGTGCAAAGGGTGAATAATGCAATGGGCGCAGTCACAAAAATATTGAACAAACTATCGTCGTAGGCTTTAAATAAGCAAAAATTTGACGTTTTGTTGGATGAAGTCAACTCGGTGTACAATGGCTTACTAATGTAGCAGGTCGTTTTAATAATTGCAGTGTATTTTGGGAATAATAAAATATAAATAATGATAAGGTATTAGCGGCGACATTCGCGGGCAGCGAGACACAGGCAAGCGCCCAGCGTAGTATGTCGCAAGGTTCGTCAGCTGGAAATCGAGGTCGGCGAGCAATAGCTATGGAATCTAGGCTCGTGAAGGAGGTTCCAGAAATGCTAGCTGTCAGGTTATTGCTCGTAGAACGGGGACAGGCTACGCAACTGATGACATATAAGCGCGGGCTCACCGAGGCTTGAGGTCAAGTCAGGTTTGAGCAACTACGCAGCCACTACGCTGTTCTGAACACCGAGTGGGGATCGAAGACCAGCCGCGCCCGCTAGCCAGCCCGCCGAAACCATTGTAAGTCCACCATCAGGGGCATATCCAGGGGGGGGGGGGCTAGGGGGCTCAAGCTCCCCCCAAAAGTATCTTGGTCCACCCCCGACATTGTAGTTTTGAGACTTTTTTTTTTTTTTTTTTTTTTTTTTTGCTCTACGGATTTGAGGCTATAAATACTACTACCTTTTTCCCGACTCAAGGCCCCCCCCCCTAAAGCTAAAATCCACTGAAGGCAAGCCCTCTGAACCAAAATTCACTCAAGCCAAGCCCCCCCCCCCCCAAACCAAAGTCCGCTCAAGCCACCCCCCCCAAAAAAAAAAAAATCCTGGATCCGCCCCTGTCCACCATTCTTTCATATTGGCAAAGTGCTTGGAATCTTGCTCGTGGCAGTTGGATAACTGTAACAGCCTGCCTAGGAGAGAATAAAACTATGTATGCACTTAGCCTCTTTCCTTGAAGTCAAGCCCGAGATATTCAGATTAAAGTAAATAGACTATTAAGCTAGCCAAAGCCAAGACCGGAGTACCAGCCAAGGGAAGAGAAGCCACAGCCACAACCAAGTGAGTACCTGGCTAACGCCCACAGTAACCAACATAACTTAGCCATCCTGACGCATAAACAACGGGTTAAAATAATAATAAACAGCCCGCTACACTGATATACAACAATGTTCGCTACTTCAACCGCAGTAACGTACTTCAAAGATTTGTTGATTGTTTGAAAGAAATCAGACTGTTTGTACAAATTGAGAGAAAAATGGAACAATTCTCACAATTGATGGATTGATGGATTGATGGATTTTGTGTGGCTTTCAAAATTAATGCCTTTTACGAACATGCGCCAACATTTCAATGAATTGAGCGTGAAGCTTCGAAATGCAAACAAAACTATTATCGTTGTATAGATCTCATTCGTGGTTTTGAGGCTAAATAGCAAGATTTCAGTACCTATATTATCTGGATGCTCACAAGAAACCAGGTGGTCATCCAGAGCTGTGGTCACACTGTCGTACCAACGTGCTTTTTACGATCCGCAATGTCACGGTACGACAAACCTGTTTCCTGGAGACCAATCATTCTGCCCCGTTCTAATATTCTGCTCTTTGACGTCGAGGAGGCATACCGGCATTTTCTTGTACGTTTCCAATTCGTTATTAACATATTTACCAATAATACTAAAGCCAAAACGGTAGATTTTGGAATTTTTGCTTGTCTGTGCACCCGTAAAGCAAAAACTAATGAATGGATATTGACAAAAAAGATACGTATAGTTCTCTTATACTTCTATATACAGAAATAGTTCACTTACTTGCCTAGAGATGAACGTGGACCTTGTATACCCTTTGAAGGTGTGCTCAAGTTGTACAAATTACAAAACTAATAGTCTCACTTTACGATTCAGTTAGGGATTTTAAATGATAGTTTATATACAGTACATACAAATAAAGCAGTCGGTTCGTACACACGCCAGGAAATACCAGGTCAAATACTGTTCACAGAGAAGTAACTTTGAAGTGTTACAAACCATGAAATCTTTCGAAGTTGTGGCTGTTTCAAGAAGTTGTGGAAAAAAATGATGTGGACTAACATTTACATGCAGCGTAGGAGAGCAGGAAGATCAGGAAAGAGGAAGAAACAGAATTGCTCCTCTGCATTTTCGTGCCCAGCCAACATTTCTTCGATTGTTTACCAATGAATTAAGTACACAAATTTCAATTTCCAGATGGAATAAATCACGGATGCAGCTAGCGTAACCTAAAGCAACATTTGAGATGTTAAAAAAAATTGTCTTTTCTTTGGTTCGTCAACACGTGGCTGTCTTAATTTGTTTCACGTCATTCAATTATGGCAGGAAAAGCACTTGCTTCCGGTAGGGGGTTATTTTCTGGACTCCAGACTCGATTCTTATTTTCGTTATACTAATTCGAAAAAGTATAATGAAAGAAGAATATTAAATACTGTCAGGTATCTTATAAATTTTGTAACTACGTGACAAAATTTGTTCTCAGAACGAAGAGTTAAATTGATTAGGATTGCCCTTGCATATTATTTGTGAAGTCAGTTACTATGTTAATTGAAGATAGAAATCAGGTTTTACAGTTTTAAGATAGTATTTGGTGTTGTATCAGCCTAAAGTATTCACCTGGAGGAGTCTATAGAAAAATTTATAATAAATTGAAGAAGGTATTTACAGACTTTAAATTTGTTCAGTAATTGTTTTTGATGTACACAGAATTGCTTAAAGATACTTTTAAATCGATAACTTTAATAACTTCTGAAATATTAATTAGATAGATTCTATTTTTGGATTACGAATTTTTATTTCACCTTTTGATAATAGTAAACATGTTTTGCTTGATAGTAAACGAAAGAGTAGCCCTTTAGCAGTAAAATAAAATTTATTTCTGTTCAGTAATAACAAAATTGTGAAAGTTATTAACAGGTTTTTGGAATCGCATTAAAACGATGTTTTTATGGAGAAACTATCGAAGCTACCAAATTTTTCATAAGAATTAAAGTTGATGCTTTTTTAGAAAATCTTGCTATTCTCAAAATTTCAGAGTGATAGAATTATTTTAATTGTCAAGGCCAAATATTTGATGCAAGCTTACAAGCGTGAGATACGAATCTGATCAGTTTCCAGCATATTCTCGTGAGAGACCAGGAAGTCCGGCGTTCCCATAGTCGGATTCGATAAATATTTGCCCAAAATTATCCTCATTCTCCCGCAGTCGGCCAGGTAGTTAGAGCATTGCAATATATCTTTGAAGCAGCCTTTTAGGTCATGTGGTGCGTTGACATTAGTTATGTGTCGGTAGTCGATGGATAATTTGATCTGGAGAAACGTGTGTTGAACTTTTATTTTCTTCAATCTGATAGTTAGTTGAACTTTGAACTCTGGCTCGAATCGGTTAATCGAATTTGCAAGTTTATCTTCAGAAAATTGGTCTGATGCCGTTTCAGTTTGTGACTGCAAAAATATTCAAGAATGCAGGTTCGCAAATTGATGCAATTTTCTTGGATTTTCAGAAAGCTTTTGATT
The DNA here is from genome assembly GCA_031002005.1 of Vandiemenella viatica. Classification (NCBI taxonomy): domain Eukaryota; kingdom Metazoa; phylum Arthropoda; class Insecta; order Orthoptera; family Morabidae; genus Vandiemenella; species Vandiemenella viatica. The sequence continues at coordinate 96,148,445 of CM061920.1, read as the reverse complement.
CTGTGCCACACAACCGACTTTTAGCGAAGATTCGAGCTTACGGTATTTCGGCTCAGATTTGCGAGTGGATACCTGATTTTCTAACTGGTCGATCACAGTATGTCGTTATTGACGGGGAAGCCTCTTCTAAGATAAATGTTACTTCTGGCGTTCCTCAAGGAAGTATAATAGGACCACTTCTTTTCTTAATATTTATAAACGATCTAGGATCGATCTGGTTGCGATTGTTTGCCGACGATGCAGTTATCTATAGGGAAATAAAGTGCTCCGACGATTGCTTAGAAGTTCAGCGCAATTTGGATGCTATTTTCGATTGGTGCCGTAAATGGCAGCTTCCACTCTATTGCAAAAAGTGCAAGGCAATGCGGATAAGTAATAAAAAGAATCAGTTTGGTCACGAGTATAAAATAAACAATTCAGCTGTTGACACGGTTGATTCCATGAAGTATCTGGGCACAGGTGGGCACAGTTAATCCAAACGTTAACTTCGTTAATCATTATTCCGCTACTTAAAAAGTTAACTTTGATAATCGTTAAAGCGTTAAATGTTTATAAATTTAACGCAAGTTAAAGTTATCCGTTAAAAGTTAACTAGTCAAAAGTTGTACTGATGTATTAGTATTATAGTACGGTAGGTATAACTACTCTCTATCTCAAGGTGTTATGTACCATGATGCAAGTGTGGATTTATTTATAAAAATTAACAAATTGTGGTTACGCTATCGCCACAACAACGAAGTGATATTTCTGTCTGTTTTTATCTTTGTTGAGACTGTGATCAACATAACACTTGCAAATTGTCTTACGAGAGACAATTAAGGTACTCGTAACTTTATAAAAAAAGTAGTAAAACATGAATGCAGAATGAGAAGCAACAATATTATAGAAAACAAGTTGGACTGGGACACCTGAATATGTGAAAACTGCGACCAGTTTACGTTTGCAGAATTCACAATATAAAATAGTTACGCCGCCGCCGGCTGAAAATGCTCGGCGCACCGCCGCCAAGATTTCAGCAGGCGGCGCCCACTACTACACCGAACATACGAGCAGCGCTGCCAGTACAGCCAATTTATATTATACCGCTGTCTCTTTGAAATTATACAGAATGAAACCCAATTATACAAAGGGGTCATCCATTGATTACATACGTGAGTGAAAGTGCTGGGAGCAAAAAAAGTCCACGAAAAGTAAACAATGTATACATTGATAAATTTTGAATAACAAAAAGGAAATAGATATGCAGGAAGGGTTGCCAACTCAATGAAACAAAGGGCAACCACTTTCAAAAAGGTGCTGGAATGTACTTTACTTTTAAGTGCTCATTTTTGTATCCAATTATACAAGGCAATCTGTTATACAAACAGGATACAAGAGGTAACCAAATTATACAAGTTTTGTATCCAATTATACAATCTGGCAGCCCTGCATACGAGTGGTGGCGTGGTGCACAGTTCAAACAAACGAAAAGACGTCAACAACCTATGTAACGGACTAAAGTTAACGGAAGTCCAATTTAACGGAAGTTAAGAAGACCGTTAATGATTTTTTAGGTTAACTTAAAAGTTAAATTTTCGCAATTTTTTTAACTTCGTTAATTAACGATTAACGGATTAACTGTTTTGTGCCCAGCTGTGTATCTGGGGGTGATAGTACAAAGCAACATGAAATGGGACATGCACATAACTTCCGTCGTAGGCAAGGCTAATTCTAAATTACGAGTCATAGGTCGTTTTTTGGGGAATTGTAATGCTCATACAAAGGAGATAGCGTATAAAACACTATATAGTGCGTCCGCATCTGGATTACTGTTGTGGAGTTTGGGATCCGTATCGCAAGTTTCTGATTGACTCTGTGGAGAGAGTGCAAAGGAGAGCCGCTCGATTCGTGACTTTTTGTTACAACCCTTATGAAAGCGTCACAGAATTGATACATAGATTGGCCTGGGATAGTTCGGAAGACAGACGACGTAGCTTGCGTTCGAATTTATTGGAGAATATGCGAAAAAATTTAAATTTCGAGTGCAATGAAATACTTCTTCCGCCAACCTATTTAGGTCGCAATGACCGGAAGGATAAGATTAGAGAAATAAGATGCCGTACTGATGCTTTTATGTATTCCTTCTTTCCTCGCACTATTCGGGATTGGAATGGGCGGGTTTAGGATTGGTGCTTAGCACCCTCTGCCACCCACAATGTTTGTGATTTGCAGATTATGGATGTAGATGTAGAATATAATGTATATCTACCAGTGATAGACTTGTGACTTTTATTTTCAACTACCTTTCTTAGTTTAGGGTTTATCAAACTAAGCGGCGACCAAGTTACATTTGCAAAGCTAAAGCTGAAAATATCCACGGTCATACACGGTCATAGTCGAGACTAAAGGTTTATGCACCCTCCCCAGTGCAAGCTAAAGTCTCAAAATACGTATAAAATAAATCGAACGCCACTAATCCAAAGTGAATGACTCCCAAAGTTATAGTTAGGTATAAACCCACTTGCTACTAGAATTAAAACAGAGATCTAATAATAATGAATGTAGGGTACATTTAGAGCTTCCGTAGTTTTCGGATGATAGCATTTACAGAGAGATGTGAACAGGATTCTTGATGAAATAAACATAAATTAAAGAAAAAGAGTCACCCTATTACGTAAAATTATAAATTGTACAGAGAATTGCTGGTTAAATGCATAGAACGTACATATCCGGACATGTCGTTTGATAATAAATTAATAAGGCAGTACACATTGCAGAGGTGGAGAGAAAAGCTTCAAAGCCCAACATCTATCAGACACGAAGTCTTCATTACGCCTTTGGTTGATTATGGCGGGATGACATGGGACAAAATTTAAGGGTTTCAAAAATCAGAGTTGAAAGGAGTATGAAGAAGTTTTCCTCTTTAACTACCATGCAACCCAACTAGTAAATTTTAAGACAGAGAATGGGTAAAGCTTGTAGTGGATATGTTTAAGGTATATGTTGTCACTGGGCCTGGATTTAGAATGAATAAAGAATTATAAGTTGCATGTGGCCTGTAGAATTAAACTGCAATCGTTAGTGAAGGCCGAGTTTCTATCCTCATTATCCTCATCACTATCACTGTCATTCACCTGTTCATATTATGCTATCCATCATAAATCCAACCGCTCTACCACTATTTGAGTTTGTAGGTTGATTTTTTTTTGTATTCTTCATGCCAAACATATGATGCACCATTCCATTTAATCCCTCAGTATCCAATTCCAACGTAGTGTAAACTTCTCAACCTACCTTGAGTCTGAAATCAAGAGACAGTTTAAGATGATGATCCGTATTAAAGAGATGGCAGAAAAACTAAGATTTGTATATCAAACATTAAGAATGTGTGTGAGAAAAGAAAGTGGTTTGCAAATCAGAATTAATTTTAAGAGAATTCTGTATGTGAATGAGCAAGGAAGTCAAGGTGATGAAAAAGGTTCAAATAATTTAGGTGAATCAGAATGTGTCTTGTTGAGTGAATGACTTCTTAAGAGGTATGAAGCCAAGAGTAATGCTAAGAAATAATATATCAGAAGAGATGTGAATGAAAACTGGTGTACCATATGTCAGTCATTCTAATGAATTATTCAGAAGTTCGGTTGTTCACAGTTGAAAAAAGGCTTATGTTATGAATAACATGAGAGAGGATTTTCACCAGCTACAGTGAGTTCTTCACAGGATCCTAGTTCGATAGGTAGAGATTTAATGAATATGAATGTCACAAAATAGTCGCTTTAGGTGCAAAGACAGGAGAATAAAGGTTTTGTATAATTAAACTGAGGAGGGGAAATTCCTTTTTGGACTTATAAAATCTTGTAATATCACCTGATAATAAACTCAGGCAGGACAAAATGATGAAGTGGTAGGAAGAGGTTTCGAAGCCTCTAAAAGTTCTAATGGACATGTCGATAAAACAATAACGGTCTGAAAGTTCCAGGGAAGTAAGGAAACGATGATACAAAACTTTGGTCAGGATATCAAATACAGGAGCTAGAGGAGCACCAGTGCAGATAGATGCGTTTGCGGAAATTACCATAGCTCATTATAAGTATCTTATCTGATAAAGGAACTGGATTGTGGGTCACTGAAAACAGGGGTGGCGGAAGAGACAGCTGTGAATGTATAACACTTTCACTGTTGTGGAGGCCTGGATGAATTAGGAATAGTACTTGGAGGGGAAGAAAGAGCCAGACCATAACATGCTTTTGACCTCAGGCATTAGGAAGGGGGGAAAGTTTTAATTTGTGGGTAAGGTAATTAGTTAGTAGAATAAATTATTTCAGTAAGTTGTGATCAATTTGGTTCAAACTATGAAAGAATTTAAAAATTCCTTCACAGTAACAGCCTCATAACAATGAAATTTTAAAGATATTTTTAGATTCAGAAACTGCTTCTGATAACGTTAATTTTTCGAGATGTTTATAAACAAAAATGTTAGCACAGAATACTGACCGAGACGAATAATTAAAAAAAAAAAAATAATAATACAAGGTGAATGCCATGAGAGACAAGCAACAACTAAAAATGGAAAATGAGGGGAGGCTGTAGTCTACTATCACTGTTATTAATTTTTTAAGTAGAGGAAACAGTCTGGACGTGAAAGAAAAATTTCAGCTTACAGCAGTCAAGAAGAATATTGTTCTACTGGCAGAAAACAGTGATAAACAAAAACTACTGAACAACATGCCCGAAACATTGTGAGAGGAATATGAAAGCAAAAGAAAGGTGTGAAGAGTAATGGAAGTGAACCACCAACAACAGACTAAATTTCAAAACTGAAATAAATGTAGAGATAAGGAGAATTCTGCATATGGGATTGTTAATTTTCTGGTAAAATAAACAGGTGATGGGAAGAACCTTAAAACTAGAAAAACATTAGCTGACAAATAAGATATTTGTGTTGTAATGTTTATGCCCACGTGAATAACAGCTCATTATGAAATTGAAAGGAAGATCGTGTGAATAAGAGGGAAACTAAAGGCAACATGTACCGATAAAATTTTACAGTTAAATGTAGTGAGGAGAATGGCGATTGCATAACAGTGGATAGGTGACACCTGCGCCGGCTCCTACAAACACCTGTCATGCGGAATCCAAGGACACGTCGACAAAAAATAACTTTTGCTCAGAGTCGGCGCGGAAAACTAAAGCCTTTTTGAAAAAGGCGTAGTTTTCATATCCTTATTAAGCCGCATTACTTGATAATCACTAGCGTGTTCTTACTGCTGTTGTTGCTATGTAGTCCTGAGGGCAGACATACTGAGGATCGGTGCCTTACAAACAGATTTAAATTATACATCGATGATTGCACTTTCGCCACAGAAAATTTTTAAATCATGACCATTTAGAGTTTTGAAATTTACTCTTCCGCCATTGTTTGGAAGAAATTCATGAAGCTCTGTTTATAAAGGACTGCAGCACGGGTCATCGCCGTATTCCCTGACTCAAATTAAGGTAACCATAACCCGCACAGAGATACGTCGCGAGAGTAGATAGGTAGTCTTTAAGGCCCAGACGACCCGACCTGGTCTCCCTAAATCGTGGACATGCCTCTTCGGCCGCGAAACCGGGTCGTTTAAAGTGAGCTGGTCACGTTTTTGTGGCGAGACCAGGTAGGGATCGGGTGAAAATGTCCTCCGGAGAAATGGTGGGGGTAAAGTCGGGCCCTCTCCACACTGCTCTGAAAACTGGCAGTGTAAAGCCTCGCCCGGTTGTTCTCATACTGCCTGGTTCCCCGTTTTCTTTTTCTATTATTTTCTATTGCTATTATTTTGAGATGGATGCATCCGATAATCAAGAAAAAAAAGTTTTTCAGGGTTGCTAGAGGTGAACAAGACCCACAAATTTTAAATTTTGAAGAGGAGAATAAAAAGTATATGAAAGGGAAAAAAAAGTATTTTTTAAATATAGTTATTTATTGCCTTAAATACCTATATTTTCGGGCTTTTGGGAATAGCATCAAGTTTTGGTTTTATTTCAAAGTTTTACAGCTGGAGCTTCATTTTAAATCTAGTATTATAAATAAATAAACACTCATTTTTAAATTTAAGGACGCTCTTTTTCTCCCTTTCCAACATCTTCCATTTGTTTCGTCTCATTATAAGCACTTCACGTCATTTGTAAATTAACTGAATTATATAGTTTACCAAAATAAACTATTTCCGCATACTTTATGGCTAGGATAATGTATACCGACCAAAAATAAAGTTGATACTTTATATTTGTAGTAATCTAAGGTTTAACAACGTTACGCCTCTGACCAGTGCGGCACATTTTAACATTAAATTGCGATTTATTTAACAGAAGATAATGTTCGCAATATTCTGAAAATTACTGAAAATCGACATTGACTTAACTGTCTAGTACCAGGTGACGCAATTGTAAAACTCACAGTGCAGGTGCTACAATTCGCAAATAATTTATTTTGAGGATCCCTTCTTATCTAGTTATATGTTTTCTCCCACAAATCTTTATATTTTTGTAATTGTTTAGGTTTCTTCAGTTTTGCTTCCTTTGGAGTTACTTGTGTATCATCTATCACTATCGAAGAACCTGAGTTACTTGTGTATCATCTATCACTATCGAAGAACCTGAGTTACTTGCAATTTTAATCAATGCAAAAGGAAAATAATGCAGTTGAAAACTCCAACCACGAGAAACAGAAGAAACCACAAATCCTTAACTTGTCAATCCACCGTTTCGCTCAGAAATAACGGTGAACGTACATGAGTCGACTGGAGTACAACAATACGAATGGTCCGCTATTATTTCCTTAGCTCCGAAGCGGTAAGTACACAGATCAAAGGATGCGAGCGGACAAAAAATCTCTAGCGGATAGGCACATTTTCCTTGTAGGAGGTTGTGGAACTAGCATAAGAATGATCAGGTATATGTTACATCGAAATAAAACGTACCCAACTTTACCACCGGTACCATGGACTGGACATTATTTGGATCCCAAACAAAATCCAACAAGTAGTTTACACGTGGATCACGTTCAGCGATAAATGGATACTGATTTGTGAACAATATTAAATTTCACACCTTGCTGCCTATTTTATTCCAGGGATCAGGGGCGGTACAACCGACCAATAGTTTTTGCATAAATCCCGATGATCCAAACAGATGGACACACATATTAAAAACAACAGTACCTCAGACTACTTTAAAAAAATCTTAAATATACACAAATTTTTCCCGTTAATGTCTTATTATATCTATAAATTTCTCAGCTTTTACGTCACATCGATACGAAACGTACCCTAGTTTACCCGCGAGACCATGGGCTGTATATTAATCGAAACCCTATCAAAATCCAACAAATAGTATTTGCGTATATCACGATCAACGAAAAATTGTCTTAAATTTATTTGCTTTACAACATAACATCAAAATTAAACATATCCCATTTTACACGCGGGGTCACAGGTTGTATATTAATTGAAACTAAATCAAAATAGTAGCTCTGCATGAATATCAATTAGTGAAAAATTACCTTACATTTCTTTTAATTTCACGATCCCAACAAATAAAAAAGCCCAGCACATTTTATTCGCGGGACCAAGGTCAGCACATTAATCAAAATCCGACCATTAGCATTTGCGAGAGTCCCGTTCAATGAAAAATTGATACTAATTTTTCGACACCTTAGTCTTAAATTTCTCAGATTTTTGACATCTAATTGAAGCATATCCTGTTTTATCCTCGATACCATGGGCTGTACATTAACCGAAACCCGATCTCCGTCCAGACGTTTTTGTTTGAATTATTTACATTTTACCTTGCAGACAGGCAGAAAAAAAGTTGATTCCTTCTCTGTAACTTACTAATAGTGCCCTAAACTCACTTTTTTTTAACTTTTTCCCGGTTATAATTTTATTATATGTATAGATAGGCAGTTCTATCATTACCATGGTGCCATAATCTGATTATGAATTCTTGCAGAACTCGACGGAACAAATCGAAAATAAAGAATAAGATTTTTTGATAGCTCGCTTGGTTTTCGAGATATAGCATTTTTAAAATCGGTTATAGGTATAATTCCTTGAGCTTTTGGTGACGTTTCTTCTGGTTCAGGTCGTATTTCAACCACGTCAATTTTGAGAAACAATATATCGAGAACTAAGCGAGATATCAAACAAATTTATCCTTACTTTCAATTTGTCTCTTACATAAGAATCCATCGTCAAATTGCGGCACCCCATGGTACACTGACATGTATGTCAGGTCTCATTAAAGCCAAAATGTCTCGGAAAATTGTTAATGTATTAGGTTTGTGTGTATGTTCGAAGCGTTTTTCTTTCGCTTGTCGATACTCTGATGGCTATAGGTTTATTTACCAATCGACATTTTTATTCTTAAGTTCAGTTGGTCTGCTTGAGTTTACATATTGGATTATTCCCTGTTGCTGATAATGTGTGAGGACGCTAGAAAATGGAGTGTCAAGCGGAGAAAGTGGGACATTTCAGACGTATTGTTCTACTAGATTTCAGTTGAGGCGAGAAAGTAGCGGAGGCGGTCAGAAGTATTTTGCCGTGTATGAGAACAATATCAGAAAAAAAGAATGGTTTCTTCGTTTTAAGGAGGGTCGTTTCGACATCAATGACACTCCACGCCCAGTAAGAACTTAGAAGTTTAATGAAGACAGTTTAAACACATTAATCCACAATGATCTACATCAGTGTACCAGAGAACTGTCAAACGGTATGAACTGTGACCATTCCACCATCTTGCAACATGTTTATGCGATCGGTAAGGTTAAAAAAGCGGTTGCATGTGTACTGCACGCTCTAAGGTCTAAGCCAAAACCTCAAAAATCAGTGGGCTGCAATATGTGCATCTATCCTTGCTTGTCATCGATTAGTTCGTGAATAACAAGGAACATTCCTATCTAATATTATTACTGGTGACGAGAAATGGTGACTTCATGCTAAAATACGGAAAAGAAAAGAATGACTTGGCCCGAATGTAAAAGGCATTCCCCGTACAAATCCCAGGGCGCATCCATAAAATATAATGCCATGCATATGTTGGAACAGCGAGGGGATGCTACACTACGAATTGTTCTTTGAGGTGTAACCATCATTGCCGACATTTATTGCCATCAACTATGAGTCTTGCAGACTCATCCAAGAAAATCGACCAATAAGACTGCATGAAGTGATGCTGCTGCACAATAATACACGCCCGCACTCTGTTATAAACTTGACAAAAAAACATTACCCAGGAGTTGGGTTTGAAAATCATTCCAGCAGTTTTCAAGGAACTTCACTCACGGATGAGAATGCACTCCAAACATGGCTGGGAAACTTCTTCATATCAATACCACGCGATTTCTACAGACATGGAATCGAAACGTTGGCAGACTGCTGTAGATAGTGAGGGATAATAAGAGGCATGTTTTTTAAGTAAGTACCTTTTGGAAATTAAAAAAATACGTGCAAATATATCCCAATAATTTTATTTTTACATGAAAGCCTGTATCTTACTCTACTTTTCTACATAATTCCCTTCAATATTGAGGCACTTGTCATAACGTAGTACCAGTTTTTGAAAACCCTCCTCATAGAAGTCTGCCGCCTGACTTGTTAACCACTGCATCACAACTGTTTTGACTTCGTTATCGTCTTCAAGACGCTGACCGCCCAGGTGTTTCTTCAAGTGCAGGAACAGATGGTAGTCACTGGGCACCAGATCAGGGCTGTACGGAGGATGATCTAGAGTTTCCCATTGAAAAGATGTGATGAGATCTTTGGTCTGATTAGCCACATGTGGACGGGAATTGTCATGCAGCAAAACGATGCCCTTGCTCAACTTGCCACGTCTTTTGTTCTGAACTGAACGGCGCAGATTGTTCAATGTCTGACAATAAGCTGCTGCATTGATTCTCTCATTACGAGGCAGAAATTCCACAAGCAATACTCCTTTTCTGTCCCAAAAAACTGTGCACATGATTTTCCGGGCAGAAATCATTTGCTTGAACTTCACTTTTTTGGGTGAATCTGAATGCCGCCATTCCATGGACTGTTGCTTTGATTCAGGTATGACGTAGGCCACCCATGTCTCATCGCCCGTAACAATTTGGCTTAAGAAATCATCACCATCGTTGTGGTACCGCTCAAGGAAAGTCAATGCTCTGCCTAAACGTTTGGTTTTGTGCACATCCGTTAAGAAGGAGTCGCCGGCTAGCCGTCGTGCGGGAAGGATGTCTGACCGCAGCGATCAGTTCTCGGAGTTAACTCCACGTAACGTTGATAATGGTCCGCGTTCGCTGTCGGTTGATCGCAACTATATTAAGCGAATCAAGCCCGTGAGAGCCGACGAGCTCAAGAACTATCTTTCGAGCAGAGATAGAAAACAAAAAGTGACAGATATGGTAATTAACTGTATCGTTCGCAGCAAGGAGTGCGGCAGAGAGGGTGAAGAGTGCGTTTTAACTTCCCCTTCGGTTTCTGCTGGCAAAAGCGCTGAACTTTTTCGCGACGTGAATACACCAGTTGTAAATAGTACGTGTGCAAACACCGCGAAAAGACCAGCCGACGCCGCCATCAGCCCACCGGAGCTCACGCAGGATATGAAAAAGAACAGAACAGTGATTGAAAATACATCCGCGCCGGCCGACATTGTGAGTATTTCATCCGTGCCATCCGACATTGTGAATATTTGTACTACCACGCCTGACGTGAATAAGGATATATCAACACCCATACAGTACTCTGCTTGCGAAACGGAGACCGCATTCCAAAGACGAGTCCACTCTGCGCTGGAAGGGGAGGACGTGCTAGGACCGGTCCACATGGTGGCTGAAGGGGAGGCCGCGCCAACCCAGCTAGCGTGTGGGGTGACAGACTCGAGCGGCGGAGGGAAGCAGTTAGTCGTTCCCCGGCTGCGGGCCGGGGTGCACGCATCCAGAGCTGCCCTCCACCCCACAGCCCCAGCAGGGGGAGGGGTTGGAGGGTTAGCGGCACGGGGTGCTGGAGGGGCGAGACAGCTTCGCTCAACCAGCGTCTCCAAGCGCACAGTTGACCGCCAGCCGCAGGCTGGTCCGGCCAACAAGAAGGCGGTGCCACGGCGCCACCAGGAAATACCCGTGCAGTCAAGACGAACAACAAACAGCCAACAAAACGCCAGCAGAAGACTGCAGACTCCACTTCAAAGGACGTTCACCCAGCTGATGTCATCTCCCAAACTGACACACGACCGGAAGCTGCCACGTCACTTCCAGCGGCACAGTCGCTCGGCAGAAACAGTGGTGAAGACGAGGGCGAATTCAGACGCCCAAAGAAAACTGCTCGGGTGTTACAACAAATGACGAGCAAAAACAGCAATACAGAGACGAGCAACAGGTTCTCGAATTTAGCTACCGAGGATGAAGAACAACAAGAGACGACATATCCGAATCCAGTACCACATGTGAAAACCATCCCGCCTATAATTATATCATACAATGGGAGCTACAAGGTACTGCACGACAAGATCAACTCAAAATGCCAGCGGCACATTGCTATGGAGCCTCAAACGGGAAACCGCTATAAGGTGAAGTTATACTGTTTGGATGACTTCAACTCCGCAATAGAGGCCCTCAGAGAGAGTAGCATTGACTTCTTCACCTACTCCTCCACCCCTACAAGGCACCTAAAAGTAGTTCTGAGAGGTGCACCCTTGACGTTCGCCGCAGACGACATCAAGATCGAATTGGAAAACAGCGGTTATGATGCACTATCAGTCACGCAGATGAAGATGCCGGGCACCAATTCTCCAATGCCCCTTTACGCGATTACCGTAGTGGACAGCCCGGAAAATCGCACAATATATCATCTTCGTAGACTAGCTGGTTTGACAGTGAGTGTTGAGAAAATGCGAGCAAGCAGAGGACCACCTCAGTGTCATCGCTGCCAGGCATTTGGACACGTACAGAAGTACTGTCAAATGCCAGAGCGCTGCGTAAAATGCGGAGCACTTCATGGCAGCAAGGCATGTGAAATGCAGAGGGGGCAAGGCAAACCCACATATGCAAACTGTGGGGGAAACCATGTGGCTTCCTGGAGGGGATGTCCCACTGCCAAACAAGCACTGGCCAGACTGCGAGGACGCGTAGCGACCCACCACCAGGAACACCAATCTACAGACAACCCAAAGCCTCCTTCACATGCGGCTGAAACTTCAGAGTGGCCAGTTCTGCCCGGCCACCAGACAATAGCTGACAGCGCTACCATCAGTCAACCATGGCCCCAACCTCCGGCCAATCCACAAAATCTGGCCTCAATTAACGACAACAGGATACGTCAGGAAGACCATCCCAGCGTTACCCAGCTGCTCCAGAAGATGCTGACACAGATGGCCACCCTGATGGCCCACCTGGAAAGCCTCCCACAGAAGATCGTGGAAGCAATCACAAATTCAACCGAAAGCAAGACACCCAACCATGAACAGGCGTAGACATGCAAATAGTCTCACGTTCTGTTCATGGAACGCTAATGGAGTCTTCAAACAGCAGGGAGAACTAAGACAGTTCCTTCTAGACGAAGGCATAGACATATGCCTCATTTGCGAGACACACCTTAAACCGCAGATCAGGCTGTCGGCGAGGAACTTCAGGGTGTACTGGTACGATCGCCCCACAGCCGGAGGAGGAACTGCCGTCTTGATACGCTCCACGCTGCCACACTACCAGTTCCAGATGCCGGCGATGACCTCCATCGAAGCCACGGGAGTTGTCGTGGAGACATCCGATGGGCCTGTCAACGTGATCTCAGTTTACCATCCACCACGAAATCACATAGAGGAAGCGGACCTGGAGGCTCTCTTCTCAATCCCTGGGAGATTACTTATCGCGGGAGATCTGAACTCAAAGCATCAGATGTGGAACAGCAGAGCCACCAACATTAGCGGGCGCAGGCTGCTACGAGCGGCAAACCGATACGACTGTATTGTGTTCGCACCAGACGTGCCAACACACCCCAAAAAACCATCGCCACCGCGGAGACGTGTTGGACGTTGCTATCGCAAGGAATATTCCAGGTCTCTTGGAAGCCAGAGTGGTAAACCGCTTATCATCAGACCACAAGCCAGTGATTATAGAAGCACCAGATGTAGAAGCGGAACAAAACACTGAAAAAGGAAAAAATTATCAAAAGGCAAATTGGCAGCAATCAAAATAAACCTGGCAGAACAGCTACACGGGGAAGAGGCTGACGAAGATGTTGATGTGGAGCTTGAAAAAATCACGGACCACATCAAAACAGCAGCCGACTCTGCAACACCGCCATCACGGAGTGGTGCGCAGCAGAAGAGCCTTCCAGCTGACATCCTGGAGATGATTACAATTAAGAACAGGGCAGCACGTCTCTGGCAAGAAACCAGGAGGCCCGAGGACAGACGACACCTAAATCGCCTGATCCGCGAGATCAAAGTCAGGATAACCGAGTACCGAAACCAACAGTGGGCAGACAAGGTGTCAACGTTGCAAATAGAAGACGGTACGGCATGGAAGCAGACCAAGCAACTCACTGGACGTCGCAGCCGAATACCACCCCTGAATGGAGCAAACGGTCTTGTCTGTAAGCCAACAGACAAAGCCAACACGCTGGCGGATGCATTTGAGGGGAACTTTAGACCCGTCGCGGCGCCAATAGACAGACGCCACTGCCAGAGAGTCAGGCAACACCTCCGTCGGTACCTTAGAGACAACGACGAAGAAGAAGAGGGTGAAATCGACCCATTCACCGTCGAAGACCTACGGGAAGAGATCTCGAAGTTTCCCCCGGACAAGGCACCGGGACATGACGGCATCACCAACAGGGTACTGAAGAATCTACCAGCAGTTGCCATCGTGAGGCTGGTAGAATTATTCAACAAGATCGCGAGGACCAAAGTGTACCCGGCAGCGTGGAAAAGAGCGGTGATCATCCCGATTCCTAAGCCTGGCAAAAATGTAGCTGACCCGCAGAACTATAGACCAATCAGTCTCCTACCAAATCTCAGCAAACTGTTTGAGAGGCTGTTACTCAAGCAACTGCAGGTGCACATCCGCGACGGAGGTATGATACCAGCAGAGCAGCACGGTTTCCGACCTGGCCATTCAACCACGCACCAACTGCTGAGGGTCGTCGAGGAAGCAACCGCAGCATTCAACGCACGAGAGCACTGCGGCGTGGTCCTCCTCGACGTGGCGAAGGCCTTTGACTCCGTGTGGCACGGAGGGCTACTCTACAAAATGGCCACACTTGGAGTTCCAGGACCATATCTCCTGTTATTGAAGAGCTATCTCCAGCAAAGAACTTTTATGGTGAAAATAGGCGACGCGAAATCAACAACAAGACCCATCCGCGCCGGGGTACCTCAAGGCAGTGTGCTGGGCCCAGTGCTCTACACCCTGTACACAGCAGATTTTCCGATGGGTCAACAAACCAAGCTGGCATTATACGCCGACGACACGGCGATCTTCACTACGTCCCGCTGCCGGATTCTCGTGGGACGTCGCCTCCGAGCAGTGCTGAAAGACGTCGAGGAGTGGGCCACCAAGTGGAGAATTAAGATCAACGCATCGAAGAGCCAGGCCATCATGTTGACGCGGAGGCGGTTGCCACCACGACCAATGCTGAGGCTCTTCGGGGAGAGAATCCCCTTGGTGACCACGGCAAAGTATCTTGGGGTGACCCTAGATACGAAACTAACATGGAAGCCGCACTTCGAAGACGTCAGGCGCAGAGTTCTTCAACGACTGGGGCAACTTTATCCAGTGTTGAATTACAAGTAGCACACTACCACCCAGATGCGGCCTCCAATTATATCAATGCACCGGTGCGTCCGATTATGGAATATGCATCCCCTGTATGGGGATATGCCGCAAGAACGCATATTGAGAAGCTGCAGAGAATGCAAAACAAGGCACTGAAGAGAGCACTCCACCTGCCAATGAGATTCCCGACAGACATCCTCCACGAGACAGCGGGGATCCCGAAACTTTCGGGATAGGTATAAAAAAAATAGCAAGACATTTTTACCAAAAAACTGAGGAGAGCGACAACCACCTTATTCGCTCTCTAGGGCACTATGACATATACGAGGGTCCACATAGAAGACCACTCCAGCTGCTGACAGAAAAAAACTAGTGAGAAAAAGATATATACAGTGCGAAACGGATGCACCTACATTGTTAAATTAAATTAAACTAAAAAAAAAAAATTACAAAAAAATTACAAAAAAATACAAAAAAAATAATAATAAAAATAAAAGGCTCAACAGAAATGAAAAATATAAAACTAAAACAAACAGTAAATAAAAGAAGGCAATGCCAAGACGGCAAGTACTTCTGACAAGAATCCCTTAACCTAAGGGCTAAGGGAGATTGATACAGCCTCTACTACTACACATACGTTAACATTTTCGGTACCCAACTTGAGCACAATTTTCGGTAATTCAAGTGCTCGGTCACAATGCCATACAAAACACTACGAGAAACATTAGGAAAGTCATCACACAAGGAGGAAATCGTAAAGCGTCTGTTTTCTCTCACCTTATTGTCCACTTTCTGCACCAAACTTTCATTAACGACCGAAGGACGCCCACTCCGTTGTTAATCATGCACATTTGTGCGGCCATCTTTAAATGTTCTAACCCACTTTCTCACCATTCCATCACTCATAATGTTTTGTCCGTAAACTGCACAGATCTCACGATGAATATCGATCGGTTTTAGGCCTTTAGCACAAAGAAATCTTATAACAGCCAGTACTTCACAGTCGGCGGTACTCACGATTATCGGAGGCATCTTAAACACTCAGTGAACAACGTAAACAAGGAAGAATTAGACTGTAATGGCGTCAGTGCGTAGCAAGAGATGCTGGTACCCAGTGCGCATGCGCGGAACGCCGACCGTAGCGCTGCAGCCACAGTGTGACAAAACGGTACTTACTTAAAAAATACGCCTCGTATATTGTTGATGTTTAACTATTCTCTTATATGTATATGATTTGTTTGACAAACTTATGAAAAAACGCTACAAACTTACGCACTAACGTAATATGTTATTGTCAAGTATAAAATTTGAGGTCCCAAATAAAGAGAGTATGCTTGGCTGACTGGAATCAACATATTGGTAGTTATAAATTGAATTTCTGGCAGCTAGGAAAGTAATTACGAGTAAATAGCTGAAAACAGGTCATTGTAATGCTAAAAATGTCAAAACGTGAATAGCCTCCAAAAAATAAAAATCAGTATTCATACTTTCCACACATTGATGTACAATTTGAAGGATTATCACCAACCCCAATCATTTTTTATCATTAATTTACTATTATTATTGATACTGAATTTTGAAACATTTATTAGATAGATAAGTATTCTAAATAACTGAATTAATTTTTGAAACTCGATTTGTAATAATGTTGGGTTTCCGCAGTCTGCAGTTTGTTTAGTAACTTGAGTAGCATAGAATTGTTATCTAAGTTGTGTAACACTCTTTAAGGCTGGGCAGCACAGCTGTACGGCATCGATTTTTGTTTGGGCGCCGGCATGGTAGGATGACGGGAAACGGGCAGCCTGTTTGTCATGCCGCGAGCACAGCCTCTTCATACACAAGTTAAAATAGCTTGTGAAATGTATGACAAACTAACTTGTGCCAATGCAGGGGCGGATCCAGGATTTTGGTTTGGGAGGGGCTTGAGCGGACTTTGGTTTGTGGGGAGGCTTGGCTTCAGTGGATTTTGATTTTGGGGGAGGGGGGCTAGAGTCGGGCAAAGCGTAGTATTGATAGTCTCCTCGGGCCTTGAATCCGTAGAGCTAAAAAATAAGGTCTCCAAAATTACATTGTCGGAGGTGAACCTAGATACTTTTTGGGCGGGCTTGAGCTCCCTAGCCCCCCCCCCCCCCCCCGCCCTGGATCCACCACTGTGTCAATGTAACATAAGTATCTTATTAGTTGTGACAGTGAAAGTTAATAATTAAATTCAATAATATTTCCACAAGAACAGTGGTTTTGCATTTCCAGACAATGTCAAAATACCTCTAAATTTGTTTATCCGAGCTAACGGCTTGCACGTGTTGAAAGAGTGGAATTTGGTCCGATCTTCTCTAAACAACGCGCCGTCATCCAATGTCAGGATAGCTTACGTATGGCTACCAGTTCAGGATAATCTTACATTTAGCAACCCTACTTCAGGATAAGCTCACTCATTTCGTGAATTCGGTTTAGTCATAAATTATTCCAAATTTTAAATCAGTCTGCATTACTGTTCACTTTAAATCTCACACATCTGCGCTACAGTTACAATAAGGTAAGGCGAAGTGTGCGCTACAGCTACAATAAGGCAGCGAAGCGTAGGTAGTACCACCATTCATTTGTAATGTTCTAAAATGAATGAATCGTAAGAAGACAATTGTTTGAGTAGATTATGTGCAAATGAGGTAAAAAATTTAAAAAAATGTAAGATAAAATGTCATTGATGCGGTAACTGACAATGAGGCAGAGATCCGTAACCAAGTAAACGAGTCGCTTTTGATGATTCTGTCTTAGAATTTAACATGAGACTGTGCGTTTCGTTTTATAAGTGATTAGTTAGTTAGTCTATAACAGATGCATACAAAGCGGGTTACCACTGACGTACGATATGTCAGGGGTGCTTGGTTTGCTTTGCTCCTTGAAGATTTTTTCTATCCATCAAACGAAGATAGAAAACGATACAATTGAAACACTGAAAGAGAAATGGATCGGGTAGAAGAAACCAACGTACCTAATTAACATAACCAAAATAAAAAAATCACGATATGTGGTTCCGCCAGAAAAGTCATATCGACGATCGATCGTTTAGGATATCAGTAGCTAGATATTTTCCAATTTACAGGATAAGGATGGGATTGTGACTAGTGTTTTATACGTTAACGCCATTTATACAGGCATTATTTCAAAATTAATATTGCTAAATGAAAATAAGGACAGCCCTTATTAGATGAATAAAAAACGCTAAGAAATATCGAATTTCAGATGCTGTAAACTCCACCACAGGATTTTCGTTTGTTTGAACCTTGTAATTAACATGTGTGAGGTCTGAAGTTTTCAAATGCAGTCAATATAATAGAAGATAGCAATTCACCACGTCAAAGTAAATAAATCCGAGCAGTTTTTAACAATCAGGTGACAGACATTCAAACTGTTGCGTATTCTGCCTCTGTCGCGTCTCTACCAGAAGTTTAATGTGGAAACATAACCATGGAGTGTTCATATAAAGTTCTCTCCTTAAGGGTGTCTACTAAATTTATCATCGCAGGATCCACAAACCTAAAATCAGTTTAAATTTACCAGTTTAACTGTCTCCATTAACGATCTAATCTGCAATTACAGTGAAAATGTGTTTTTGTCAGCCTATTGAACCCAATTTTGTCCCAATATGCAAGAGCAATCCGGGAGGGGCCCTGCAGATTACACGTAAGTAGGCAAATTGGGTGTGGTACTCCCGATATCGGGAAATTGACAGAGCGCAACAAACAATTTACAGATCAGACTGGGAGCAAATTGAGAAGTGCGTAGTGCGATTGCAACGACTGATACAATTTCGGCTCAGTCGCCTTGGAGCAGGGAGCGAGTGTGAAGATTTAATTTAATTTAATTGCAATGGAGCACAGGCTCCGGTGGCAATTTCCCTACACACCCATCTTCCCCCTATCCTGCACCTACCTACATTTGCCCTCTACAAATTTTATCTTTAAATTCCTTCAAAGTTTTCGGTAAATTATTTATCATTTCTCTTGGTAACTCATTCCAAGCCCTGACACCCTTACCTAAAAAAGAGAATCTTCCCACACCCTTGTGCCTGAAATCGAGTGCCAGCTTGTGGTCATGGTCATCTTTTCCCTTCCATGCACTACTTTTCATACCTATTGCAATATCTTTCCATGCCTCATCGCCAGTATATGCCCTGTACACTCCCAAGACCCTCCTCATCCTCCTCCTGTCTTGCAATGAATCCCATTCCAGCTCCTTTATCATATCCGTCACTGATTGCATTCTGCGATAATTTCCAGAAACAAATCTAGCAGCCCTTCTTTGCACACTCTCCAACTCCTGTATTTGATACGTAAAATGAGGGTCCCATACTACACTACCATATTCGAGCAATGGTCTGACCAAAGTTTTGTAACCCAATTCCTTGACTTCTCTCGAGTGTTTCGTGCCATTAGTCGTGTGCGTAGTTAAAAATGTCTAAAGAGGTGTGGATGAATATTTTCGAAATTTATAAGAATATGCATCAAACACCATAAAAACTACATAAACCGCAAAATGCGGAAGAACGATTCCGAGTTTTGCTCGTAATTTACAAGGAATTTGACCAGGAGGTAACAGTTGCAGTCTTCTTTCATTCCTTAGTGTTTTAGACATTTGCAGATAGGCCAACATCTTTCAAGAATGATGTCTTGTTAGCATTTGTAGTGAAATCGGCGAACTACATCTTATATCTTCATAGCTTTGTCTAATTGCCAAAAATTACAAAGTAACGACTAAATGGCGCTTATACTTTCACGCATTAGGGTATATATGCAGGGCCGGCGTTAGGGGGGGGGGGGGGTAAGCGGGTCATAAGTACCCGGGCCCGCCGGCTGATGGGGGGCCCTGATCACCGATTGTAGGGGCCCTCAGGTCATGAAGCCAAGAATCCACCCATTGTCGCCCGGCCAGTTTGTAGAGCTAAAAAAAAGGTCTCCCATTTTACCCCGGGCCCGAAATTCCTAGCGCCGGCCCTGTATTTATGTGCAGTAGAACTTTGATAATCCGAACTAATTGGGGCCGAGGGTGGTTCGGATTATCGATTTGTAAAGTTTTTATACTGCCTTTAAAATTTCTTAAGTATTCTATACTTTTACATATCCCATGCAAAAGAAGTCTCTTCTTTTCTTTTGCTTCATCCTGGAGACACTTATGCTTCCTTTTAGAAGATAAACGCAAGGCCATTATATGCGTATAATTTTGGTACGAGGCTCATTTCCGAAGCAAATTCAGATGAAAGAACCATTTCCCTTCTAACAACCATATTCTAGACCAGGGGTGGCCAACCCGCGGCCCGCCTTGAACATTTTTTCCGGCCCGCGAAATTCATCACACTTTTACAAAATATACAGGGCGTTCGCCGGGAAACGCAACCCACTGTTAGCGCTACAAGGAAGAAACTGCTCCCGGCGAGCGAGCGCTCAGTTTCCGGCATTGTTCGACCGTCGGCCGCGGACTATTTCATAATAATTACGCTTCATAAACTTGTGTGCTAAGCATTTAAATGTGACGTAATTCATTAGCTTACCTTATAAAAGATGCTGGAAGTGTTGACCCTCTTGTGTAATGCACATTTCACATCTTCTGAACATATTTCGAGACACACGCTGCCCTAACTGACTTAATGATTTTTTGGGTGACTGTTCTAGTCGAAAAGCGATATCGTCAATTTTCTCCTCTGTGAGAATACGGTTGACCGACAGTCTCTTTTTGTTAAAAAATGAACCCGTTTCTCTTACTTTTTTAACCAGACGCAGAATTGTTGATTTAGCTGGCAGTAAAGCGCCAGGAAATTCGCGACGAAATTTACTGCGACACTTTTTAAACGACTTCTTCTTCACATATGTATCGTAGAGAAATATTCTTTGTTGCAAACTGTAACGTACCATAATTTTACTCACACTCAAACACGGTACAGATTAATAAGAGTATGAAGCCCCAAACCAGCCAAACCGCAAAGAAACGTTTATTCACAACACTGATTAATAAGAGACTGAAGTCACAAACTATCTACAATGCAAAGAAACCGTTCTTAACAATGTAAGGGTCACTGCACTGCACTGTTGGGGCAGCGGAGGTGTTAAACAGTGCGGTGATTCACGGTGCCGCGTGGCGGAAACTGCTGGGTCGACTGACCGAGCAAGTTGCCGACGGCAACAGACTGGGAGGGTAGCGTTTTCCGGCGAACGCCCTGTATTTGGCCAAAGCAATTAAAACCAATGTAACGAAAAAATATATTATTTGTTCATCCATATATTAAACAAATTAGCTGTCGAAATTATGAGAAAAAATTAACTTTGATTTTAATATAATATTCCTGCGAATATATGACAGATATTGGCTGTTCTATTTATGCGTTTACAGTCAAAATTTCGCAGAATAATTAAATTATATTCTGTGAACTCATGATGTGCGCATCTTGGAACATGTAATATAACAAGTTCTATGTTTCACTTTCAAGAGACTTAATCTAAATCTAATATGGGGTTATATAATTTTATATGCGGCCCGCGGAGTTATGATGCATTTCCAAAGTGGCCCGCAAAATCATTTGGGTTGGCCACCCCTGTTCTAGACTATTCTTAATTTTTAATCTCATGAGACATAGTGAAATAATAACTAAAAGTAATGCTTCACTCTTGATTTCAATAGAAGTGAGCTAGGACAGAAGTCAAAAAACGTAAAGGTGGCCATACACGATCGCTCCACCCATCCATTATCGTGTCGTCTGTGGTGTAACCGACCGTTTTATGATGATAACAAAAATAAAACGAAAACATAGATTTGGATACATCCTTTGTTATTTTCACTGACGTCGGAGCTTACGGAAAATGGAGTGTCGCATCCATATTTAGAGATAATACATTCCATAAAAAGAACTGACCAAGAATGAACTAAATATTGCATTAAGTGAGCCAGTTATATATATAAAAAAAACTCCTTAAGTTTTCGTCAGTGATGATGCTTTCTAACTGATAAAGTTTTACCTGCATATAGTGGGCGAACTTTAATAACAAAAGGGTGTTTAACTACAGGTTTTGTAAAGCAAGGCGATACATAGTGTACATTTGGCATAATTAATTAATTAAATTGCAACAGACCGCACCCTCAGGTGGCAATTTCCTTAGACACACAGCTTCCCCCTTTTCTGCACCCACCTACACTCACCCTCGACAAATTTTAACTTAAAATTCTTTCAATGTTTTTGGTAAGTTAATCATCGTTTCGCTTGGTAACTTATTCCGACCATTGTCGCCCAGCCAGTTTGTAGAGCTAAAAAAAAAAAAAGGTCGCCCGAAATACCTAGCGCCGGCCCTGCTGACACCCTTACCTAAAATAGAGAATCTTCCTACACCCTTGTTCCCGAAATCAAGTGCCAGCTTGTGGTCAAGGTTACCTTTCCCCTTCCATGCATTACTTCTACTTTTCTACTTCTTACTCCAATATCTTTCCATGCCTCATCACCAATATACGACTTGTACACTCCCATGACACCATCCACCCTCATCCTGTCTTGCAATGAATCCCATTCCAGCTCTTTTTAAATGGCGTATATTTCACAGAACTTTAAAATCATACATAGATTTTTTCTATAGACAGCGTAAGCTACGTGTATGTTGCGTAGTTTTGTGCGTGAAAGGCGGTCCGTCGCGCGCTGCTAGTCGCGCAGTGTGCATTGTGCAGTAATTTTACAGTGGTATTAAGTCGCGCGCGGCTGCTCGAGTCGCCTGTTCTTTGCAGTCGCGACGACTTCCAAGTCGCGGTCGCGTCAATGGGTATGGTCAATGCCATAACTGAATAAATAGGAATCGGCTAACCGCTTAGTGGAAATAGAGCCAAAGAGTGTGGACGCGAGTGTTTGCCGTGTCATTACTGATCAAGTAAAACGTCAGTCAAGACGTTACGTCTAGATTGACGTTTTACTTGATCAGGCAAGACGTCAAGTAAAACTGACCAAAAACTCAAGTCCATACTCTTACGTTTTTGACATCCGTCTTTAGCTCAGTTCTACTGAACTCATGGGTGAATCGTTATTTTAGTGATTATTTCACTATGTCTGATGAGATTAAAAAGTAAGAATAGTCTAGACTCCAGACTAGGATGCTTGCCAAAGAGGAAACGGTTCTTTCGTCTGAATTTGCTTCGAAAATTACCTCATGAACCTGAAGATTAGCGTAATTATATATGAATGAATACGGACCCTTATTTGAAATAATCTAAAAAACAAGACTCTGCTAAGAAGGAGTATTTCTAGTAACAAGAATTTCTAGTAACAAGTAGAAACTAAGAAAATCTATAGTTCACAGCTGTAATGTCGCAACAATCTCTTAGCCGCCTTATACCAGAATCTTGTAGAGTTATATACGAAATGTTGAAACCAGGAAATATACACAACATTCAATTACGAAGACTTGTTTTGGAAGATGCGAAACGTGTAGGGGATACTTTAAAGATGTACTTTAATAACCAAGGATCAATAAATCTATTTTTATATGTACATTTCCAGCGGTTAACAACTTACTCCAACTTCTGAATCATTCTCTCCATCGATAATTGTTTCTCTTGGGGTATCTTTATAATTTAAGAATAAAAGAAGGTCGAAATTCCACAGAGAAGGTTTGTAAATATCATCGGCACCAACACCAAAACGTGCCGACTGATTAATTTTTAGCAACCTTTTAAGAAACACTGAACGAAAAGAAGTTATTATTATTATTTTTTTTTTTTTTTTTATCTACGCTTCCTTTGAATCTCCATGATACACTTGCTTATATTTATCAACCAAAGAATATGTTTAATTTTCTTGTCTCGGTCGGTAAAGTGATTTGACTTTAAATTGCCGTATACAAGAATAACTGGGATGCAACTTAATGAATTCCGTAAACAAATTACGGTTCTAGATTCTAAAAGACCACCGCGTAAAATGTTTTTGAAAAGAAAAACAAAATATTATAGTTATTTTAGCTCCGCACAAGCTGAGACATGATTAAATACTGATGGGAAAACTTCAGTCAAGTCCGAAAACAATGGTCCCGCCGATTCGTCGTCAGTCAAGACCGACAACAATGCTCCCGCTGAGATACATTTTTCCTGATGAAGTAAAACGTCCGTCAAGACGTTACGTATAGGCCGGCCAAAGGAAACTCAAAACTGCCGGCACTCTGGAAGAATTGTTACCGCCTCACGTCCCAAGTTTTACAACAAACATTCAACATCAAAGCTAATGTGCGGTTGGTCACGATAATATTGCAGCGATACTACAACAAACGCAAGGTGTAATACTCATTGAACCTAGTTCTTTGTTAGTAGAATTTATAAACAAAACAAGTGTACTCTAAATACACCGAAGAGCCAAAGAAACTGGTACACCTGCCTAATATCGTGTAGAGCCACCGCGAGCACGCAAAAGTGCCGCAACTAGAGGTGGGCAAAGAGGCAGTGACTCACTAAAAAGAGCGGTGCTCATTTGATCACTCTATGAAAAGAACTAGTTCTTTTCAACGGCTCACCAGTTCACAGCTCAGTTTAAACATAAAGAGCAGTCGAATAAAATTTTCTCTGGTAACTAGCAGAGTTAGTCCATCGATTAAAAACGACGTTACGTCGGTTACAACCTCTGCCAAAATTGGCTAGTTGACTAAATTGAAAAATAGGTTACTACTTTACATTAGTATCTCTATTTCTCAAAAAAAGTACTTTTTTTTTAAATCGAACATTTACATTATGTATTTTGCATTTAAAAAAAACCAATTTAAATTTACCGCAAAAACACTCAATACTGTCATGGCATCTTGAATGACGTCATACCTCGCGAGCGTAAACGAAGCAGTCGTGTATGTATATGGCAGGTGACAAGTGTTCTTTAGTTAAACATGAATTCCTCGTTTTATAACTACTGTGTAGTGCCCCAGTGTAAAAGTACAACAACAAAAACGCCAAACAAGTTATTTATATATGTTCCAAACAATGAACAAATACGGAAAAAGTGGTTAAAACTTGCAAGGAGGGAGGAAGCTCATAGTTCATCTGCAGATTCAAGTATCTATTTTTGTGGAGATCATTTTGATGTAAGTGTTTGTGCACTATATATTTCTAAATCTAAAGCAAAACTGATGAATTTTGCAGAACCACTACATTTCAAGTACTGACAACGTAATAAGGTATGAGTTGATGTTGTTTTGGCTTTATGATTTAAAATCTTTCTTTAGTGTTACGTTTAATATAATAAACACACTCTGGCAGCACTATCATTACCTTAGTGCCACAATCTGTTGGTAGATTCTTATGCAGCTCGACTAAACAAATCGAAAATAAAGAATATATATTTTTTTAAATATCTCTCATGGTTCTCGAGATACCATAACTGAAAGGTAATGTTGTTAGGCTGATACAAAGCTTAGAGCAGACGGAAAATTGGCAGTGCCATAGCTTTAAATTTGCCACACCTGTTTTTGAGGATATACTTTTCTAGAAAAGGTGTATATAAAAGCAAAAAAGAAAGGCCCGGACGCAACGACAGGGTCCGAAGAAGGAAATGTGCTGTCGGTCTAAAATTTACTACACACTTTATGCATTCATGGCAGTGGTGAATATGTATTTTCGATTCGTACGAAAATAAATCCAGTTATCTAAGTTGTTTTGTTAGATTGCGTTGGTAATCGTATTCTCAGATGAACAATGCATGATACAATCGCTGCAACAGGGCAGATGTGAAGAAGAGGCCCTTAATTTTTGCCGTTCGGGGGAAAATTGTGTAGAGCTAAAATAAAAAAAAAATAAAAACTAGAAGGTGCGAGGCCGGCAGCATTTGCTACCTCCTGCTACGAGGTTAATCCGGTACTGCGCTGCAATGTTCAATTGTTGGTTGCGGCATATAATAACGTCACTGCAGCTGTTTGCGGGATTATAACTTACATTATTTCTACAAATCTGTGTTTCTCGTTTTTCCTGGCAATATCTTATGAATGCCGAGAAACGTTTCTAACAAAATTTCAGGCCCATTTTGACGTCTGAGATATAGCAACATACCTGCTACTGAAAGGTAAGCTATATCTGTAATGATAAATTCAGTGCCGAATTAATTCTACTGTATGTAGTCTATAATTTTACATATAACGTTTTATGAAATAATATGTCTTTAGGAATTAGTGTTTCGCTCAGGTCTTCCTTCTGGTTAAGCTATTTAACACTTGCTTATACTTTGCAAATGTAACCTCATACCAGCATCAATTAATTTATAAAACGTATGTCTTGTTTACAAAACTGAAATAATGCTATTTAAGCTTATAATGTATAATTGACACTTGTGTAGGCCTGTACTTGCATCGAAGTTTTAACACTGCGGAATTCCGATGAGCGAAAGTCGATGATTGATGCGAAAAATCTGCGAAGTGTTACGGCGTAAATTTTGTGCTAAATGCTACTGTTGCTTTGCTAAATCCTGGTTCCATAGCGAATTAAACTTGTCTTTCGGCGTATAACTGAGAATAACTGTATTAACGTGACAAAAGTTCCTACAAACTAATAATTTACCAAGTAACCTGTTCTGTTGCTCGAAAATGTCAACAACTTTGCCGTCTCACGAAGTGTGACGTAATGCTTTCTCATTGGCGTTCGCGTTCACGTGAGTGAATGCCTGATTTTGGCGTATTTATTTTCTAAAAATAGTACTAATCTTTATCTTTTATAATAAATAATTTAGTTTTTTGTTCTCTCCTTAGCATGATTAATCATTAAAAACTGCTATGCGTCCGATTTATTTTTAGTGGACACAAGCCAGTTGTCAAGGATTGGTGGCATAGGTTGTGACCGACGAAACGTCGTGTTTAATGACTTGACAATAGCGGCAGAAGGGGTGACCGACGCAGGGTCGGCGCTAGAATTCTTGGGCCCCGGATAAAGCGTTCTTAGGGCCTCCTCCCTCTCCCCTCCCCTCGACAAATTTTTTTCTTTAAACTTCGATTTTTTGATAAAGTCTGAAAATTTTAATGCAAAAAAATAAACTCCTTTTTTAAGAAAGATTTTTAAAGTTTATTTGTATTTAGTTAGTCACCCCGGACGAAGGGCCCCCTTCGGACGCTTGGGCCCAGGGTACTTTTGCCCCGCTTGCCCCTTCCTAACGCCGGCCCTGGACCGACGAAACGCCGTGTTTAATGACTTGACAATTGCGGCAGAGGTTGTGACCGCTGAAACGTCTTGTTTAATGACTTGATAATAGCAGCAGAGGTTGTGACCGACGAAACGCCGTGTATAATGGCTTGACAATAGCGGCAGAGGTTGTGACCGCTGAAACGTCGTGTTTAATGACTTGACATTAGCGGCAGAGGTTGTGACAGCTGAAACGTCGTGTTTAATGACTTGACATTAGCGGCAGAGGTTGTGACAGCTGAAACGTCGTGTTTAATTACTTGACATTAGCGGCAGAGGTTGTGACAGCTGAAACGTCGTGTTTAATGACTTGACATTAGCGGCAGAGGTTGTGACAGCTGAAACGTCGTGTTTAATGACTTGACATTAGCGGCAGAGGTTGTGACAGCTGAAACGTCGTGTTTAATTACTTGACATTAGCGGCAGAGGTTGTGACAGCTGAAACGTCGTGTTTAATTACTTGATAATAGCGGCAGAGGTTTTGACCACTGAAACGTCGTGTTTAATTGCTTGATAATAGCGGCAGAGGTTGTGACCGACGAAATGCCGCGTTTAATGACTTGATAATAGCGGCAGAGGTTGTGACCGACGAAACGTCGTGTTTAATGACTTGACAATAGCGGCAGAGGTTGTGACCGCTGAAACTTCGTGTTTAATGACTTGATAATAGCAGCAGAGGTTGTGACCGACGAAACGCCGTGTATAATGGCTTGACAATAGCGGCAGAGGTTGTGACCACTGAAACGTCGTGTTTAATGACTTGACATTAGCGGCAGAGGTTGTGACAGCTGAAACGTCGTGTTTAATTACTTGATAATAGCGGCAGAGGTTTTGACCACTGAAACGTCGTGTTTAATTGCTTGATAATAGCGGCAGAGGTTGTGACCGACGAAATGCCGCGTTTAATGACTTGATAATAGCGGCAGAGGTTGTGACCGACGAAACGTCGTGTTTAATGACTTGACAATAGCGGCAGAGGTTGTGACCGCTGAAACTTCGTGTTTAATGACTTGATAATAGCGGCAGAGGTTGTCACCGACGAAACACCGTGTTTAATGACTTGACAATAGCGGCAGAGGTTGTGACCGCTGAAACGTCGTGTTTAATGACTTGATAATAGCGGCAGAGGTTGTGACCGACGAAACGCCGTGTTTAATGACTTGACAATAGCGGCAGAGGTTGTGACCGCTGAAACGTCGTGTTTAATGACTTGACAATAGCGGCAGAGGTTGTGACCGCTGAAACGTCGTGTTTAATGACTTGATAATAGCGGCAGAGGTTGTGACCGCTGAAACGTCGTGTTTAATTGCTTGATAATAGCGGCAGAGGCTGTGACCGCTGAAACGTCGTGTTTAATGACTTGACAATAGCGGCAGAGGTTGTGACCGCTGAAACGTCGTGTTTAATGACCTGACAATAGCGGCAGAGGTTGTGACCGCTGAAACGTCGTGTTTAATGACTTGATAATAGCGGCCGAGGTTGTGACCGCTGAAACGTCGTGTTTAATGACTTGATAATAGCGGCAGAGGTTGTGACCGCTGAAACGTCGTGTTTAATTGCTTGATAATAGCGGCAGAGGCTGTGACCGCTGAAACGTCGTGTTTAATGACTTGACAATAGCGGCAGAGGTTGTGACCGACGAAACGTCGTGTTTAATGACTTGACAATAGCGGCAGAGGTTGTGACCGACGAAACGCCGTGTTTAATGACTTGACAATAGCGGCAGAGGTTATGACCGCTGAAACGTCGTGTTTAATGGCTTGATAATAGCGGCAGAGGTTGTGACCGACGAAACGCCGTGTTTAATGACTTGACAATAGCGGCAGAGGTTGTGACCGACGAAACGCCGCGTTTAATGACTTGACAATAGCGGCAGAGGTTGTGACCGCTGAAACGTCGTGTTTAATGACTTGAAAATAGTGGCAGAGGTTGTGACCGACGAAACATCGTGTTTAATCGATAGACTAGTTACTCGAGAAAATTTTATTCATTTGCAATGCCGAGTAAACCTCCAGTCTTATATAAAAGAACAGTTATATCCATTTTGAGTGTAGTATCTGTTCGTTTTATTTACATTTACACTTCGGTTATTTTCATTTATTTTTGTATTTATTCTGAAACATTTTTGTTTCTTACATACTACCGGATTACTTTCACGCAGATTTTAAAGCGCAAATGAAATAATGTTCGGATTGCTGGAAATATTTGCGAGACAGTTTGAGAATACTTCGTTTTGCATTAATTTATTTACAAACATGTCGTACAATCAATATTAAAAAATGAAATGAGGGTTACAGTTCACAATTAAAATTTTACTTATTTTGCCATTCAGCAGCCTACTTGTTTTTTTCAGTGCAACTTTGTCCATCTCTTAAAAATAATCTTTCACAAGGCACGCTTGTAGCCGTAATACACAAAGGGGTTAGATGACCCGTTCCCAATCACCCTGTCCCGTTCCCGTTCGCGATTTCACTTTCCTCCCGTCTACAGTTTTTCATTTAGACGACCCGACGCGTCGGCCGGCCCGATCTGGTTGCTACCGTACTAGCGCCTACCACCTCGCGTCTTGCTCTGCATGTTCCATTTAATAGTAGTACTAGTAAATAAATTAGTTAGTTACAAATTTTATTAAAGTTCTAATATTTAAATTAAATATATATGGCTCCATACTTACTAAGGCTTGACACTGTGCGAAAAGGCTAGGAAAAAGAAAAAAGACGTGTTCCAAGCAATTATATTTACAAAGGCAGATGTTCAGTCACTTTATGCTTTTAGATGTGTTGTATGGTGAAGATTTCCGGAACTTCTAGCGGATGACACCTGAAATGCCTCATTTCTCGCGTCTTTGTTATGACAGAGGACATGTGAGGTTAGGGATGGCAACCGTACTATATTATAAAGTATCATATTTTATTTTCGGCTGTTATACTTTTTCCTACGTATAAAGTATACAACACATGTAACTGAACGTTCGTCTGCAAGAAAAAGTGTTCGCTCGCAGCCTTTCATCTGTGTAATTACCGCATCGGAGTGGAGGCAATAAGAGCGGACTATTCATATAGTTGTACTCCAGTCGACTGGTGACCGTCTGAACGGAACCATAAAGTATGTGGAATCATTTTTTTTTTGGTAAACTATAAAATTAATTTAATTTCCAAACGGCATGTTAGTGCTTACGATGAAACGAAATAAATGCAAGATAGTGGGAAGGGAGGAACAGAGCGTCCATAAAGATCCATTCACACTAGCGGTCAGCTCAGCTCAGCTCAGGTCAAAAATCGCTATACACCTAATCCAATGGGAGCATTCACACTACGCGGTCCGCTCAGGTCAGGGCAAGGTAGGTCAAACCGAAGATCGCGCCGCCACCGATCAACAACGGTC
The DNA here is from genome assembly GCA_031002005.1 of Vandiemenella viatica. Taxonomy (NCBI): domain Eukaryota; kingdom Metazoa; phylum Arthropoda; class Insecta; order Orthoptera; family Morabidae; genus Vandiemenella; species Vandiemenella viatica. The sequence goes on along the minus strand of CM061920.1, from coordinate 96,118,132 downwards.
AAGACCTGAGCTGCGACAGTGTAACAAACAGCGCTATCCACGTACCGTCGAGTGCGCCGGTGTGTAACACAGCGTGATACCTAAAGTGAAGTTATAATAGTGATCAGTGTAAGAAGAAGCAACGCAAGAAGAAGAAGTACAAATGGATTTAGTCCCGGACACGGGGCAATCCATCCAGCATGCCCTAACCACCTGCTACAACCAAGATGAATACCTGATGTTACCAGCCACAACACCAGATACGACACAAGAGCAACAGCTGCGAGGCCCCCTCCCCGATGGGAACGAGTCGATGGAATATACAACAGCAGCCGTAAACGACTCACCAGACCAGCAGAACCTTCGGAAGCATCACATCGTACCAGGTACAGCCGCAGCACTAACGCCCCAACCTACAGTAGAAGTGCCGTTAAATATCCCAGATAACAGTGACGTACCTAGTAAACGACTATGTACCGAAATGACAAGCAACGTTCGGGCAAAAGAAACTGCACTAAATCAAAATTGTAACCTTGAAAGTAGACAGCTTAACCAACCTAATGATAGGCCGCTACAAACAGAAATCCAGAAACAGCCAAGCAAAAACAATAGATACAACGGAGCAGATGTAGGTCCTTTTTATGTGTTTATTGAAAGTATGGACAAAAATGTCGGGATGTTGCATCCGATGGCCATCGGAAAAATTCTTTTCCAACATAATCCTCAGATTAAAGATAATATAATAAATATTAGCACACTTGGACGTAATAGAATCCGAATAGAAACGAAAACCGCCGCAGCAGCTAACACATTAGTGCAATTACCAGTACTGACAACCAAGAACCTCGAGGCGTATATCCCTAATTTTCTTATCCACAAGTTCGGAATTATTAGAAATGTAGACATCACACTCAACGAAAGGGAAATTATGGAAGAAATAGAGTCCGACTACCCAGTAGTAGCAGTCAAGCGCTTCACCAGGAAAGCAAACAACCAGGAAGATGGCGAACGTCGCCCCATTCCCGTCTGTCAACTTTCCTTCAGAGCTCAATGTTTACCCCAATACGTGTACATTCTAGGAACGCGCTGTCCAGTGGAGCCTTATATATCTCAAACAATTATATGTAAAAAATGTTGGCGATTCGGACACCGCTTTCAGAACTGCCGCAGCTCCGTAAGATGCAACAGGTGCGGAGGGCCCCACTCTATAGAACTGTGTAATGAAAATTTGGCACCTAGATGCGTTAATTGTCAAGGACCACACTTCGCTTCGGACAAACTATGTCCAGCGTTCCAGCACCAAAAACAAGTAAAATACAACGAAGCCTACAACGCCTTGGGAACGCAGACATCCATCACCCCAACAATCCATAGTTACGCGCAGAAAGTTATATCCAACCCAACACTACAGAGGGAGGAGGAATTCCCGCCCCTCACTCAGAAGACCACGTGGCTACCCAGCCCACCTCAAAATAGAAATCTTACGATGCAAGCAGCTGATCAACATAGTCAGGCTACCCCATACCTATCCATAACCCCCACCCCACATCCCACCCGCCCCCCAAAGCCACATCCACCCCCCCAACCTAAGCAACCTTCGGCCGACAGAATATCGACCAATCCCACGGCGGCGATACAACATCTACCGCCTCCCCCCCCTCACCAACAAATATCAAATATTATAACTCAAGGTCAGATTCTTCCACCGATCCAGAATCCCTATCCACCTCAGTACCACAACGTATCTCCCACCCCAAGCCATGACACCTTAATCGACCAGCTCCTCCAGCTAATAGTACACATTATAACAGAAGCACTCAACTCTCCTGGCCAAACACTCTCTACTGGGGCAATCCGCCAATTAATAGCAAATCTCTTTTCAGTAAATGGAGGTATTTAAAATTCTTCAGTGGAACATCCGATCTGTTTCGGCAAATAAAGAAACCCTACAAAAAGAACTAGCCACCCAGCAAATATCTATAGCCGCACTCAGTGAAACCTGGCTCAGCAAACCAGCATACTTTCGGGGCTATTCGGTCATACAAAAAGATCGAACAGACGGCTATGGCGGAGTGGCCCTCCTAATCAAAACCACCCTAGACTTCACAGCGCTAGACCTAGACCTAACCAACGTCCCGTACCTAGAGGCTGTAGCAGTGCAGGTGGCGCTCCCAGAGTATAAACTCACAATAATCTCACTATACCGACCACCAAGAAGCAAAATAGCGCCACATGAATGGCATAATCTTTTCAAACAGCTTGAACCTCCATACATGCTCTGCGGAGACTTCAATGCCCACAGTACCATGTGGGGATGCGAATACGAAGACCAATCGGGAAAAGAAATTAAAGAACTATTAGACGAATACAACTTGATCCCCCTAAATGACGGCACCCCAACCCAAATTTTAAGACCAGGCCTTCGACCATCAGCGGTGGACTTGACGTTGGTATCACCCCACATATTCACAGACTTCCAATGGAGCACCATCCCATATATCCTCGGATCAGACCATCATGCCATCACCATCTCACATCTTACTGCAAGAGGACCAAAACTAATCTACCCATCCAGCAAATGGAACATCAGCAAAGCCAACTGGTGCCGTTATGCCCAAATCATAGACGCTCAACTCCACATGTGCACACAAAACGCTTCTCCAATTGAAAATTATGACTCCTTTATTTCCCTAATTAACTACGCCGCAACTATAACTATCCCAGAACGTCGCATATATACTAGGAAGGCTTCAATCGCCTGTCCGTGGTGGACCCCGGAATGTTCCAAAATGATAGCTAAAAGAAAATTAGCAGTTAAAATGTACAAACAACAACCCTCCTGGGAGACCTACAACGAATATAAAAGACTAAACGCTCAGGTTAAACGCTTCCTCAAACATCAGAAACTAAACAGTTGGAAAACCTATTGCAACAGAATCTCGAAGGACACGCCACCGAAAGAAATATGGACAATGATACGTAGAATGAAGAAGAAACCGTCACCCACTGCAACAATTACATGCAAAGCCGAAGAAATCGCCGCGATATTAGCGCCGCCAATCGTCTCCCTCCCTCCCTTCGAGACAATCATCAATTCAGAAGAACAAGTCAACACATACAAAGGATTCGAAAGACCTTTCTCTCTAGCTGAACTAGATAAAGCACTCACTGCATCCAGCGACTCCGCTCCCGGATACGATCATATACATTACGCTATGATTCGACAACTCCCCCCAAAAGCAAAAATACATTTGATACAACTGATACAAAAACTATGGTCATCAAATAAACTACCGGAAGCATGGTCAACGCAAATAACAGTTCCAATTTTAAAACCTGGAAAAGACCCAAAACTTCCAACATCATACCGTCCAATCGCCCTATTATCATGCGTCTTCAAAACCGCCGAACGACTTTGGAAAAACCGTATAGAATGGTGGTTAGAACATTCCAATCAACTCCCCACATCTCAATTCGGATTCCGGAAAGGACGCAGCACCATAGACAACCTGACCATCCTTACCTCAGACATTGAACGAACATTCAAGAACCAAGGATTTTTAATGGGTTTATTCCTAGACATCTCAAGCGCATACGATAACGTCCAGCTTTCTCTCCTCGTGAGAAAACTTCAAGCAAAGGGCATCCCGACTTTCGTCCTTAACGGTATTTACTTAGCTTTCTACCAGCGCACAATATACCTCCGAGAAAAGAACAACGCACTAGTAGGCCCATATCTCGTCAACCGAGGTATCCCTCAAGGCTCAATACTTAGCCCCCTACTATACATCATATACACCTGCGATCTGGAGAACATCTTAGGACCCCACATCAAGACCTTACAATTCGCTGATGACTTATGCATCTATATATACGCCTCATGGTTCGAGTTGATTCGCAGATGGATCTCGGAAGCCGTGGAAAAACTCACAACATGGTTACACCAACATGGCCTACAATTAGCCCCTCAAAAATCAACGGCAGTACTGTTCACTCGTAGGAAAAATCCTCTCCTGCAAGAACAAATTCAACTGGGACAATGCACCTTCCCCGTCCGCGCAACAGTCAAATTTCTCGGATTAACATTAGACAGCAGGCTCTCCTGGAAACCCCAGGTAGAACACATAACAACTAGAACCAGCGGTGCACTCAACATACTGCGCTCAGTCGCACATACATGGTGGGGAGCAGACCCGGACACCTGTCTACAGCTCTACAGATCACTAATAAGACCTCATCTCGAATATGGCAGCATCGTCTACGGCAACGCCTCTCAGCAAACTCTACGCAAGCTAGACCAGATACAATTCCGAGCACTCCGCATCTGCGTCGGAGCAATGAGAACAACCCCTACAAACGCCCTATTGATTGAGACTGCTGAATTTCCTCTAGATCTTCAACGCCAGCTCCGGGCAGACAAATATCTTCTCCAACGTTACTCTTATTCCCACCACATCTTACGATCGAAACTTCAAACCTTAAGTAATATAATGGGGCCGTTTGAAGGGAAAAGACCCCCACGATGCCCGCTTCTAGTTTACAGCCATTACAAACTCAGATTCATAGAACCTCTCATAACGAAAGAATCAGCTCTACCTATATTCACGAAACCGTTCGAATGCTCCATTCCAACTCTCAGCACTTATATACTTCCCCCTGACCTTAACCATCAAGCAGCGTCGATGCTTCTATCAATGACCTGGCCGGGCTACACACAAATCTACACCGACGGGTCCAAGACCAAACATCAAGTTGGCAGCGCGTACTACTGCCCCAGTACCAACCAAGAAGCCTGCTTCGCTCTTCCCTGTGAAGCCTCAATTTATACCGCCGAAATCATCGCCATTAAAGAAGCCTTAAAATACGGAATGGAACAAAAGTTTAAAAAAATATTAATCCTCTCCGACTCCAGAAGCACCCTACAAAGATTACAAAACCCACAGTGGAACCTTAATAGTAACAAATATATAATGGACTTAATTGAAATGACATTGTCTTCACAAACCCCAGAAATAAAGTATATGTGGATCAAAGGACACGCAGGACTACTGTATAACGAACGAGCGGACGCCTTAGCCAAACAGGGAGCCAAGGAGGGGATGATGCTGGCACTTCCGCTTCCTTACACGGACTTCCTCCCCCGCGTCAAGCAGAAAGCCTACGAAGATCTACAAGACTACTGGAAAACATCGTCACTGCACAAGGGCTCTCACTACGCCACAATCCAACCTACAGTCATGAAGAACACGTGGTTCCAGAACTTTAAATCCAAAAGGCATCTCACAACATCATTAATACGAATGAGGTTAGGCCACGGAGCCTTCCCCAGCCACCTACATAGGATAAAAGTATTGGACTCTCCACGATGCGAAGCAGACGGGGAAGAAATCTCAGACCTCAACCATATTATTTTCAAATGCAGCAAACATAATCTCCCACGCGCCACCCTAATTAGCAAATTAACAGCGATGCAAGTACCCCTCCCTACATCGATACAATGCCTGCTGTCTACAAACCAAATCAAGATATACCAGACACTAGCAAGATTCTTACAAGACGCACAAATAACGATATAGTCAACACGACACCACAGGCTCACAGAAGACAAAACCAACTGCCGGAGAAGACAAAAGAGAGAAGAAACAAAAATATACAAGAAACACCACTCTACTAAGGACCTACAAACGGATACACAAACACATGAAGATCAACTCTCAACGAAGAAAGCTACTGGAGAAAATCAAGTTTGTAAAGCAAGAAAAAGGCGACAATATTGTAAATTGGTAACTAAGGTAAACACACTACCTAAGAGAATCAATTTATGGTAAATCAATGTATAAGAACAAATGTACAATAAAGGTTGGTGAAATGGTCGATTGACCAGAAACCAAAAATAAATTAAAAAAAAAAAAAAGACCTGAGCTGAGGGCTAGTGTGAACGAGCAACGGTCAGATGAGGTCAGATGGCCGGCGAACGTCTGAAAACTATGCTCGTTAGCAATAAAAATAAATAAATAAAAAATATATGTTTTAACGGTATGTTATTTCTGTTTATTATAAAGTCGGTAAGCTTTACTATAAATTCAAATATCATTACACATTTTATTACTGTCAAGATACAGATCCTGTTTCCGAATTTAAAAAAAAAAATATTATGAATATATTTTTTGAATCAAATGCTTCTGTACCAGCGTTAGCACACAAACAAACAATATTTGCAAAGTAGCGTTTCGCTCGTTCATCCTGAAATTCACTTTCTACATGGCATGAAATAATATCCTTCAGTAAATAATTGTGCAAAATACATGTTGTTAAAATTATGTTATAAATTAATCCTGGAACAGAATTAATTTTTCTAAAATAAATTCGAAATCTTTGAGCCCAGAAATATCAAAAAAAAATTCGACAACCCATCTCGCATGGCATAACCGATAGTTAGCATTCTTCTTTCTCTTGATCTGTTTGCGCTTGAAACTCTGGATGAACCCAGAACCATCCTCTTTTTGATCTTGACGTATTTTTAGGCTCTTTATCCAAAATCATTGTGATTTAATTGACGTTGTGATATAAAACGGCATTGTTCACTATGAGCAACTGAAATTAAATGGTCTCGCCTACTACTTGATCTGACCTGAGCTGAGCTGACCGCTAGTGTGAATGGGCCTTAAATTTAAAAGTGAGTGTTCCTTTTTTTTATACTAGATGTAGAATGTGGCTCCAGCTGTAACACTGAAATGAAACCATCAATTAATAGCTAGTCCAGTAAGCCCGAAAATATATGCATTTAGGGCAATAGATAACTAAATTGTATTTTTTTTCCATTCATATACTTTTTATTTTACTCTTCAAAAGACAAATATACTTCATTTTTTTTCTAAATATATTGGAAACCGTATGTGAGGTGTCCTATAAAAATTTGTGGGTCTTTTACATCTCCAGCAACTCTGTTAATACATGTTTTTCTTGATTATCGGATGCATCCATCTCAAAATAATAGAAAACGGGGAACCAGGCAGTGTGAGCACAACCGGGCGAGACTTTACACGGCCAGTTTTCAGGCCAGAGTGGTAGGGGCCCGATTCACCCCCACCCTATCGGATAGAATTTCCATCCGCTCTCCCAGCCTAGTCTCGAGGCCAAAACTTAACCAGGAGCTCACTTTAGACGACCCGTTTTCAGGGCTGAAGGAGCATGGCCACGATTTAGGGAGACCAGGTCGGGTCGTCTAAAGGAGCCTTAATGTTCACTTTTAGTGAACAACAGCTCACTCGCTGTTTCAAAAGAAATATTCTAAAGAATCGGTTAACTCGCGAACGACCCATCTCTAGCGCAACACGACGTAGCATGGACTCGACTAATGTTTGAAGTAGTGCTGGAGGGAATTGATACCAAGCATCCTGCAGGGGTGTTCATGAATCCGTAAGATTACGAGGGGGTAAAGATCTCTTCTGAACTGCACGTTGCAAGGCGTCCCAGATATGCTCAATAATGTTCATGTTTGGGGAGTTTCGTGGCCAGCGGAGGTGTTTATACTCAGAAGAGTGTTCCTGGAGCCACTCTGTAGCAATTCTGGACGTGAAAGGTGTCGCATTGTCCTGCTGGAATTGCCCAAATCCATTGGAAGGCACAATGGACATGAATGGTGATCAACCAGGTTACTTACGTACGTGCCACCTGTCAGAGTCGTATCTAGACCTATCAGGGATCCCATGTCACTCAAACTGCACACGCCGCACACCATTGCAGAGATTCCACCAGATTGACATGCAGGGTCCATGAATTCATGAAGTTGTCTCCATACCCGCACACGTCTATCCGCTCGATACAATTGGAAACGAGACTCGTCAGACTAGGCAAACATGTTTCCAAACATCAACAGTCCAATGTCGGTATTGACGGTTCCAGACGAGGCGTAAAGGTTTGTGTGGTGCACTCAGCCAGGGTACACGCGTGGGCCTCCGAAAACCCATATTGTTGATGTTTCGTTGAATGGTTCGCACATCGCACGCTGACACTTGTTGATGGCCCAGTACTGAAATCCGCAGCAATTTTCGGAAGGGTTGCACTTCTTTCACGTTGAACGATTCTCTTCTGTCGTCGTTGGTCCCGTTCTTGCAGGATCTTTTTCCGGCCGCAGCGATGTCGGAGATTTGATGTTTTACCGGATTCACGATATTCACGGTGCACTCGTCGTATGGGAAAATCCCCACCTCATCGTTACCTCGGAGATGCTGTGTCCCATCTCTCGTGCGCCAGTCTATAACACCACATTCAAACTCACTTAAATTGTGATAACCTGCCATTGTAGCAGCAGTAACTGATCTAACGCCTGCGGCAGACGCCTGTTATATAGGCGTTGTCGATCGCAGCGCTGTACTCTGAGTGTTAAAATATCTCTGTGTTTGCATGCGCATGCCTATACCAGTTTCTTTGGCTCTCTTTCTCTCAGCAGAGCTGTAAAAGTAACGATGTATTCGTTACTGAGTAACGGGTTCCTCACTTAGCTCGCAGTACCGAATCGTCACTCACAAATCCATTTCGTTACTCGCATTTGTCTAATTGATGGCAGTTCGATTCGATAAACGTACAAACACGACGTATCAAGCGTCATGCGAGAGCTGGAACGGTTCGCCCAGCGACTGAATGAGCAGATGTTTGTTTTGAAATTAGTTGATTTAAGTGTGCTGCGATTGTGATATTAGGTATTATTCTGAAGTATGTAATATTCAGTGCAGTAAATCAAATGTATGAACAATTTACCTAAACTAATTGGTACCCACGATTTCGTTCGTGTTTGTGAAGAATTTGGATTGACAGCTACCGACATCTAAACACCATAGTCCACGATTGGAGACTCGATGCTATTACCACACACAAACGCCAGTCATCTGCGCTATGTAGTTCAGGCAGCAAACTAAAATTTATTGACACACAAGTCTTTGGTCGAAATGCGAAAATATCCTTGATCGGCCACTTTCAACCATCATATCTCCCACACTCCCACAGTTACTGAATTTCGGCCAACGTTGTGCTCGAAAGGTGACTCTGTGTTACTACCACACACAAACGCCAGTGATCTCCGATAGATAGTTTTCGCTGAAAAGTGATACACCAAGACACATACGTCTTTGGCAGAAATATGAAAGTGGCAGCAGGTCGACCACTTTCAACCCCCATATCTCCCACACCCCCATTGCTACCGACATCTAACAAACATAGGTGCACGACAGGAGACACGATTCTACTACCACACACAAACACCAATGGTCTATGTTAAGTAGTTGTGGCAGAAAAATGACATATGCACAGACACATGTCTTTGGTCGAAATACGAAAATATCTTTGACTGGCCACTTTCAACCACAATATCTCTCACACTCCCGCAGTTACTGAAATTCGGCCAACGTTGGGATCGAAAGGTGATTCTGTGTTACTACCACACACAAACGCCAGATAGTTTTCGCTGAAAAGTGATACACCAAGACACATGCGTCTTTAGCAGAAATATGAAAGTGGCGCAGGTTGACCACTTTCAACCACCATATCTCCCACACCCCCACAGCTACCGACATTTAACCACAGAGTGCACGATGGGAGATTCACTGCTACTACCACACACAAACATCAATGGTCTATCCTATGTAGTTGTGGCAGGAAAGAGAAGTATGATGATACACTAGTCTTTGGTCGAAATATGAAAATGCCCTGCATCAACCACTTTTAACCATCATGAAATGTGAAAGTGGCGCAGGTCAACCAACATATCTCCCACACCTCCATAGCTACTGACATCTAACCACCATAGTGCATAATGGGAGATTCTGTGTTAGTACCACACAGAAACATCAATGGTCTATCCTATGTAGTTGTCACAGGAAAGAGAAGTATAAGGATACACTAGTCTTCGGTCGAAATATGAAAATGCCCTTCATTGACCTGATATCTTCCACATCCCCACAGCTATCGGCATTCGACCAACGTTGTGCACGATAGAAAACTCCATGGTACTTCCTCACACAAACAACAGTGATCTGTGCTATGTATTGGTGGCTGAAAAGTGAAATATAGAGAAAAACACGTCTATCTTATATATAAAAAAATCTCTCGTCACGATGTTTGTCCGAGATGAACTCCGAAACTACTTAAGCGATTTTGATGAAATCTGGTCCAATTTAAAAGATAGGATAGTTTTTATCTCGATTATTGACCTAAATATTTATTATTGCGAATTTCAAAGGGAGGAGGGGGGAAGACAAGGAGCGGAAAAGACCATAAGTTAATTCTCGCAGTCGTAAATTCGCAGCAGCAGTTTATAAAAAATCTCGCATCACGAGGCTTGAGTAGGGGTGTCCACTTAAAAAATACATCGATGTTTTTATTCGATGTAAAACATCGGAACCCTGCATCGATGTTTTGCGATGCATCGCATAAAAACATCGATTTTTTTTCAACATCGAATACTTTTATGTTTTTCTTAGCTCAACAAATACAAACCAACAATATTCGTCGGCAAATGTTGTTTCATTTATCTCTTAACTGTAGCTTTAATCTCGCCAGGACAAAATGTGACGATAGTTTGATATTGACCATTTCCAGTTGAGTGCAGACTGCAGATAGTTCGTTGTCTTTCGTTTAGTCCGTGTGACCACAGGGCAATAGTATATCAGCAGTGTTGATATACAGCAGTTGTAGCTGTAATGATGCGTTTAATTTGATTCTTTTTTATTTATGGGTTTACGCCTCGTCGACGTCAAGGCCATTAGAGAAGGAGTAGGACTGGGGGCAAGGAGCGGGAAGGAATTTGACCAAAGCCTTAAGAAAGAAGCATCCCCGGCATTCGCCTGAAGTGATTTTGGGAAACTATGGAAAATTTAGATCTGGATGCCTGGACGACGATTTGAACCCGCTTCCTCCCGAATGCCAGGCCGAAGCGTTACTGTTCACCCAACATGAAAAATTAATTTTCTTATATCGTATGTTGGTTAAGTTTAAGTAGTGTTATAGGAGTGAGATTTTGCTTTGTAAGTCAGCCCCATTGCTAGCTGTTTGAACGCCCTTGTGCAATACCAATTAAGCCGCCCCCTGTCTAGTAGTGGATTTAGGAATTTTCCCAACGGGGTCAAAAGACTGTGAGATTGCCGTCCCTTTGAACATTACTTTGCCAACCCCGTTGTTGTTGCTGCCTCAAGCAGCAGTTGAGCTTAAAATAAAATAATGGTTTAAAAAACCAAGAACACGCTTTTGTAGCAATGTGAACTATAAGGTTAAAAATCATCTTTAAATATAAAGATTTTGTTTTAACAGCGATACGACATCCCACAATTCAGTACATATTATATTTATGAATAAGCTTAAAGTAAGAATAACGTCACTGATTAAATGTAATGTAAAAATCGTGGGTTGCTCAATATGAGTTGTCTTCTATTTTTTTGTCGCTTGCTTGTTGTAAAGGTAGTCATTGTAAAAAATATGTAGAGCACTCCACGCTTTTTTACTTTAAATTTATGTTTTTAATCAGTGACTTTATTCTTACTTCTAATCATAAAAATAATTTGTTTTGAATTGTGGGACGCCCTATCGCTGTTAAACAAAATATTTATGTTTACAGATTATTTTTAACCTTTTAATTCACTTTGTTACAAAAACGTGTGTTTAGTTTTTTTAAACTATAATTTTATTTTTAACTTTTTAGTTTAGACTGTTACAAAAGTATCTTTCAAGCTGTTTTCTTTTTCTTTGCACATCTTTCCGTTCTTTGTGTTGTAGTATCGTCTACGGACAATTAAATGGACAACCCAGCAGAGGTCTAATTGCAGGGTAAATGTGGACGACTACTCTTTCATAATAGTACGAACTAATTCAAAATGATGTTTCGAATAGTCATTGCTTAGCATCACTTTAAGAAATTGCAGACATTATCGCAGTTGCTTACATCAAGGTGTCGTCAAGTGCGGATGTGCCGAAGGTTGCGCAGCAAAATCACTTTTCTGGTTTTACTGTTAAAGTAACGAGAATACCGCATTATAGCTGTGAAATTATTGTAGTGTTAAACGTTCATAATACATGCACAAAATTACGAAAAATTAAAACGTCTTGAGGTGGGTAATTACCTAAATGCATATGGCGATGCTGACAGCGGAATCTTCGAAGGATCTGGCCACCAAATTACGAAGGTTTCTGGAATTGCCGTGCACGTGCATTAATCTCACGGCTGTATTTGCATTTTGCGTAACTCGGGAACCCCATTAGGTATAGGTTACCTGCAGTTAAAGTTAAATTTGAACCAAGGGATAACAAACGCACTACATCTTTGCCAGAGGTGAAAGTCGCTTCTAAAGGCCGTATAAGATTCAACCAAAACCGAGATTTGAGCGAGTATCATTTGCGCGCCTGCCACGCGCCTTTTCCAACTGACGATTGAGCCACCAAGGGGATTCGAAGTGTTTGTGAAAATGAGCCACATTTGTCATAAGACGGTTAAGCCACTTTTCTGTTCTGACTGCCAAAGTAATGAAAATACCGAGATTAGATATGATTTTGGTTCATCGGTTCTTAATACAAAATATCACATTATTCCGGATTTTTGAAGTAGATGAAAACTGAGTTGAAATTTTTCACTACTTTTAAGTTTTTACTGTCATCGTAGTGACAGTAAAATTATTGTATATTCATCGTTTCTCAATAAGCGTGCAAGATTTCAAATAATTCGGACGTCACGAATCAGATGAACACTGAAATGAAAGATTCCTTTGCATGCAACCATTTTTCTATTGTTACCATCAATGTAACAGCAGATAACTGTATTGTCCATGTTTCTTAATACGTGTGCAAAATGTTTCTATTATTACTCCCAAAATAATGAGAATATTAGAATATAGATATGAAAATATTGTATTGTAATGGGTTTTTAATATATGAGCAAAATTTCAAACAATTCTGAGATCCGGAAGTAGGTTAAAATTCAACTACAAACTTCCATCACATTCATTCATTTTTCTATTGTTACTGTTAAAGTAATAATTATAGCCGGACATCGGTATGAAATTATTGTATTGTCTTCAGTTAATACGGATGTGAGATTTCAAACAGCTCGGATATTTGGAAGTGGGTGAAAACTGAGATGAAAGATTCCATATCGTGGGTACATACATATAGGTCACGATGATTGAAATGTCGCCGCTACATAAATTTGCCGCACGGCGTGCATATCCCGCTAGGGCTGTTGATAAAATATCGATATATCGATATTTTTTTAAAAAAATATCGATATTTATGAGTGATATTTTTAGGACGATATATCGATATTGAAATCTGGATATCGGGGTCCGATATTTTTTAAAAATAAGTTGTTATTTTCCGTTTTCCTCGTAGAATATTCCAAGTTATTATTGGAGGGAAAACGATTACCTGTGTTTCACATGCAATACATTTTCATAGATAGAATTTTAAGAAACAATTTATGATCCGAGCACATGGAGAAGCAGGGCCGCCGTAAGCGGGCATGCAAGGCAGCATATTATGTAGCGGGCGACCCTTTTTTATTTAGCTCAACAGCTGCTTCGGGTGGTCGGCGGCGACACTCGGGATGGTAACAATGGGGGCGGCAATCTCATGCCGCGTTTACACTCTCGCGCGAGCTTAGACGAGGCGAGGCGAGACACCGCGAACGCCAGAGTGTAAACGGTGCACTCGCGTAGTATCGCCTCGCCTCGTCTAAGCTCGCGAGTGCCGCTCGCCTCAGTGGCGGTCTCTTGGCGCGAGTCAAAGGCGCGAGCACATTGTTTACAGCAGAGGTACTCAACCTTTTTACCTACCGCCCACTTTTGTATCAATGTATACCTTATGAAACAGACGTACAGCGAGTTAACACTAGAACCGCCGAGTGGTCAACTTGACCACTTTTTATATTTTAACATATTATTATTCAGTCAGTTTCTAATCAATGCTGTTGTGAGTTAATCACTTTTCCTAAATGTTTATGTAGATCATATAAATAGTCCAATATTTGTTTTATCTTCATTAGTTTTCTTTGAATGACCACTTATACTCAGAACCGCCGAGTGGTCACTTTGACCACATTACGTGAAATCTGAAAACAGATTATTTAAAGATTGTTGTTCGTCACTTCCCGAATTTACTCTTAGCACTCGTCAACAATATACTAAATATCTGGGTTACTGAAATTTACTCGCATTGTTTGAAGCTCAACGATGCAATATGTCATTCATTGTTTGCTATTGGGTTTCGCATAAACGAGGCAGATTATTTGAGTACTGGTCTCAGAGCAGTAGACACGGCTCAGATGTCACAGCGATACAAACCACGGCCACGGCCACTTTCAGATGAAGAAATTGTCGCACTTTTGTATGAATCGGATGTTGAAAATGATCCTGAAGTTGAGGACCTTGTGGAAGACTCTACAGATGAAGATTACCAACCTGTCGCTAATGTGGAGAGTGACAGCTCCGAGACTGAAGATGAAGGTAATTTACATTCACTTATATTATTATTATTGTTACTATATGAATAATGATCACTATTATAAGAGAGCTGACACTTCTACTGCTACTTCTGTTACTGCTATTTTATTGTGTGGTATGGTTTCTTTATAATGAGTTGTAGCTTTCTAATTGTCTCTTTCCTCATGCAGTTGCTGAACCAGGACGAAGCAGTAATATAAACAATGCTAGAGAAGGACCTACCCTGGGTAAAAGAAGAACTGCACCTCCTGTAAGTGGACCAATACAGAATCGACGTAGAAGAGGAGAACAAAGTGAGGGTTCACTTCCAGAAACTGGCTCAAAACTCCTGGGGAAGGACGGGATCACGGAGTGGACTGTAGCAGACTTCGGGGTTACTAAACCAGGTAGGATAGGTCAACAGAATATATTGAAAGAAACATGGGGACCTACTCCACACGCAAAGTGGCACGTCTCAAATGATAATGTTTCGAGTGCCTGGCGCGTTTTAGTTGATCTATCAATGTTGAAACACATAAAGAAATGCACAGAAGCAGAGGCACAACGGCTTCTTGGAAATGATTCTTGGAGTTTGCCTTTAGAAGAATTAGATGAATTTGTTGCTTTATTATATGTTCGTGGTGCACTAGGTGCCAGATGTACTGAAGTAGATGAGTTGTGGTCGAAAACGTGGGGAGCCCCATTTTTCACTGACACAATGAGCAGAAACAGGTTTCGAGAAATTTTGAAATATCTGCGTTTTGATGAAAAAAATACACGGTCGGAACGGTTGAAAAGTGACAAATTTATATCAACTACTTGGAATCATTTTATAGAAAACTGTCAGTTGAATTACATACCTGGATCAAATGTCACTGTGGACGAACAACTTTTCCCCAGCAGAACCAGGTGTCCGTATTTGCAATATATGCCGAATAAGCCTGATAAATTCGGAATCAAATTCTGGCTTCTAGCGGATGTAGAAAGAAAATATCTTTGTAATGAGTTCCCTTATGTGGAACAGAACGAACAGAGGGCACCTAATGAGAAACTTCCAGAACAAGTAGTAATGAAGTTGGTAGCTCCATATCGCAATAAGGGTCGAAATGTGACTACTGATAATTTTTTCACTACGGTCACACTTGGGGAGAGACTGGAAAAAGAGAAAACTAGTCTTGTCGGCACTATCAACCGTGCAAGAAAAGAAATTCCAAACACTGTAAAAAAAATGAAAACTCGTCTTTATACGTCTGTTCTCTTGAAAAGGGAAGGTGGTACTCTGACTGTTTACCAAGGGAAAAAGAACAAAAACGTTCTTCTGTATAGTACCATGCATACAGATGTTGAAATACAAAATAATTCTAAACACCTTCCCGAAACAGTGAGCTTCTACAATAGCACAAAATTTGCTGTAGATGTCTTGGACCAGATGACGAGGAAGTATTCTGTCCGCTCTGGTACTCGTCGATGGCCTGTCCACGTATTTCACAATATCCTTGATTTAGCAACCATCAACGCATGGATCATTTTCAAGCTAGTGACAGGGATCAAGATAAGTAGGAGGAATTTCATCCTAAATCTAGCAGAAGAATTACGTAGAGACTATATGGAAACCAAAAATCAGGAAAGGATGACAAGGGAAGGAAAGGAAAAGGAAGAAATGGAAGATGGTGGTGAAGAAAGAGAAGAAGCGGAAATTCCTACGAAAGTTAGTAAACTATGCCAAACGAGGAAATGCAGAAACAAGACAAATGAAGTGTGCAGTAAATGCAAGAGATATGTTTGTGGGCCGTGTACATATAAAGTAATAAAGACAGTAGTTTGTAATGCTTGTAAGTAGGATTAGGTACTATACATAGTCATATCTTATGATTGTTCTTTCTCTTAACATATTCATGGGTACTTAGTTTCTCCAGTATGATTAATTTCTATTAATTTTAAAACTACTGCAATACAATTAGTATGGTTGCAGATAAATATTGTGAACTATGCTCTTTAATTTTAGTAATATTATGTTCCCATTGTTGTTGTAAAATACAGTGATATTGTTAATAAATGTAATTAAAGTGATACATTGTTATCAAGATCATTAATATTTACATTAATCAGAACAGCATGCAATTACAAAGAAAGTGGTCACTTTGACCACATCGGCGGTTCTAAGTATAGTACTAGTTCCGGCGGTTCTAGTGTTAAAGCCCATAATAATAATTTGCCAAATGCTTTGTCTGACTTTCGCTACGTTTGGCACAATAAGTCTTTATAAAACTACTCACTATAGTTAAATCTGTCTTTTTATTTATACTTTACGTATATAAAAGGACGAAGTTTGGTGAAATTATATTTTATTATTTGGTTATTATGATATTCCTAAGGCAGATTATGTTAAAATAAAAACTGGATATCTTGGTCAATTTTGCAAGGAACAAACAAAGGTCTCCTCTTTCGGTTTCTTTCTTTGGCTATAATATGATTACCAGCACAAATGCCTGATTACATGAGATATGAAGGAAAAGTTTTCATTAAACTGAATATCAGTTGTCATACATTTTGATATGACAGGTGTTTTTTTTTAATTATTTTGCCATGGGTTTTCATATCTATCACTATCGAATTTATGTTTACTTTCTGCGTCATATACGATTTCTAAACCTTCTTCCTGTCAAGTTCTAACAGCTTCTTCAATATTTGCGGTAGAAGGATTTTTCATTCAGTCATAAACATTGAATTTCAAAATATCTACAAATCGTTTTTCCATGTCTAAAGTTAGTTGAGGTGGGTACTGAATCTGTCAATATCCTCTGGAGTTATTATCGTTTATAGATAATATTTCGGGAAACTATTGAAATTTTCTTCTTAATAGATTGTAACGCAGTAGTTAAAAGTTTTCAATAAATAATGACACACAGAACATTTTGGTAACCTATAAGCGTTTTATTAGCTCCTTTAAGATGCAAATCAACATAATTAAATCTATAAATGAATGCAATTTTTTCTCGGCGTTGTTTATTTAAAAACGTTTCTCGGGAAACAAACCGAGTAATATGTGCATCAATAATAATATTACTCGGTTTGTTCACGAGAAACGTTTATAAATAAATCATTAAATCTATTTAAAAAACCTTAAAAAGTCAATTAATTTTTAGAAAAATAACGAAAGCGTTTAGCTATTGGACCAAACACCCCACAGTCCACCACGAAAGCTGGCACGCCCACTAGTCATTCATGAATGAATTCTCGGGAGAGTGTAAACGGCAGTTCGCGTCAGCGCTCGTGCACGAGGAGCGAGGCGAGGCACGAGGCGAGACGCGAGGCGAGAGTGTAAATGCGGCATCACAGTTTTTTGACCCGGTTCGGAAATTTCCTATATCCACCACTGGCTGTAGTTGGACAGGGGGCGGCATAATCGCTATTGCACGCCGGCGCTCAACCAGCTTAGCGGCGGGCCTGTGGAGAAGTAAAAAACGAAGGTAAAATAACTCATTCAATATTCATTAGAATTCTTGTCTGGACATTTTGAAAAGTTTTTAAAATTTGTATTCAATCAATGCAAAAGTATTAGCATTAAGAAACTAATCGTAATGTACCAGGTATGGGTAGGGTTGCCAGATAGCAGGAAAATCCGGGAATGTCTCGGAATTTTTGTGTCTGATCTCGTGTCCAGGAATTACGCGTTACTGTCCCGGAATTTCCGTATACTAGTTTTTTCTCAAACTCAGTTCACCACGGTGGCCATGAGGCCAAGCCAAGTACCCCATGCTTGCAGTGGGAGGATTGAATGTCCCTTAAATGAGAGGAATTGAAACTGACAGGAAAATACTCTTGAATTTTCTGGGACTTAGAAAATTCTAGACGCAGTTAACATTAACTCCCTTATACAGAGTTCACATGTCTGAAACGTGTTTCTCAGGTTCTTCCAAAAGGCTTTCCAAACGATAAAATTCTGGGCCAATTTCTTTAGAATAAGCATTTTTAATGATTTTGAATATTTAAAAACAAAGTTGGGTTTTATTTTTTCAATTCCAACAAGCAATGACTTTTACGAGACAAGTTTTAGCGCGTTGAATAATTTGTGAAATAAGAGCGAAACAGAACGTTCATGGATTTGATCAAGGCTGAACTGCAAACTCAATCAATTTGAAGACTCTTCCTGAGAAATTTATCAGTTTGCAAAGCAGTGGACGGAGAAATATTTATGAAAATGGCAAAATACAATAATAAATATTTTAAAATTAGTTGATTAAGATCTATTTGATTGATGTTGATTTTGATTTAGCAAAAGATAGATGCTAATTTTTTTTTATTTGTTGATAAAACCTGATGCTGATTTTCTACCTAATTTTAATTATGAGTCTAACAGCAGTGTTCAGTTTTTGTTTAATATTTTTGAGATTTTGATTGATAATGCCCGATGTTGATTTTGTACCAAAGTAAAAAATTCCTAACGAGGTGGTTAATTTTTATTTTAAGTTTAGTATTTTTCCTTTTGATTCATAATACCTGATGTTGACTTTCTACCATAGTTTAATTAATAAACTTAAAAGAGGTGGTATATATACGTTTGATAGCATATTTACCTAAAATAGATTTTTTTAGTAATTTGCATTTTTGTTCACTCTTTAAACATACCGCTAAAATACTTTTTAGACCCAGAAATGTCCCGGAAATTATAAGCCTGTATCTGGCACTCCACAGTTAAATATTTCGCGCCAATTGGATACGCTTCTTGTTCCATACCAACAGAAGAATTGAGCTCCAAAATTATGTCACAGCCAGTTTTGTTATATCACTTACGAATTTATTGAGATAAGAAATTGAAAAAAAGAATCTACCACTTTCGGATTGCCTTTACAAAGCGCTATGCTAAAAACTTATTATTATAGATTGGTGCCTTTAAAAAACAATTTGTTAACGCCAAAGGAACTGCCTTGACAGTAGCGGCTCTAGGATATTTTCAATCCGGGGAAAAACTGAGATTGCCGCCTCTTCAAACATTGTTGCCAGCCAGACCCCGAGAATCAGCCGAGAATCGCCTCCTTGATTGTTGGCCAAAAGCATTGATGTAATCACTTTAACTGTTTGCCAAACGCATTGTTGGAGACGATTTTGCCGCCCCCCATCCCTCAAGTTATCGCCGAGAACAAGTACCCCAGTTTGCCCCCACCCCTCGCCCTAAATCCTGCATTCCACCTAGAATCTCAGCTTTAAAAAATTGTATTATGGTAAAGCGTTACCCATTTGCAAAGCAATATCAAGAAGGGGAAATTTTCAATTAATGTAGGCAGTTCTCCATTTATAGTAGAAGAAACAACGGGAAAAACATGAGTTCATGCTCTTGAAAAGTATGTCCAATGAAGTTTCTGACATGAGTTTTGGTGCAAAATTTTACTTCATTCACGACCTTAGTTTGGAACTTTTTGGATTTGAAACTCTTTTAAATGACTATGACATTCTCTCATCATAATTCTAAGCAACATCCAGTTGTCCTAGAAAATGTTAATTTGGTAAACATACTTGGTTTCATGCCCACAGTATAAGAATAGTTTCTGTGTTTTTTTCAATGCCAATCTAAAAGCTGAAACGTCTTAAGTCTCGTATCCACTTGAGCACACTCAGGCGAATGAGCCGCTCATTCATTTGAGCGCGCTCAAGAAAAAGGAAATTTTGGTCGAACGAGCCTGGTTTCAGTGCTCAGAAAACGCTCGGCTATTGACGTGTTGTCAGGTGTACGCGCGGCAGCTGTGGCCTTTATTATTATCCATACGATGTCAACGCAAAGAAGAAAATTACCAAATTGGTGGATTAGAGAAAGTCATCGTCAGCGAAGAAATTATCTTAATAATTTAATTCACGAATTGACTTTAGAAGGAGACAATGAGCTATTTCAAAAATTTACGAGATCGATTTCGAACATTTGCTGTCATCAGTTGGACCTCATATTAAAATGCACGATACGCCTATGCGTGAGGTGATCCCACCAGAAGATAAAATTTATAATAACTTTAAGATTCCTAGCCTCAGGAAGTCCCTACACAAGCCTGTAGTATATGTTCAAAGTATATAAACAAAGCATCAGCCGTTTAGTACGGGTAGTCTTTGATGGCACTATTGAGTCACTCCAAAATTATATAAACGCTTGTACCTATTTTTAATTTGTGTTTAGAAATTAGATTTAAAGGTTACTTTTATGTTTTTTTATTATGGCATTAATTTCAAGTTTTTATTAAAAATTATGTAAAACAATTATATTGCCATAGATGAATTAGCCTGGCACAAAATCAATACATTTTAGACATTTAGGATATGAATTACGTAACACCCAATTCAATCAAAATCCGTGCAGCTGTGAGAAATACTATTAAAAAAGACTTACCACTTCCCGTTGTAGAAGTTCTCTTCTGTATTTATCGTCCTCGCCTGAATGACCCTAGAAGCTGGCTTGTTATTTTTTTCTTTACATCATCAATACCTAAGTTTAATATCTCGCTGATTTCACGCCATGCACCTTCTTTTTTAGTTCGATTATAATACTGGAGCTATCCCATAACACCCTCTTGATTCATACGCATCAATTAGAGTTAAGCAAGTTTCATTGTTCCACGTGCTCGCGCTCATTGTAGAAACCGCCAAATACCGTCCACACTGAGCGCCGAACAAACACTGGCTCGCCTTTGAGCATTCTAAAGCTGCCCATACACACACACATTTGCCGCGAGTAAGCTCGCCAAACATTTACGCGCGGATATTCTCGCGGCGAGCCTATACTTGTCAGTGCCCATACACAGCAACATCAGTTCACCACATTTGTCGTTCATTTGGCTCGCCGCGCTCAAATTGTTGTGTTTATGGGAGTGGTCTATGGATTTATCCGTCATGATTTCCTGGCTCGCGGCTCACTGGAAGTTCCAAAACATCGCGAGCCAAGTATAGTGAGGTTATGTTATAAGCGAGGTGACAATATTGAACTGAATCATGTTTTTAAGTTCTACACACAAAAAAATGTATTCATTCGTGCAGCAGCTTATATTAGAGCTGTAAAAAAGAAAAGAAACGGACAGTATGACAAATAAAGTGGTTGCAGGAAGATAATAAACACGATCATATACTGCTACTTGTACTATTTGAAAAGCATTTTCTTAGATTTCTTCAGTATTACATAAATGCACAGATACATCTTCCCCTTCATAATTTGGGCTTCCTGTATTCCTGATATTGTCCATTGGTTCGTGTTGATCTCTCATTAGTCATAATAATATCGTAAATTAGTATGTAGATTTTGTCTTCGCCTATTCCACTTCTTGTCGAATTTTAATTTTTTATATATTTCTTGCGAAAAGTACTCCGCAAAGAGTTTTTTTTTTTAATGCACTATCAACTTTTATATTATATTTCTCACAAACCTCTATCAAAGAACTATATCCTAATTTTTTTAAACCTCTGTTCCCATACTCTTTTGGTTCCACCTTTCACAATGGAGTATGTTGCTGATATGTCACAATTAAATAAGCTACGAATTCTCTGCTCATCTTACTTAACTTGTTAGACACTAAGCAAGTCTTATCTGCCGCGAGTAAATTTTTAAGTGAGATATGTGTGTGTATGGTTACCATCGCGCTTGCTCGCCACGTTCAAATATGTAACTGTTAAGCTAGGCATACACACACACATTTGTGCGCCAGCAATTCCGTGGCGATCCATATAGACGATAAAATGTGTGTGTTAATTGTCTAACGACGAGCCGCATCACAAGCCAATAACAATCGTTACATATTTGAACGTGGCGAGCAAGCGCGATGGTAACCATACACACACATATCTCACTTAAAAATTTACTCGCGGCAGATAAGACTTGCTTAGTGTCTAACAAGTTAAGTAAGATGAGCAGAGAATTCGTAGCTTATTTAATTGTGACATATCAGCAACATACTCCATTGTGGAACCAAAAGAGTATGGGAACAGAGGTTTAAAAAAATTGGATATAGTTCTTTGATAGAGGTTTGTGAGAAATATAATATAAAAGTTGATAGTGCATTAAAAAAAATCCACTCTTTGCGGAGTACTTTTCGCAAGAAATATATTTAAAAAATTAAAATTCGACAAGAAGTGGAATAGGCGAAGACAAAATCTACATACTAATTTACGATATTATTATGACTAATGAGAGATCAACACGAACCAATGGACAATATCAGGAATACAGGAAGCCCAAATTATGAAATTTATGTAATACTGAAGAAATCTAAGAAAATGCTTTTCAAATTACAGTAGCAGTATATGATCGTGTTTATTATCTTCCTGCAACCATTTTTGTCATACTGTCCGTTTCTTTTTCTTTTTTTACAGCTCTAATATAAGCTGCTGCACGAATGAATACTTTTTTGTTTTGTGTAGAACTTAAAAACATGATTCAGTTCAATATTGTCACCTCGCTTATAACATAACCTCACTATACTTGGCTCGCGATGTTTTGGAACTTCCAGTGAGCCGCGAGCCAGGAAATCATGACGGATAAATCCATAGACCACTCCCATAAACACAACAATTTGAGCGCGGCGAGCCAAATGAATGACAAATGTGGTGAACTGATGTTGCTGTGTATGGGCACTGACAAGTATAGGCTCGCCGCGAGAATATCCGCGCGTAAATGTTTGGCGAGCTTACTCGCGCGCAAATGTGTGTGTGTATGGGCAGCTATTATTGTTATTGCTTGTGATGCGGCTCGTCGTTAGACAATTAACACACACATTTTATCGTCTATATGGATCGCCACGGAATTGCTGGCGCACAAATGTGTGTGTGTATGCCTAGCTTAAAAAACCGACAACCGATCGGCTCGCACCGAGCGCGCTCGCTGTCGTTCGTTGCGAGCGTGCTCAGGCGTCCACACTTGAGCCACTCGCTTCATTGAGCGGCTCATTCGCCTGAGCGTGCTCAAGTGGATACAAGGCCTTAGAGAAAATTTGTACGTTAATTGCTTTCTTCCTGATGAGGTTATATGCCTTAAATTTCAGTTTTGCACAAAGATCAGAAGCATAAAAAACACAATTAATTTTACTTTGTTACTACATTTAATATGGAAGTTACAAGTAGTCCTACACCGATGGTAACAATGCAGACACGGCGTCGCTCGCACAGAACGAATCGGACTCGAACCCGTTGTTTTACATGAGCGTGCGTTGTCGAGGATATTTTGACATGAAAATTGGATGTAAGCAGGAATATTGATAAATTCTGATACACAATCTTTGTTAAGGTACAAACATTTGGTCCAAAAAGTAAGAAGACTCAGAATAAGCTATCAACCTACAAAAAGAAATTAAATTCCACATAAAACAATACTTGTAAAAAAAAGTGACTTGGTCATCATGCAAACTCTGATAATAGAACATCAACCTAAATAAATGCCTCTACTATGTTGCATTATTGAGCTTTTAAACTCACAAAAGCCAAGATTTCCCTCGATGCTCTTTCTGGATTCACAAGGCTTCGAGTAAATCATAAACATTATGCCTTTCCTTTTAGTAAAGTAGTAGTATAATGGCTAAATCACAATTTAAAAAATATGATTTATCCGTAACTTCATGAAAAACCATTTTTTCATAAAATCAAAACTTGATTCAGAAAAAATATCTCACAACTCTTCATCATTAAATAGCTATAAGACTTCGCCCCTTTTTTTAAAATGATTTGTTTTTGTAACATTGTTTTTTTTTTATAATAGGGTCGATATATCGATATATCGATACTTTTTCTTCGATATATCGAGTCCGATATAAATATTTTTTAAAACATCGATATATCGAATCCGATATAAATATTTTTTAAAACATCGATATATCGAAAATCCGATATTTTTTAAAATATCAACAGCCCTATATCCCGCACTACGGCAATGGTGCGGAAACTATCAGGGTAGCGACAATCGATTTGCCCCCCCTCCCCCGTGGACGTGCCATCCTGTTGTGAGTGAAACAAAAGCTAAAGATTAACAGAAATATTTAATTATTGTACTAGACAATTACAATTAAAAAAAAACATTAAATACTAAATCTGCCTAAAAATATTGATTTTAAAGTCTTTAAACAGTTAACACCAGTGATGTTTGGGCAAACTTTGTAGAAACAGAAGTTTACTAAGTCGCTTGCCTTTCAATCTATTTCTTTGTTGATTGACTATCTGAGCTGCCTTCGAAAACAAACGTTCTGATGGAACAGAAGTCCCGACAATAGTCAAGTACTTGAAGGCAATTTTATGAAGCTTAGGAAACTGATCTTTTATTTCACTCCATATTTCCAAAGGATTCTCATTGAGTCTTCCTACTGGACTGCGCAAGTAAATAGATAATTCATCAGAAATTGCATTCTCAGACTGTGTTAATTTCCAGCTCTTGTTTACTAGTTTGTGATGATCTTCCCATAAAGAAAAATTCTCTTCTGGTTTTTCAGATTGATCTGAATCAGATCCCGAAATTTCAAAATTTTGTGTACTATTCGTCATTAAGTCTGATTTTTGCAACTGCTGTAGAGCAAGCAAGTACGTCCCTGAAGCGCATTTTTTTAAATCTCGGATCCAATACAGTGGCTATGGCGAGTGTAGTCACTCTCTCAATAGCACCCATTCTTTTATCAATTTCCTTAAGGACAAACGATTTCAATTCTTTGGAGAGTGAGTCTTCCAGTCTGAGGGATTGGATTTTTAAAACTAAGCAATGGGTTAACGGAATCACCTTACTGCTAGTGCAGTACCTATCAGCAGATACCTCTTTGGTTGCAGCTTCTAGCGGTCGTAAAACTTGTAAAACGGAAGAGAGATTTGACAGTTCTGACGCAGTGAGCATAAGTGGTGCATTTTTATGCTGAATAATTATATTATTGAAGACAATGCGTAACTCTAAAAACCTCTCAATCATATAGTATGTGCTGTTCCATCTTGTCGGAACTTCTTGAATCAGTTTTGTTTCTCGATCCGTTGCTTTTCTTAATTCATTGCTTGCTGTATTACTTTGCTTAAACCATGTTACAATTTCCTTGATCTTACTTATTAGTTTTCGTAACTCTGAACACTGCTGTACCGCATTTTGTGCAACTAAATTTAGAGTGTGCGCAAAACACGGTATATGTTTTTTTACCGAAAGCCAATTCGACAGCTTTAATCATTGTTGCTGCATTGTCAGTCACTACAGCCGAAACTTTATCAATGTCAATATCCCATTCAGCGCAAGTATTCAGAAGCATCTCAGCAATGTGATCTGAAGTACTGCGTTCAAATGACTGATATACTCCAAGAGTTATTGAAAAGAATTCAGTACCAACACCGAAATGTGCTGTAATTCCAAGAAAGCTTCTCATGCTCATAGTTTCTGTCCACATGTCGGTCGTAAGTGTTAGGTTTTCCACATTTTTTAATACATTCTTGAAAACAGCCGACAATGCATCATATTTGTCATCAACCCAGCGAGTCAATGTCGTCTTACTGGGAAGCTTGTAATGCGGTGCTATCACTGTCATCAGGTTACGAAAGCCCTCATTTTCAACAATCGTAAATGGTTGATTGTCCTTACAAAGCATATAAATCAAAGCATTACTAATTTTCAAAGTTTTATCACCACCTTCCGAAAATGCGTGTATATTTTCCAAAATGTCCACAATTGACTTTTGACGCTTCAGAGATGGAGGGACAGGATTATCGAGATGGATATCTGTTGATGAGCACGTCAAAGCTGTATTTTCCGATTCTATCACATCAGTTGTAGGCTTACTTGTTGACGGCAGTGACACAGAGTAGGGGACAGTAGGTATGGAGACAGTTTCAATTTTTTTCAGTTTTTTTGCTGTCGACATTGTGCAAGCCTACATTAGACGTCACTTGAGATTTTTCTCTGTTTTCTTGTAAAAACGCAGCCTTGTGTATATTTCTTAGGTGGCCAATCAAGTTTGATGTATTTCCACAAGTTTTAATAGTTTTTTGACAAAGTTTGCATTTTGCAATTCTTCCATTTCCTTCGATTTTGGAGAAAAATTTCCAAGCATTACTTTTTTTCGGAGGTGGCATCTTGTTATAAACTAAAAAAAAGAGAGAGAGAGAACACGTGTCTCAGTATTTATCGATAAATTCACCACGCTGTAGTTTCACATTTAAGTAAATCACACCTTAGCTACAGATTTAAAAAGGCGAAAGAAAGCAACTTATTAATGCAATGATTCAGTGCAATTAACGTAAGTATCCATATTATGCAAAAATTATAGAAAACCGCTTGCTTGTCACACGTGAGTGATTAGGCTCATAAGAATTACTACTTACCTTTTCAACTTTGAACATGCAATCCGATGTTACGCCAACACAGCTTATACGAAGGTATCACTCAGTTATTTTGAAACACGACAATCACCGGCAAATAGTAAGAGTGAACTAAGGAAATCGATCATTTTTTCCGTTTGCTCATACGTACAGGATAGCCAACCTCAAGAAAAATTAATCTTTACCATTGTTCACATTTGCTCACAGTGTGTTATCTGATAATGACAATTACTTCAAATTGAAGTAATCTATTTCAATCTTGATTAAATGAAGTAATCTTAAAATTTATTTCTATTATTCTTTGTCATTAGCAGCCGAAGTTAGTTTTTTCATTCATTCGATGTTTTTATAAAAAAGAATCGATGCATCAAATAGAAAATTTTGTCAAAACATCGAATCAATCCGATGCATCGCATGGTAAACATCGAATGGATTCGAATGCATCGATGTTTAGTGAATATCCCTAGGCTTGAGCATTAAATGATTATCTCAGTGAATGGTAGTGTATATTATCCGGATGAATGTGAATGGAAAATGTGATGTGACAATTGGTGATTATTACGTGTGTGCATTTTGACGGGACGTGTGATTGTTATAGATAGTTATTGTTTTCGAAAGTGACAAGAAATTACGTGTCGTGTCGAAGTTGAATAACTCGATAAAACTAAGCTCGGCCACCCATCACTACGTGACCAGAGGAGCCGCACAGATGGGTGACGAGGAAAGGCTGCCTTGCACTTCCGCGTCGCGCGCGTCGAGCGTCTCAATGCCGGCGGTCGTTGTGACAAGTGCGACAACGGATAAGGATATGGCAATGGATGAAGACGCTACACCAGCCGCTGTGTTTAACATTCAGCGTATACACGGTGATGTGTACTCGGTGAGTAAAGAATTAACACCAAGAAAGCGTCCCACTACTCCACCAGAGAGGACATACAATAAACAGCCACGTGCCGTCAACTACAGAAACAATGAGGTGATCAAATCTAGTGGAGTCAGTCTAGCAGTGTCGAAACTAGGTACAGCCAAGAAACCAAAGAAAGCTAAGGCACAAAATAAGAAGACCATGGAAGCCACCGACAATACTGCAGCCTCGGTCTCCGGGCGGAATGGAGTAAGAGGGCGTCGTTCCCAGGGTCCCAAGAGCAATGAGGATAATCACACTTACCAGAAAAGTGTGGAACCAGGTGACGAGGGCTTTATCTTCCCTCGCCGTACAGCGAGGCCACCACCAACGCTTGACCCAGAAAGGATGGAAACAACCAATCCTTTCGAACCAATTCAGGACGATTCATCAGAGATTACCAGAAGTGCGCATATCCCGCCAATTGTTGTGCAGTTTGAAGAGAATTATAAAACTCTGCACGACAAAGTGGGTGAACTCGTGAAAAACCCTTTCTCAGCCAAATCGGCTGGAGGGGACAAAATAAAATTCACATTTACAACCGTTGAAGACTTCACAGCAGCCACCGAGATGTTGCAAGCTAGCAATATTCCTTACTATACCTTTCCGATTGGAGCAGTGCCACTTCTAAAGGTGGTACTCCGTGGGATTCCCCGGACTATGGCCACTGACGACATCAAACTCCAACTAAACGATATGGGCTTCAATGTCCAGACAGTGGTTCAGCTGCGTCGCCCAGGAAGCAATGAGGTCATGTCTCTCTTCCTTGTCGTTCTTCCTGACATCCCTGAGAATAGGCCCATCTTTAAGGTGGAGAGCATCTGCCACCTAAAGATTCAAACGGAAAAACTGAGAGCTACCGCTGGACCCGCTCAGTGTTTTAATTGTCAACGTTTTGGTCATGTGGCCAAGCACTGTAAAATGCCTCCCGCTTGTGTTAAGTGTGCCGGCTAACATGAAACAAAACAGGGCACGTTGAGAAAAGGACACGACGCAGCTAAGTGCTTGAACTGTGGGGGCGGCCATGTTGCGTCATATAGAGGCTGTCCAGTGTACAAGAAGGCACGAGATCGACAGAGAGGCCTACCAGCCAATAGTGATACCGCTAAACAACATCGCAAGAAGGATCTACAGCCACCGGCAGAAAATTTACAGAGCGTCTCCGCTATCCAGCATCAACAAACAAATACTTCCTCTCCGCCGACTGGCAAAGAACAGACGAAGCCCACTAGGATGACTAGGAAGCATCCAAAGTACCAGAAACACAGAAAATCCAGTGAGACTGACGGTCGCCTCTTTTCGGAAGTTGCGGGTCCACAGTCGGCCACTGCTGCAACTTCTGACTCCAATCTGGTCGACCAACAAGAACATAAAAACCCGCAGAGCTCCTGCACAGAAGATCTGTTTAACAACCAACCACGACATTGGCCTCCCTCAGCTGCTCCAGTTCCGGCGGAATCTGAAGGACTGAGTAAAATATTGGAGACTGTCCTAAATATGTTGGTCAGTCTAACCAAGCGGCTAGACCAGATGACCACGGACATCTGCTCTGCAGTGAAGACAGCTCTAGCTACTCCCAAATGCAGTTGTAATATTAATCATGGATAGACGACCCCAATTCAATAGCCTCTCTTTCTGCATATGGAATGCCAATGGCATTCATGGACAGACCGTGGAATTCCGGCAGTTCATTAGGGAACAAGACGTAGATCTATGTCTTGTCACCGAAACCCACCTAAAACCGGGACTGAAAGCCTCAGTGGCCAACTACTGCTGTTATAGATATGATCATCCAACTGCAAAAGGTGGCGTGGCTATCTATGTCAAGAGAAGCATTCCACATCACGAGATCTACATTCCGCCCCTGCAGTACATTGAAGCTAGTCGGCATTGAAGTGGCCACGACAAGAGGACCACTGACCGTAGTTTCTGCCTATCGGCCTCCTAGAAGGAAAACAGCAGAGGCTGATTTTAATACCTTGGCAAACATCAGAGGCAAGCTGTTCATCGGAGGTGATCTCAACGCCAAACACACAGACTGGAACAGCAGAGTTAATAACCCTTCAGGTAACATACTACGGAGAGTCGCCAACAGACACAATATGTGTGTGTGGGGACCCGAAGAACCCACCTATTACCCAGCTCACCGCGGACGTCCGGATGTTCTCGACGTGGCAGTCACTAAAGGAATCACCGGATTCGTCGCGGCATCCACGCTTAACAGGCTGTCCTCTGACCATTGTCCAGTCATCGTGGAGCTAGAGTCTGACCTAATCCTAAATGCACAACAAAAGCCGGAATTCAGGAAAACCGATTGGGGCAGATACCGTCAGATAGTCTCAGCAGCACTACCGGACCGCTCGGCAGAGGATATAGACTATGCTCTGTCCTTCTTCGAGCACACTGTCAAGGAGGCATCAGCAGCGACGACTCCGAAGAGGTGCCTCACCAAGAACACTTCACGCCAGCTCCCGCCCCACCTGCTAGCGGCTATTCGGCACAAAAACCGAACAGCTAAGGAGTGGAAGTTGACGAGGTAACGCCGACACGCGAAGACTGCTAAACCGAGTCCAGAGAGAATTGAAGGTATCGCTGGCAGAGCACCGGAGCAGAGAATGGGAGGCTCGTGTTTCGATGCTGACCCCAGGTGATGGGACGCTGTGGGCAGAGACAATGAAATTCACTAGGCAGCGATCTCGACTCCCGCCCCTACACGGCGAGCGGGGCCCAGTCTATCGCCCAACCGACAAGGCAAACGCCCTAGCAGATTCCTTCGAGAGGAACTTTCAGCCATCGGAAGTGGAAGTCCAGTTGCAAGTAGAAGAGGTACATCGCTGCCTAAACACCTATCTGCAGGCTGAGGAAGGGGACGACGAGGAAGAAATTGACACCATCACTCCGGAAGAGGTTGCGAGCTGCCTAGCCACACTTAACCCATATAAAGCACCTGGTCATGATCGTGTCTTCAATAGCTGTCTCAAGAATCTACCACCGCAAGCGTCAACTTACTTGGCAGGAATATTTAACAACATTCTTCGCACTCAGCAATTCCCCCAATTCTGGAAACATGCTGAAGTTGTGGCAATACACAAAAGCGGGAAGGACCCGCACCTACCTCAAAGTTACCGGCCAATAAGCCTCCTGCCATCTATAAGCAAAGTCTTTGAGTGGTTATTGCTCAAGAGGCTAAATCATTACATCGAACGGAACGAGATTATCCCCCATCACCAGCTCGGCTTTCGCCGCAATCACTCCACCACGCAACAGCTCATGAGGGTGGTTGAAGCAGCGACAAGAGCATTCAACGAAAAACAATACTGTGGCCTGGTGCTTCTGGATATCGCCAGAGCATTCGACTCTGTGTGGCATACAGGTCTGCTACTCAAATTATACGAACAAGGCTTCTCAGGCAGACTAGTAAAGCTCCTTATGTCATATCTCACTGGCCGCACCTTTTGCGTTCGTGTAGGCGAGGCCACTTCAACTGTGAGGCGAATCCTTGCTGGGGTACCGCAGGGCTCTGTACTGGGACCAGTGCTCTATGCGCTTTTCACCGCTGACGTGCCTACCGCTCCCAGAGTTCTTACCGCCACCTATGCCGATGACACGGCATATTGTACGGCAAGCAGAAGCTGTGCCCTAGCAACTAGGCGTCTGCAAGAAGTCCTTCGATCAGCTGAGGACTGGGCGAAACGGTGGAGGATAACCATCAACGCCACAAAAACTCAAGCCATCATAATCAGTAAGAGACGCACTCAAAACCTTCCACCCCTTCGACTTCACAACGAGACGATCCCGTGGGAAAACGAAGTCAAGTACCTAGGAGTCACTCTAGACCGGCGACTGACTTGGCGATCGCATATTCAAGATATCAGGAGAAGGGCAAGTGCTAGATTACACGCTCTATACCCTGTGCTGAACAGGAATAGCCTTTTGAAGCCCACCACGGGAGTAAACATCTATATCACCCTGGTAAGACCAATTATGGAATACGCTTGTCCCGTATGGGGCTATGCGGCCGCTTCGCACCTTCGGCGCCTTCAGGTGATACAGAACAGGGCACTAAAACGGGCCCTCCACTTACCGAGCAGATTCCCGACTGCTGTTCTGCACGAGACTACTAACATCCCGCTGCTGACGGATCGCTTCAGACAGCTGTCTGCGACGTTCTACGAGCGCGCCCAGAAGACCAGGAACCCGGAAGTCAACTCGCTCGGGCAATACGTTACAGGTATTGACCGTCATAAAAGACCACTCGCTATTCTAAACTAAGAACGCCAACGATAAGCCATACCAAAAGCAAAGTGTTGCTCCTTCTAGATTATGTTGAAGTAAATGTCGAAAGACAACACACTTCAAAATACTCTGCCTGTGATTAACTGGCAGTAAATGGCGTGGCTGTGTGAGGCTTGAGCAGTACGATTTCGCACTGCTACTTGCCATTCGGGAGGACTGGGGTCAAACCCGGTTCGGCCATCCTGTCTGAGGTTTTCCGTGGTTTTCCTCAGTCACTCTAGGCGAATGCTGGGATGGTTCCTTATAAGGCCACAGCCGACCTTCCAATCCCCCCTCCCTCCCCGTAGTGTAGCAGGCTGAAAAGGATCTCCGCGATCCTCCAGCAGCCCGCCTCCCAGCCTTCAGCTGGGAGGAATGATTTTATATATATATATAAGATGTTTGTCAGAGATGAATTCCCACTTAACCCTACCTTCACTTCCGACACAGCTTGCTGTGTAATGTGAAGTACGGCAGAACATTTAGGTGATTCGCATTCCACGCCAAACTGTAGGTCCCCTGTATCCGGCTACGACAGGGGCGGAATACGCAGCCAATAGAAACCCTGCCACCAGGTCATTACGACCACACGAAATTATTATTATAGTTCCATACGTTTATTGGTGTACACTTTTTTACGTCAGAGGATATTTTCCATTAAGTAATTTGTAATAAAATGTAAATTTTAAAAAATTACGTTCGTTTGTCCTTAATTTTAACTCTCCGATAGTCTTTATCAATTACTTTTGAAAACGTTTTTATTTTTATTAGTGAATATTAATTTGACAACATTAGGGAGTTTAGAATAACATTGCTGAGTCACAGCTAGTTTTTTTTTATATATATATAAGATTTACTTCACTCAATGAACAATTTACTTGAACTTTACAAAGTACTAACGAAGTCATTCATGCGATGCTACATGCTAGTGCTCAATTGTATCAGAAGTAATGTGGCATAGCGATCAATGAATTTTAAGAGTAAAAAATGAAAATCATTAATCAGAAACGAGGATGAGTGGGGAAATTACCACAGGAGCATGTGCTCTATCGCAATTAAAAAAAAATACGAAAGAAAGAAATTTGTACATGGTTCGTCGTATACATACGCGCATATTTGTGGGAATTTTGATTTGAATTCGTTCCGTTACAGATAAAAATGTTTGTGTACAAACAAATTGTGCGAACATTATTTCAATGTAATTAATATTATTTAGTTTTGATATTTTTTAACGAGGTAACTAATTTTGACAACGTAAAGACTAATTTTGTACATTTTATTTTGTTTAACATTAAAATTTACAGTGCATAAATTGTAAATAAAAAATTTGTATGGATGATTTGAGATAGCTACTGTTTTTACATTGATCGTTCATTAGAGAGGTTTATTTATTTCAAACATTTATGAAATTTGTTTATTTTAAGATTTAATACCTTCTATTTTATTTTATAATGTAATTTACAATATAAAAGAGTTGTCGAATAGTTTGTGTTATACATCTCCGCACTTGTTATGTTCTAATAATATTTAATTAAATTGCAATGGAGCACAACCTCCGGTGGCAATTTCCCTAGACACTCATCATCCCCCCCTTCCCTGCATCCATCCACATTTTGCCCTCTACAAATTTTAACTTTAAATTCTTTCAACGTGTTTGGTAAATTATTCATAATTTCTCTTGGTAACTTATTACAATCCCTGACACACTTATCTAAATAAAGAAAATCTCCCCACACCCTTGTGACTGAAATCGAGTGCCAGCTTGTGGTCATGGTCATCTTTTCACTTCCAAGCATTACTATTAATTATTACACCAATATCTTTCCATGCCTCATTATCAATATACGACTTGTACACTGCCATGATCCTCTTCACCCTACTCCTGTCTTCCAATGAATACCATTCCAGCTCTTTTATCATATCTGTTATTAATTTCGTTCTGCGATAATTTCCAGAAACAAATCTAGCAGCCCTTTTTGCAGTTCCAGAATTCTATAAACAAACAACAAGGTAAAATGACTTTATTCCTTTTGCCTGGTGTTAGTTATTGTATTATTACCGCAGGATCCATGTGATCAACGCGGTACTGGCTTTTATGTTGAATGTTTGTTGTCATCGCGACGCAACAATAATTACGAATCTAATCGCATGTTTATCCTGTAGCTTTGTTATTGATTTAAAAGTTTTGAATGTTGATATTTTTAAAATGAAACAATTAAAGCGGGAGTCAGTAGTACTCTCCCTGCAGCCCCGATTTGATGGTATGTCCACATTTATTTTAACGAATCTATCACAAAAAGGTGAAGAATTTATAAAAATAAACGAAAACAGTAAAGGAAGACAGTTATGAATCTCCTATTTAAAAACGAAATCATTTGATGAGATTATAATATTTCTTGAATACATGTCTCATTATCATATCAGGCTTCTATGTAGGGTTTTGAGTAGGCTACTTTAAAAAATAACCGTCATTAGTAATTGTCACTAGATATGTCACAGTCAGGTAAAAAGTCAGGTATTTTTTTTATGCAAATAGGTGTTTGTTTTGAAATTAGATTATTCTTTCGTAAATCAAGTGTACATTCAGAGGTTTTTCGTAAGATCCATGTGCTAATTACTTTAAGTTTTATCCAAAAGAACAACTTACCTAAACTTATTTTACTAAATAAACAATTTACTTAAACTTTACCAAGTACGAAGGAAGTCGTCCCGTATGCGACCCGACTCGATGCGAATGCGATGCGTCATGCTAGTGTTCGATTGTATCAAAAGTAAAGAGTAACGATTCGAAAGTAAAGGGTACTGATTGGTTTAGTAACGAATATAAACGGGTTCAGAATTTCTCGTTAGTTTTACAGCTCTACTCTTCAGTGTATGTAAGTAGACGCTTCTGTAAAATATTGCACAGTTCGTAAAAAAAAAAAAAAAGTTGTTCGATTATTGTTGAAACGATGTCTCCTTTTTGTTGCTTTGACAGAAAATGGGCCATCGTTAAGCGCTTGAAACTAGCATTCATGCAATCACAATGTAAACTAAAATTGAGAGCGAAATTGTGATGCGAGGAGGGAAGCCCCATATGATTGCCCTGCAGATTGCGATCGAAATTAGTTCGTCTGTAGCCGCTTTTGGAACCAATTTTCACTCTGCCAAACAAACAAAACTACACGATAGTATGCATTCCGGTGGAAGTGGTTATACTGTAACCGACTTGGCGGCCGAACCCCGCCAAACTCTACCCACTTCCGTAAGTCGAACGCACTTGTCTCGCAATATTACGTCATCTTTTTTTGATGTGATTCCTGAGTTGGTTGGAGCTACAAGTGATTGTAGCTACAGTAGAACTCCAATTATCCGAATAAATTGGGACCGGACCCCATTCGGATAATCAAAAATTCGAATGATTGGATTTTTCCCGGAAAAGGGTCTATTTTAATTAATTACTGTATCTATGATGAAAATTGGAGAAAAAAGCCATTTTTAAAGAAAAAGAGCTTTTAATTAATTAAATGAAAAGGCAATACTTTTACATGTTAACCGTACTTACAGGTGCTGTACATTAGTTCAGTATGTTGCATGTGGTCACCCTCGGGCTGACGCTCCATCTACTTCAACACATTTTCAAGGCCGGCAAATGCTTTGACTAGCTGATGGTCCCGTGTCTGCTTCAACTTCGACATTAAGGTTATCTTCTTCCTCGACACTTTCTTGTCTCACAATAAGTTCATCATAATTTAGAATTTCATACCCAGGTCTGGAATCACACACAACCCACTCTCGTATATATTCAGCACTAACTTCTGAACATCCAGGAATTTTCAAAAGAATGTTTCAGAATTCCTCAAGTGACACGTCATCCCTATCTTCTCCAGTCTCTTCCCTTTCCGTCGTAATTAAAGAAGCGATTCGGATATTCAACGATTCGGATAGTAGGAGCTCGGATAATTGGAGTTCTACTGTGCTTTTAGTTACCTCCATTACTTGCTTCTGCTACACTTTTTGTGTTCTGAATAGTCAAGGACTTATAATTGTTGATAATGTTGGTGAGAAAACAATTATGAGATATGTAGTCAAAATCTTGTTATAAAAGGGATATTAGCAGAAAACTAAGGAAGGAAATTGCTGACGTTATGAATCTTAAAAGCTCTCATTCACTTCTTCCACCACAAAACACAATATTAAATATAAATAGAGAGTTCTCACTTAACATTTCAAAAACGTCAATTTCTTCCATCTTGCAAGGAAATTTGTTTGGAACTAATGAAAAATCAGTCGAAATCTGGAATAATCACTCCAGGTCGGCAAAGTTCGACCGACTGTTGGGCAGAGTAAAAAATCTGTCGGTACCGTTACACCACGAGTAGCAGGTTCGTATCCTAAATTTTGCAAGCGCGATTTATTCCTATCTTCTGTTGCACATTCAATTGAAAAATTCTAAAACATTGCGAAGGCGAACTGTAACTTCTTGTCAACAACTAGGATAATTAATCTGTTTGTGAAACGTGTAACTTTGCGTCTTTCTATTAGCAAAACGTGAGATAATCAAGAAGAAATTTGAAGCTATGTCAACATTAACCTCAATGATTACAGAAAACAATAGTTGTGAGTTTCGTTAGAGGCGATCAAACTCCCAAAAAGTTGATCGCTACTAATTGTTCGTCCTGGTTACAGTTTTCAGTTAGTTCACCATAATCATCTACGTGAGAAATTCACAGCTTTAAAAATGCACTTTTTAACTAATCGAATAACACAAATAAAACATAATAGAACAAAATTTCCATGGTTCATTGAGAGATAGTGACACTCGCTTATCCTTAATAACCTAGATCACAGGTAATTCACCGAACAATGAAATGTCTCCACATTCATTGGTTTCAACTGAAATTATTCAGCACTTCAGAAGCTTCTGTTTCAGAGAATATTGTTTTCTTACTAACCATTCATTAAATAACCGATAAATGAAACAGATTTATCTCCAGTTTAATATACCCCCCTTAAATGGTTAAGCATTTAATTCAGAATATAAAAATTGTTTATTTCCACTTTTCTACTGAACAGCTTTAAATTAACTCATATTTTAATATTTTTAGGGGTCTTACCGACAATGCCATATGATGTATCTTATTCAGAAACTAAATCACTGCTTTCGCACGAAAATTAAGCTTTATTACAGTTACTTTTTATTTTTTTAGCTAATACATCCACTAAATACAAACAGTCTCAAATTATGCAGTCATGACAACTATCTTTATCCTAAGAGTCTTTTCATAATTATTAGTTGAAATAAATAATATCTGTTCTTTATATTTATTATGACCAAACCATTTTTTTTGTTTTTGTTTTTTTTTCTTCTATTCACAATTCATAATTTATAATTGTCAGTTCACGAGATATTCTTGGGCCACTGTCACTTGAGAATAATACTGTTGTTAATTGTGCAGTAAGACGTGAGGGTACTTACAAATCACATAACCCTGGACACTAGAATTACAACGAAAGAGAGATGTCAGCAGTTCCTGAAAAATCTTTACGGGAGAGGTCAGGATGAATATAAATGCCAAAAAGAGTCATCTACTAGCTACAATAATAGAAAAATAAAGGCTTTTCATGATTATTTGGTAAATGCAGATTTATTGGTTGAATACATAGAATGTGAATATCTCACTGATAAGCCCAGTTAGGCAGAACACATTTAATTGCGATGGAGATCACGCGCCGGTGGCAATTTCCCTATACACCCAATCTTTCTCCTATCCTGTACCCACCTACTTTTGCCCTCTACAAATTTCAACTTTAAATTGTTCTTGTCAAATTATTCTTCAATTCTTTTGCTAACCAATATCTGACCCCCTTACCTACGAAATAATATCTTCCCACACCATTGTGCCTGCCAGCTTGTGGTCATGCTCATCTCGTCCCTTCCATGCATTACTTTTAATTCTTACACCAGTATCCTTCCACGCCTCCTCAGCATCAGAATTATCTCAGTGACAAATATGACAAAGGATATTCCGACCGTGTTCTAAGTCTGATTTCCACTCGCTGAAAAAGGGAATTTTTCACAGTTCGGAAATGATTTGTTTTGTGGAAGGATGTTCGTTACAGTGAGTGTCAGTAATCACTATTTAGCTATTACGCTGTAATGTCAGTGAGGATGAACTTGCAGTTACTTATTCTTGTTTGTTTTGGTTCAAGGGGTCTTTATTAATACTTAAAATGATAAGCGGAACCTCCAGGAAATTTGAATCGCAGGCGATATTATACGGGAAATGCAGATCCAGATCAGGATTCTGGTCAATATACTAACAAACCGTACATTAGAAGAAGAAAGACCTGGACATGGAAGGAACTAAGTGAGAAGATGAAGAGATTTTGGGAAAAGAAGAAAAACGCAGCTCCCAAATAAATAGGCTATTTGACAATATTAAAAAAATATTATAAATTGAACTCATTCTCATATATTAATGCTTCAGGAAGCTAATTTTTAAAATTTTGAAAAGAAAAGTGGATTATTTTTAATAAAAAAGCGAAATAAAAATTATACTTTTCTTACCTCTGGTCACGTGACAGAAAACGCTCTAGGATTGGTGGTCGGTTGAGTGACGTCACACGTCTGTAAACGCTGCGGCTAGGAATGGAGCGTTTCCTGTTATCCAAGTTTTCAAATATTTTTATTGATTGTTGCTGGTCATTTTTTGTTATTAATGAAATTTCATTTTGAATACAAAATCGAGAACATTATGTAAAAGCCTGCAGCGGAAAAATAACGAAAATAGACGCCTTATTTGTGGGGCTGGCTATAGAAAAAAAAACTTGGCTTTTATTCTACTGAGCTTAAAAATGTAACAGCTTCTATTTGAGACTCATTTATATTTAAATTGAAAGTTAGAGATTGATTGTTTTGCGTTAGCAAACCATACGTCGAAAAATTCTGTACGCTAAATTTGTGCAGTCATGCTGAAAATAAAGAAAAGTTGTATGGGTGTCGCAAATATGCGCAAACAAATTAAGGTATTTCTTGTAGCTAATAAGCAGCTCTTTCAAATAAATATAGTAAGAGATCGGTATAATGTGGTAAAATGAACTAAAACTCAACATGAAATTGGCTCAGTAATTTTGTTTTTTGTTTTAATTAAAAATAATCTCGTTCTGTTTTAATGATGCTATTGTATCACGGAAAAATCATGCGTAAACTTACCTTGAAGCTCGCCAAAAGCAATAGCAACACACAAATCACTACTATCACGCAGAAATACAGCGTAATCATCGACCAAACTCAATGGATTATCGCGGCCTACTGAAGCGCTTGTTCGGTGGATCACAAGAAGCCCATTGTTCAAACTATTTTTTCTATTGTTAGGCATCAATTCGTTGAAAATAAACCTTTGTTCCGAGTAGTATGGTTCATCTACTTTGAATATAAATAACTATTTTGCCTGCGTAGACAACTATCAAAACTGACTTTTGTTCCCCTAGATTTAGAAAACATCACACTGTGCGGCGTCCTCCCGGATGCGAGGTCAGAACGTTAACCGCTCACTCACCACGCTCGAAACAA
The DNA here is from genome assembly GCA_031002005.1 of Vandiemenella viatica. NCBI lineage: Eukaryota > Metazoa > Arthropoda > Insecta > Orthoptera > Morabidae > Vandiemenella > Vandiemenella viatica. Next base: position 96,078,663 of record CM061920.1, on the reverse strand, counting down.
CTGAATGTTGTGGGCCATTTTTCTTAACTGCAGATTAAAGATTACGGATAAATAATATTTTTTTGTAAATAAAATTGAATTTGTTTGTTTATTCATTTACCTACCTCGTTTCACTTCATCTCACATGAAGAAACTGTGAAGTGTTTACTATTAACATAAAGAGAAGCAATTAAGAAGTAGTGTCCTGATAGCTGTGTGACTGAAGAGGTAATGGAATTCAGAACGTCCTACGTTCGAACCTTGGTTGGGATAATATTTTTTGCGTGCATTTTTTCCATTTTTGTTTGCTGTATTTTGCACTACTATGTTTTTATTCGAAGAATTCATAATAGTTGCTAAGCGTCATACAAGTGTTTGAAACAAATTGCAACCATACATGAAAACGTTTAATTTTTAAACTTACCAGAGAGAGAATATCATGCAAAAAATACAGGTGCACGGCGACGAATAATGGAATTTATTTTAGAAGTGACATCACTTGTAGAAATCTTGCAACAGTTCCGGAATGCGTTGTGTCCTTTTCGTTGGAATTTTTACCTGACTATACAACTGCAGGTTACCTTCCTGACATAACTGCGTCTATTAAGCGGTATTTACTTTTAATATGCAAGTAATTTTTTTAAAAAAAGAAACCTGTTTATGGTGTGCGAGTAACGTCTAATTTCCTTTTTGAAATCTTCTTTGGTTGTTTCAAACGGTTGTAATTCGCTTGTTATCCAAAAAGTTGTGAAGCCTTCAGAAAAAAAAAAGGAAAATTAAATTGATGTTTTGGTGGGTTTTCGGGAAAAAATGATTATGCGATGCAACCAACAGCAACTAATATCCAAAGAAAATGACAAAAGAAAACAAATTGAACATATTCCGAAGCTAGGATCGAACCTTAGCACCCTAACCCTAATAATTCTCGCCTTAAACAACGTATTACATTTAACTCTACGAAATCGCGGTGTAAATGAGCTTCACAGAAAATTTTAGGTGGGTGCAGGATAGGGGGAAGTTGGGTGTGTTGGGAAATTGCCACCGGAGCGTATGCTCCAATACAATTAAATTAAATTTTAAAATTAATTAGTTTTAATAACATGGCGTTAGAAAAGGCATCAGCTATATGGGGCATTGCTTGAAATATCGTAAGTGACTTTGTCGCTATATCAAATTGAAGTTGTTACATTTTTAAGCTCCACAGAATAAAACTCAGTGGTTGTTTCTATAGCTAGCCCCACAAATAAGGCGTCTACTTTCAATATTTTTCCGCTGTAGGCTTTTACAAATTGTTTTCGATTTTATATTCAAAACGAACTTTCATTAATAACAAGAAGTAACCAGCAACAAACAATAAAAATAATTGAAAACTTGTGTAATAGGAAACGCTCTATTCGCAGCGGCAGCGTTTGCAGACGTGTGACGTCACGACTGTCAATGCACCCGCCAGGCAACGAAGGAGCGTTTTGGCGGGCTTTTAAATTCTTTAAATTTTAACTTTGAATTTTACGCAAAATAATGCCCTGCCGTCTAAAAATCTCTTCACTCGGTGAATAACGTGAACCAATAAACAATTTAAAACCATTTTCAGGAAGTAGTCAAATACCCAATTATGTCATGCTTCTCAGTTGGACATACGGCAGAAGAAGTAACCTTGTTCTGCTTGGTTTTCTTTATATCCCAGGCCGTAAACTTCGACTGAGGAAAGAAACGTTTCGTCGACGGCGATTCTGTCTATTTCTATGAACGGACTCAGAAAAACCAACACTCGGATTCTGATGGGGTTTCGAATAATGTACGGTCCTTGGTCTGAGGGAGAAGGGTTAAAATAGAGTACGTTTCATTTTGATGTGAAGTCGAATAGTTGAGAAATTTAAAATAAAAGTAACCACAAACTGTTATCAATTATATGTTGAACGCAATTCACGCAAAATTAATGATCGGATTTAGTTACTTGTGACAGTTGAAATGTTTATTGTGATTTCAGCGCACGATACGCCTCATTGACTTTGAGGACATTAGAGGCGGGGAAAGGACTGGAGGTAAGGAAAGGGAAGGAATTCTTCCATGAACTTTTTGAAGGAGCATTCAACTGGAGTGATTTGGGGAAACTATGGAAAATCCAAATCTGGATGGCCGGAAGGAGATTCGAACTCGCCTCCTGCCGAATGCGACGCCAGAGCGTTATCGCTCTTCCACCACGCTCAGTGTTATTTGTTGACTGTGACATAATATGTTTAAGAGAGAGGTTCGAAATTTAATACTCCATGCTGCGGTTAACAGCTAGTATAACAATAACATGCGATAAAGGAAATAAAAAAAAAAAAAAAATAGTGTTTCAAGTTTTTCTGTTTAAAAGGTGTGAACACATATTCAATGTATGTACAGTATATATGATGGAAGAAGTAAGAGAGTTCTGTTCTTTCGGAAATAAAATTAAAAATGATTGCCGAATCAAGAACGATGTCACAGAATAACGAAAAGAACCTTCTTGAAGAAGAAGGGGGGGGGGGGGAAATCGCCAGTCATTGGGGACTGTCCGCAGATGTGAAAACTTAACACTGAATATCATACGCGAAACACGTCACACTTATAGTTACAGGTATACCAAACAATAATAATAATTCCGTGTCGTCGTAATGACCTGGTGACAGGGTTTCTATTGACTGCGCATTCCGTCCCTGTCTTAGCCACCTTATCCTAACACAATAGTGCTACCAGGTACAGGGAACCTACAGTTTAACGTCGAAACTGAACCACGGAAGCGTTCTGTTTTTGTTTTTAAATATTTTTTTAAACTGCTTAGCGTCTCTTAACAGCGAGGTCTTTAGAGACGGGAAAGGATGGGGGGCAAGGAATTGGAAGGAATTCGGCCATGGCCTTTTTGAAGGAAGTAATCGGGCATTTGCCTAGAGTGATTTGGGAAATCATGGAAAACCCAAATCTGGATGCCCGGAAGGGGATTCGAACCGGCGTCCTCCCGAACGCGAGGCGAAAAAGCTAACCGTTACACCACCACTCTCGGTGGAAGCGTTCTGGAATACCTCACATTACACAGCAAGCTGTGCCATAGGTGAAGGTCTCGTTAAGGGTCTATGAAAATCCCCGCCGAGACAGGGATACGAACCGGGGACCTTACGTTCCCCATTCAAATATCTTAACCACTGAGCAATCAGACCGCAAATTCATAAGATTTTACCTATTTAAAAATTGCCCAACGAGCCTGAAGAAGTTAAAACTAAAAATCTAACTTAGTCCACAACCCGAAGATGTATTAAGCTATTGTGTCAGAAGGAGGAAGGCCAATTCCTTTCTTCAGGGGCCTATAATTTAACGTTGAATCAGAACTACGGAAGATCTCAGCGTAGATCATATAATCAAATACAACTCCTAAAAATTCATATTCACCACGGGATCTGAACCCGCGACCGGAGAGAAGAACATCCGGAAGTAAAGCGCCTTAACCGTTTTGAAGCATACGTTTGCTATGTACTGTCAAAATCGGATTAAAAATTATTTGTCTGAACAACGTTGACAGAAATTAAGGTGAGGGGAAAAGGAAGAGAGCGATTAGGTTTTTGTAAATCAACCGTTAACAGTATTATTCTATTTGTTTTTAAATATACTTACACAAAGTTCCATTAAAATAGGATAAAAAATGTGTGTCCCAAAAAGCGTCCAACGCGCATATTAAACGCGCAACACATCATAGCATGGCGGTGACGCGAATTCATAGATTAACCCCCGGCCTACAGCCCGACTATAGAAGTTTTCACTTCAAAAAGAAATCTGTGTGGCCTTACGATTTGGGCGACAGAGTTTCTTACGGCGCATTCGGTCTGTGACGTAGAATTCGAACCACAGAACTTCTTATCGCGCTTGTCATGAACAAAACTTCACCGGAGGATGAAGTCAAAGAGCGGCTCGAAACATTGCATCTAATTATCGCGCTCCCCCGGCAGAATGCCTGAGAACATTTTATACAGATGATATACTGAGAAAGCATCCATTCATTCAAAATAGCAAAACTTTATTAGAGGAGAAGGTCGTAAAGTGGCCATTAAAATTCGCGGCTGGCCAGTATTTGAAGCCATGACCCTGAATATTTCTGGCCTGCGTCTTATAATCGCTGAGCTACCAGACGAAGACACCTAATGATTGCTAGAAGAAATCTTCACATAGGAAATGGCCTTCGGAGATCATACAAGCTGAAATTCTATGTGACGTCAGGTATTTCATCCTAGTGGCTCTTTCTTCACGAGAAATCAAGTATCAAAAATTTTAAATAATGTAATTTAATAACATATACCGGTAAAACAGGTGAGGAGTTTTGCCGTGACCCATCCGGCAACTCTCCAGGTGGCTCTGCAGTTATGCCGGATAGGTGGGAAATGAAATACTACCCCTGGGCCAAAACAACAATAAAAACTTCCATTTGGCTATCTTCTGGAACTCAACAATTCAGGTGTAATACCAGTATTCCTCATACGAGGTGTACCACAACCACCCCCAAATTCAAGTAATCACGATGTAACAACAAGGAAATAACCTACTAAGCCAGGCCCCAGTCAGTCTGCTGAATTCTCCTGGTCATCGGATTCTGGGGGACCAGGAACATCATGAAGAGAAGAATTGGAGCTTTTCGAAACCTCTACGTAAACACTACATTGACAACCCCAATGCAAATACCCTCGTAAAAGTGTGAAAACTTAAACAACTCACAAATATACTACAAAGATTACAGATCAAGATCCTCACAATACAGGAAACGCGCTTCACAGACAAGAACCAGGAGTAAAACAGAACTTGTGTACAACAATAGAGATGTGAAGAGACTGAAGAGGTTTGTGAAAACAGAACATAATAGATTGAAGGCAGATAACAGAGAATGTCTGAAACAACCAAAAAGGGAATTAATAGAAATAAGGATTGAAGTTAAGGATAAATTCATGATAAGTATCATGGCTGGGCAAGGAACAGTGAATGATGCGGGAGAAATTTCTATAGCTATGTTAGAAAAATAAGAAGGAAGGAAGACATTCATATAATTATGCATAAGAATTGACAAGAAGTTACAGAAAATAGCTGAGCATCTGGTTTGGTGAGGTCATTGGGGGTTGTCACAAGGGGAAGGACAGAGAATTTACTGAGGAAAATCATTCCCATCTTGGGGACTAAGAGCATTACGGGAGAGCTACGACATTTTTTTAAAAAAATGTAAAGTGCATACTAAAAGTAAAGTTACCTCAGATGTGTTATGGGTATATAGCAAAGGCATTGTACCGTACCTGGAAGAATTATTTAGTTTGCTGTATTCCAGAGGAGCGGTAAGGCTCTGGTTTCGCATTCAGGAGTACGCGGGTTTGAATCCCCGTCAGGCCATCCAGATTTCGGTTTTCTATGGTTTTCCGGACTTACTGATGTTGCTTCAAAAGAAAATGGCCATATTTCTTCATGTACCTTGTACCCAGTCCTTTCCCGCCTCTAATGATCTCGACGTTAACGAGGAGTAAAGCCATAAAAAAAAATATTAAAAAGGACTAAAACCAATTCATAATGGAGGTGGAGACACAAATACGGTTAAACACTATAGATAAATTAGTCTGATTTCAGTGGGGGCTGTGAGGGGAAAACAGTGATTTGTAAATCAGCAGCATGGATTTAGAACCTCAGTTAGTAGTTATGTATAAGATATTTCAGATGAAATGGGCAAGGAAGACCAAATAGAAAGCTTGGTACTGGATCTTCGTAAGGCCCTTAACAGAGCTAGCAAAGAATGGTTGTGAATAAGACTAAGAAAATTGGGATATTCCAAGATGTATCTTACTGGGTGGGGGAATTCTTAAGATATAGGAAGCAAAAAGTTGGTAATTCAATATTAAGAGAAAATGATGTAAACAGATGAGCCACAGGGTAGTGTTCAATATTGTAATGAATGATTCTGTTGTTGATTTACAGTCAGAGGTTAGGCTGTTTGAAGATGAAATAATACTGCACAACAAGATTACATCGAGAGAGGACTGTGAGCAAATACAAAGGGATCTAGAATTGTGCGGGTAGGCATGGAATAAAGACAATTGTTGAAAAGCATTAACTTGTTAGATATTCAGATGGGAAAAATAAAGGTTTTTTAATGTAAGAACGGAGACTCTCCCGGCGTATAGCTGCTATGAATTCTTCAAGGAGTATTTCATTTGTGGAGAGGATAGTGAGAGGATGTGCCAGGAAAGTATGAGAGATGGGTTACAAAACCTCCAAAGACGCCTGTTAGAGTATTGTGGGATGACATTGGATCCACATTATAACTGTCGCATACTGAAGTGGGAGGGTGATGGAGAGAAGAGCAGCTAGATTTTTGTGTATGGACATTACCAAAGGATGCAGTTAGTAACTGAAATGATAAAGATTTGTATTGGGAATCACTTAAGGATAGAAGGTAAGTGAAGAGAATTGTGGGCATGTACTAAACATATTCTATCGATGAAGCCTGGATAAATATGGGTGGAAGATTTAAATACAGCATGTGAAAGGGAACAGAGAAACATGATAGTAAATTGCTAAACCAATTTTCGACTTATGGGAGAAGTTTACATTTCTACTCTGGGGAGTAAGGCGCTGGAACAAATTACCTAAGAAGTTAATGAACAATATACCTTACAGCGTAAAGGACTTCAAGGTAAAAATGTGTAAAAAAAATCATAATAGGTATGGAGAGAAATTGTTTCAGGGTATGAGCTCCATCGCAATTATTATTATTAACAGAGAAGCGGGAAAAAATGAATTATTACTTTGCGCTTCGTCAACATCAACGTCATTAGAGGTGGGATAAGGAACTGGAAGATATTTGATCATTGCCTTTTAAAGGAACCAATCCGGCATTCACCTGGAAACAATGAAAAACCGTAATCTGGATGGCGGACGGTGGATTCGACCCGCGTGCTACCGAATGCGAGGACAGAGCGTTAAACGCTCACTATCCACGCTCAATGCGATTGAACCAACGACCGCTAGTGTCGGAAGATGCTGCCTCATAGCACTCGACTATTTCGCTACTTGAAGATTTTCTGTTCTTTACCGGTATACGATATTACGGCAAATTATGTAGGATTAGAATGAACGGCATTAAGGTGAAATACCTTACGTTTTCTGGGGTAACTTCACTTTGTTCGTTCTCCCTCTGGAATCTTTTCCTGGTCGTAATCAAGGCTTACTTTAAGGACCAAAAATTAAATTTATTCCATGTAAAAATAATATTTATATGTGTGGTAGCATGTCGCATTCCTCATATCTTTAACAGATATTGCTCATTTCTACGTGTATGGTAAAGCTCTTGCCCTGGTAGTTTCCTTATTATATCCGTGTAGCTGTTCCTTTCTCACCAAAGAAGTTGCTTAATACGCGTATTTCCCCATTTTTTATATTCGGTATAGCTGTTGTCTGAATGTTCTCTTTCCTCCTTAAATTCATAACGTGACGATAGAAATTTACAGTTATGTCGTTAAGCGCGCCTCCGTGAAAACTTCCTTAAATTTGGTTCTTTTCTGATACTTTTTTATTATGGCTTTACGCGTCGTCGACGTCGTGGTCATTAGAGGCTGCAAAGGATGGGGGACAAGGAGTTGGAAGGAATTCTGCAATGGCCTTTCGTAGGAAGCATCCCGGCATTCGCCTGGAGTGATTTTGGGAAACCATGGAAAACCCAAATCTAGATACCCGGACGAGAATTCAAACCCACATCCTCCCGAATGCGAGGCCAGAGCGTTAATTTTTGCTACTGATTCCTTGTTTAGTTATTTCGCGTGTTCCCTATTGCCGTATTTCTTCTGTATATGGGATGAGATGGCTTGTTAGACAGTTGTGAAATTTTTTGAAAGGGGTTGAGAGTAAAGTTTCCTTTTTTTATATAATGCTCTTTTAACAGCTAGGATCATGAAAATCGCTAAGTTATGGGGAAAAAACGAAGGTTGCCATATCAGAAACTTTAAGCGTTGTCCTCTTATGTGTTGAGTTTGTCCTCATATGTGTTGAGTTGTTTATACTTTTCTGAAATGTCCTGAAATTTGTGGATCATCCCAGCATTCCCATACACGATAACAGAAAAATGCATAATGTTGTATTCAGATTGCGAGATTTGCGCTCTTGCCGATGTATCACGCTGTAAACCCCCAAATGATGAGTATAGTGAGTACAAAAACTACTACAGGAGTGTCGTGTTCCTTTATTGATAAAAGTCATTGTTTAGAAGGACAATAATAAACATCTGGATAAAGAAATAAATCAAAAGGTAGTGTAGAAATAAGGAGATAGGAATAACGACAGCTTAAACATATTACGATGCAGCTTATGCTCCGGTGGCAACTTCCATACACATCTACTTCTGCAGTATTCTTGTATGAATTATTTCACTGTTTGAGGAAAGTTGTTCGGCAACTTCATCCATACTTTATTCCCGTTCCTGGCTCATTTACCGAAAGATTAAAACGTTTCTTCTATTTATATACTCGAAAATATCATATATATTATTTCAATAAGGTATTTCTTTGTCACAAGCCTGTATCTTTCTTCATACATAACTGAAATCAGTGAATGCGGTATCATTTTAAAGCTTATGGTCTCCACTTTGGTCACATCATACTTTAAGAAAATGTAGTTTTCGGAATTCGACCCTTAAAGGGCAAAATTGTTATTTTTTCTAAAATGTTGTTTTCTGTGTTACGAGTCATTTATCTCCCTGGATACATATCTGAAATTGTTTAATGAAGTATCATTTTAAAATTAAGATCTCCGCTTTGGTAACGTCATATATTAAGACAGAAATTTTTCGGAATTCAACCCTTAAAGGGCAAAAGTATCAATATTTTTGCAATGCGTTTTTGTGTCACGAGCGATTTATCTCCCTTAATATTTAATCAATATAGATAAATGAGGTATCATATTAAAGAATAAGGTCTCCGCCGTGGTAACATTATGTTTCAAGAAAGGAATTTTTCATAATTCGACCTTAAAGGGCAAAAAAGTCAATTTTTCTAAAAGGCGTTTTTGAATCTTGGGCCATTTATCTGACAGGATATCTAACCAAAATCGATAAGTGAAGTAGGATTATAAGGAGTAATGTCTCAGATTTGTGACATCATATTTTAAGAAACAATGTTTTTGGAATTCAACCCTCAAAGGGAAAAGGTATAAATTTTACCATAACGCATTTTTGTGTCACGAGCTATTTATCTCCCTTAATATCTAACCGATATAGATAAATGAGGTTTCATATTAAAGATTAAGGTCTCCGCCGTGGTAACATTATATTTTAAGAAAGGAATTGTTCGTAAGTAGAACTTTAAAGGACAAAAATGTCAATTTTTCTAAAATCGTTTTTTGTATCCCGAGCCATGTATCTCCCTGGATATCTAACGAAAATCGATAAATGAGGTAAGATTATGAGGAGTAATGTCTCAGCTTTATGACATCATATTTTAAGAAAAATGTTTTTGGAGTTAAACCCTTAAAGGGAGAAAGTATAAATTTTACCATAACGTATTTTTGTGTCACGAGCCATTTATCTCCCTTAATATCTAAACGATTTAGATAAAAGAGGTTTCATATTAAATATTAAGATCTCTGCCGTGGTAACATTAGCTATATTTTAAGAAAGGAATTTTTCGTAATTCGACCCTTAAAGGGCAAAAATGACAATTTTTCTAAAATGCGTTTTTTGTGTTTCGAGCCCTTTATCACCCTGGATTTCTAACCAAAATCGATAAATGAAGTAGGAGTGGTGACATCATATATTAAGAAAGAATGTTTTTGGAATTTAACCCTTAATGGGAAAAAGTATAACTGGTTCGACAACGCATTTTTTGTGTCACAAGCCGTTTATCTCCATTAATATCTAACCGAAATAGATAAATGTGGTATAATTATAAAAATTAAAGTTTGCGCTGTAGTTACATCACGTTTTTAGAAAGGAATTTTTCTGAATTGACCTCTTAAGGGCATAAATATCAGTATTTCTAAAATGCGTCTTTTGTGTCTCGAGTCATTTATCTCCCTTGATTATTAAACAAAATTAATAAACGAAGTATCATTTAAAAGACTGAAGTCTTCGTAAAGTCTTCGGTTCCATTACCACATTTTAAGAAAGAAAATTTTTAAAATTCTAACCTTAGAGGGCAAAAATATTAATATTTTTACAACGCATTTTTCTGTTACGAGCTGTTTATTTCCCTTGGTACCTAACAGAAATCAATAAATGATGTATCGATTTAAATATAAAATTATCCGCTATGGTCACATCATATTTTAAGAAAAAACTTTTCTCCAAATTTAACCTTGAGAGGAATCATTTCTCAAAAGTTTTTTTTTTTTTTACCTCGCTAGATAACTAACCGAAATCGATAAATGAGGTATCATTTTAACGTGGCTGCTTTGTTCACACCATCTTTCATAAAAGGAATTTTTTGGAATTCGACCTTTTAAAGGACAAAAGTATCAATATTATTTATACAACGTGTTTTTTTTGTTTTTGTTTTTTTTTTTTTTTTTTTTTTTTTTTTTTTTTTTTTTTTTTTTTTTTTTTTTTTTTTTTTTTTTTTTACGAGCCTTCGATATCTAGCCGAAATAGATAAATGACATATCGTTTTAAAATTAGGGTCTCCATCTAGGTAAAATCATAAATTAAGAAAGAATTTTTCGGAATTTGGTGCTTAAGGTGGTAGCGCGTATGAGACTGAGAGCCAAGTCCCTAGATTGCAGCAGCGGATATCACTGAGATGTCAATACACTTTTTTTATTCAATAAGAAGCTTTTCGGATTTTTAAAAAATATTATTACGGAAACACTGTAGTTTTGCTATACAATTCCAATGTAAACATTTTATTCGCACAGCAACAAAAATTTCTGAGTGTTGATATGTTGTGTGCATTTTGTTCATATTGGTTGTATTCTGTTAGGGTCAGTGACAGTTTGTCGTAAATACAGAGTGTTTTTAATTTTCGTAACTGTTTCGTAATATGTTGTATTTTGATGCGTACCTATTACGCCTAAAATGTATATATATTTGCTATAAAATTACGGTTCTACTTTTCATTATATTACAAGCATTCAACCTCACTATTCATCGCATTTTACTAGCGAAATTTTCGCACGGGTTGTCTAGTATATATTATTTCTAAAAGGTATTTTTCTGTCACAAGCCATTATCTTCCTTCATACGTAACCGAAATCGATAAATAACGTATCATTTTAAATATTAAGATGTTCGCTTTGGCCACATCATATTTTAAGAATTTTTCCAAATCCAACCCTTAAAGGGAAAAAAAATATGATTATTTCTAAAACGCGTTCCTCCCCCCCCCTCCCCCCCCACGAGCATTTGTCTCCCGATACCTAACCAAAATCGATAAATGAGGCATTAAGGTATCCGCTTAGGTCATATCATGTTAAAAGAAATGAATTTTTCAGAATTGGTCCCTGAAAGGGCAAAATTTTCATTTTTTCCATAACGTGCTTTTTTTGTCACGAGCCATTTAAATTCATTGATTCCTAATTGTAACCGAGAAATGAGGTATCATTTAAAGATTAAGGGTTCCACTTCGGTAACATCATAAATTAAGAATTTTTTCGGAAATCTTATATCTTTAAACGAGCAATTCTTGTATATATATATATATCGGATCTCGGAAACGGCTGTGATGATTTGGATGAAATTTGGTATTTAGATAACGTTTTGACTTTTAAGATTACGTAAATAGTTGTCTTCCCTACAAAAAAGCGAGTTTACAAAATACGAACAATTTTGTCACTCCGTATATCGAAAACGGCACTAGCCATCTCGAAGACAATACAGGTATCAGAAAGCCTACAAATTGATTTTCTTTGATTTCAAAGAATAATTAAACGAACAGTTCTTGTATACTGGCTGACCCGTGGAAATATTAACACTGCAAGTTTAATTGTAAAACATTTAAAAAGGAATTTATCAGAAACTTCTTTATAAAGTAATCATCGTTTACTTTTTGACCGTAAAAAGTGGTTGTTAGTTAGTCATTAAATACTACCTCCTTAATTATAAAACATCTTTCGATTTCTGTTCAACGTACAAGATTTCGAGTAGAGTTTGATAATAAAGTAAAAAGCCGCGTGCGAGTGAACATACGAAAAAAAGGGTTCTGATAAATAGAATCTTGCCTTCTGAAACGTCTGACCTTGTGCTTATTAATGTTTATAACGAAGGTTACTTCTTATGGGAATTGTTTTATTAGCATTTTGAAATGCTGATCAGAAGATGTGAGATTACTGCCATGTATGAGCATAGTTTTATCAGAGTGAATAAATTTAGCACAGATGATGTTCTATTAACGTCACAACCCGATGATGAATTCTTATAGAACTCGATGAAACATATTGAAAATAAAGAATAATGTTCTTGGTTTTAGAGATATAGCATGTCAAAAATCATTTATAGGTATAGTTCCTTGTGCTTTTGGCGACGTTTCTTTCTGGTCCAGGCTGTATTTCAACCTAACAACAACTAGGTACAAAATAAAACATTGAAATTAGATTTCCACCATATAGACATGGTCATTTTGGTGGATTTTTTTTCTGGTCCAGGCTGGAGCTAATCCTAACCTCTTCACTTTTGAGATATAATATCCCGAGAACTAAGCGAGATATCAGAAAAATTCCTTTTTTTCGATTTGTCTCGACGAGTTTCATACGAATTCACCATCAAACTTGGCTATGGCGAAATATGTCTTCTGGTTCAGGTCGCATTTCAACCAACAGCGGAAACTTTGAGATACGATATCTCGAGAACTAAGCGAGATATTATAAAAAAATATTTTTTACTTTCAATTTTTCTCGTCGAGTTACATAAGAATCCATCATCAAGGGTTATCGTAGAATCCTCTGAAATACCACAAATCTCGCACCATTAATTAATAGGGCCTATCAAACTGGCATTAAGATTTCTATTTTACATAATAATAGCATTTTTTTTTTAAAGTAATATGTGAGGCGGTCTCGCAAATGGATCTAGCGATTTGAATGAAATTTCACATGTAGATAACGTTTTGCTTTTCAAGTTTTTAACACGATTTAAAAAAAAAAGAAAAAAAAAGAAAGGAGCACATTTGTATTTGTTTTCTCGAAAACGGCTCTAACCTCATTACGTAGAAGTTTCAGGTACCAGTACGCCTACTGATGTTAGTTAAGCTTCTCTTTGGTTAACTGTTCACCTCAAAACGCCTAGGAAGTCTTCAAGCCTTTTACTTTAATCAAACTTTACTCGAAATCTTGGATATTGAACAGAAATCGAAAGATACCGAGCGTAGATCGGTCACCCAGGTACTTGACCCTTAAAAGACAAAAATAATAATTAAGAAGGTCGCGCGTATGATACAGTTCAGAGCGAAAGCTATTAGATACCAGCAGCACGTCAGAAAGATATTAAATTATGTTTTTTGTTTTTCGGATAATATTGTTTTCTGTTAAGGAAACATTTCTGTTTTGCTATACAATTCCTATATAAACATTTTACTGGAGAAATTTTTTTGCTGGTTACGATCGCAGCAACACATACCACAGATATGGATATGCTGTATGTATTTTGTTCAGGTTAGTCGTATTGCGTTAAGATCAATGACAGTTTTCCATACAAACGTTTTACGTGTTCGAAAGTTTTTTCCTAATTGTTTCATAATATGTTGTACATATTTTGTTATATACCTATTTGCGCTGCTGATTAATCATACAATTCGTATCAAATTTATTAAATTAAATAGGTTAATTTACAAGTCGAATACGCGACAGGGAATTTCTGTGGTTCATGTGGACAAAGTCACAGTATAAAGCGAGTAAGACGCGTCATCTAAACCTAGTCTGCGGCTTCCGACGACCATTCCTACTTTTCCCAAACTGTGGACGATAGACCACGGATAAACCAAGTTAAAGTGAACGGACCAGATTTGAAACACTATTATATGCAACTTCAGTACATATGTTTCCCATTATAATTTATATTGGTTTCAACTATACATAAAATGACGATCACCTATTTTGCTGCTTTTTACTAGCCATATAACACAAATAAGACACAACATTATACTGAAAACGTTATTTCCGAGATCACAGTCGACCACAGAACATTTGCACTCCATCATAATCATATTTTCTAGGCCTCTTATTTTATTAGTGACACATTTCAACATTTATCATACCAATAGTCAATCGTAAATACGTAATTTACTTTGTTAAAAAATTCAAACAATAAAAAACTGGGATGCTCTATAACGTTAAATATCATTTACTCATTTTGAAGCAGAAAACCAAAATACCTGAAATATTTTTATTTTCTTGGTTCTCAGGGTGGAGACGCTTCGATTATTATTATAATTTTTTGAAACCTAACGTTTCCAACGATCTACCACAGAAAATATAAAATAAAAAAATCAATGAGGCTCCACCCGGATAACTAAGAAAAATCAGCAGTTCATACATCTGCACAATATGTGAGAGAGGAATAGATTAAAGACTATAGCTACACGGAAAACCTGAACATCTTTGCATATATTCCCCCCCCCCCCCCCAATTGTTCCTTATCGCCTTCAACTCAAATTTAACTTTTCGTTATGTACTGAATAAAAGACATTCCACTTTAACATTTCATCTTTAAACTACAGACTATTGATCTCTACTATTAGATATATATATATAAAAAATTGATATCAATTATTTCCACCACGCCTTTTGGGCCATCACATCCAAAGAAATCATCACCGTCCTAACCCAAGCTATATTTAGCAGACACATATAATGTTGATTTTATTTTTTTAAAATAGCCAAATCAGAAGGGTTTTTTTTTTAATATTTAGATGGACATTAGAGTAATACGTTAGATTGTATAGCGAGCATCAGTGCTATTCTACGAGTTATAAAATTAGCGCATTAAGGTTTTTGAAGCAAACACGCAGTTTTTATTCAGAAACAATACCTTTCTGAATTACGAGTTTATACGGAAGCTTAACTGTGGGAGGCTAAGAGAGATGCGTTACATTCGTAAAACTGACATTTACGATCAATAAATATGTTTGATGCTTAAGAATGGACATAAACCTTGGATGTTAAATTTACCTTGACAATCCAACGCGTCTGGTGGAATAACATACTTTTAAAATGATCATACAACATAATTGTGCGAATGATACCACATCATGATCGCAAAACTAACGTTACTACACTCGATAACCACCACACCTCCGCCGGCGAACGCACATTGATGCGTCTGCGCTTCACCACGAGTGTCTAAGCGTTTTAGGAAGATATTCTACAATACCAATAAAACAATAATTTACCAATAAAACAACTGAAACTTCTACAAACGATCTTTTCCCGTTGTATACTGTTATACTAAAGTTACAACATCTGTCTAATTCATTACTTTTTATACTTGTTAATATAAAAGTCCCAGAAGCAATGGAACATCTTTGAGCTTACGATCTTTGAACATTATCGATAAGGTGTGATGGCGTCTGGTAGCGGCTGTTGCTGTTACATATAGGAATACCGAAACAAAAAATGCCATGTGATAACTTTCTTTCTTTACTTGCTTTGTTAACTTCCTTCGTATCTTAGTTATTAGACTTTTTACCATCAGACATCTGCTATAAATATTGTTTGTCTTCCCAGTTGAACCTTAAACACAGTGATAAAAAAAAAAAAAAAAAAAAAAAAAAAAAAAAAAAAAAAAAAAAAAAAAAAAAAAAAACGTATTGGATCATGAGTCAGTTAAATCATGTTCAATTTTTCATCTTCTTATTCTTCTCTCTCTGTCTTTGAGTGTGTTTTTATTTTTTGCGGGGCTGAACTTCTTTAAGAGAAACGGGAGAAACGCCTTTATCACGCATTACAGAAAAACTGCCATGAGGGTACATTGGAGAAATTCTGCTTAATCGAGTGAAAGCTATGGGGTACGTAATGCAGGTAAACAAAGCTTCTAAATAGACCTGTCTATAGTCCTACGCTGATTATAAGCCAGTAGTTCTAGATAATCACAACGAACTTCTGCGTGTCGTTCTGCAATCATCCGTCTTTCTTTTCATAGTTTTATTATTCTTCCTCAGACACAAAATCAAGATCAATGGTTAACGCGCTTGCTCTCAAAGATTCAGGGACCCGGATTCATATCCCGGTGGAGGCTAGGAATTTTTAAGGTCCTCCGCAGCGCTTTCAACAAGGTATTCGGCCTCGTCTCGAAATCGACAACCAGCACCAGTGCTGCCAACTCTAATAAATATTTCATGCCAAATCTATGTTTAGAAAATGCCAAAAATATGCTAAAGTTTTCTGAAAATGCTGAATAAAATGCAAACAAAATTAAAGGACACATTAACATGCCTACCAGAAAAATCTCTACCCAAAATAAACCCTACCAGTAACAGGCTACTATGAACATCACTACCATTCAACACTTCTATCAAAATGACTATACCAATAAACAATTCTACCAAATGTTATTTCTACCTAGTAACATTTTACCGTTTATGAACTCTATCGCAAGATAATTCTACCATAAACCTCTCTACCACGGGAATCTCTACCGAAAGCAATATCTACCACTTTTATTCTCCCACGAAACTACCATTAACATGTTAACCAAAGAGTAAACCAACAAAAATAAAACTTTTCTATGATAAGTCTATGCCCTCAAACATTTTTACCAAAGAAAAAAAAACTAATCTTGAGCTAACTTTATCATTTTCTGGGTCTACTGGGGATCGCGATTCCGCTACAAAATCATTCATTAATGACGTCATAATACTTCTGTTGTCTATCACATTATTTTCAAGCAGTAATTCCGTTGTAATACAGCCTGGACAATGATTTTCAAGCAGAAAATGGGTTGTTATAGACCCTGGACCATCATGACACAGTTAAATGTACTTTGGAAAGTATTTTAGCGATGTCTTGTGTTTGCATACTGCAGTATTACAACGCCATTCTTTGAGGAATCGCGATCTCTAGTAATCCAAATTTCCTAACTACCAGAATTTAACACTACCATAAAAACCAAACTTGTCTATGCATAAAGCAATGAAATAGGCACACAATATTAATTAGCTTGCGTCGGTAAAACATATGTCGTGATATGCAAATTTTATCTTGGAAATTATCTGAAAAAAAAGTTAAATATAGATATTAGTTAAAAATAAGAATAAAAATTATATGTTTTATAACAAGTGCATTATTTAAATTTGTTAAAAAATTTCTTGGTAGCTGTAAAATAAGAATGGAGAAAGAAGGACTTGTGGTATTCGCTTCAAATTTACCACATACGTTCCTGTGGTCATACCTTTTAAGAAAAAGTGTACAAGAAAGCAAAATCACACTTACCTTAGACGTGAAGCAACATAAAAGTTACGAATTAACGCTTCAGAAAAACCGCCATTGCACTACATATTGGCACGTCAAAGATGATGTTATTGTAAAAACTCTGGCTTTACATGATCACAATAACTGTGAAATCTTTGATGAATTTTTCTGACACAATATAAATATGTTTCAGTGCTATGTGGAATAGGGCAGATGCAAGAATATTTCCATGTGAATTGCGATTTATTTACTATCAATAAAAAGCAGACTTCACGCCGAGAAATATATTTTTTTCTTTTGCTTGAACCGTCCATAAACAAATGCAGCAGAACCAATTTCGTTTGGCACTATTTAGCGGCGAGTAGTATAATTCGTGGCAAATGGCCGCTTGCGATTGGTCGCGATGTGCGGCCATCAGTAGCTTATCGGATGTGTAATTTATGTATGAATCCGCGTATTACAATACCTTTACTTACTGAATAATAAAATTGCCTTAGAAACGCACTTGATTTAATGACAAAAGGTCGTAGAAGCTTTTCTTGATTCTATTAATCCGACATCGACTGATTTATATTTTATTCCGTTTTTCAGAATTTGCTCGCGTGGCTGAAATTATTACAATCGTGCATACGAAAATATATAACATTTATAAAATATGACTTCGTCAACAACCTTTCGCGTTTAGGTTGTAATGCAGCCTGGACCACAGTAATAATGGTAAATACTATATGAAAATAGGAAATCCGCAATATCGTGTGTTTACATTTCACTATGGTCCAGGCTGCATTACGACTAAACGCATATTTGTAAAATATAATGTCGTCATTTGCGTTTAGGTTGTAATCCAGCCTGGACCACAGTAATATTGATAGATACTATATGATAATTGGAAATCCGCGATATCGTGTGGTTACGTTTCACTATGGTCCAGGCTGCATTACGACTAAACGCATATTAGTAAAAAATAACTATGGATTTATCATAGTTGCTAGTTGCTAGTGATTCTACAGTCTTTCCTCCAGAGTGCGCATATTATCTTTGACGCAACAATATGAAGTGATATGGCGATTTTCTGTAGCGTTAATTCGTAACTTTTATGTTGCTTCACGTCTAAGGTAACTGTGATTTTGCTTTCTTGTACACTTTTTCTTAAAAGGTATGACCACAGGAACGTATGTGGTAAATTTGAAGCGAATACCACAAGTCCTTCTTTCTCCATTCTTATTTTACAGCTACCAATTTCTTTGTTAAACGGATGTATGGAGATGATTACTTTACGCTTGTAAAGCGTATAAAACAATAAATTTAAAATTATCAATAATTAGTGATAGATCATTCTAATATAAATGAACAATGCTGGTACTAAAATTTTGTCAATCCAAGAAAATCGTTGACGTATCAGGAACAAGATGCTAAGAAATATGCAATTTGCTAAACTGAATGTTTTCATACTAAATCACTTGAATATATGCCACTTCTTTGGTAAAGTAGTGGGGAGCCGGGGTATTTATCGTTCGGCAGTACTCGATTCGAACCTGCCTCATGCGTCTTGTATCATTTGGAAGTGCGCATAACGTTCGAGACGAATGAAATAATAGAGGCGTTTAACTCCAGAAACTCACTAAACCTATTGCCAGAAAAATACTATCCGAAAACGGAAAAGAATAACAAATGACAACTGTTCTGCAATCGACACAGCCTTCGCCGACTATTTCCAGGCCAAAAAGGGTAAAGTTTTTTCATCAAATACAAACTCACCAGCTGATGAAAGAAAAGAGGTGACCAAGTAGTTTGCTCTCAGCCTTGTGCCTGACATGTTGCTTTTGACAGATATCCAATTAAGAACATTCCAACAAAGGACTTTGATCTTGATCACTAGTTAACCTTACTGACTTCCGAACACGAGGAATAGATTTACAAGTTGAAAGTCATACCTTTTAATCAACATATACACGGTCAGCTAAGTCATGAATTTTTGAACGATTCAAGCCCACGGGCTCTGGAGCAACAACCAAAAGGATTTCATACAAGTATAAAAATTTCCATTTATAGCTTAAAGAAATATAAATCCTTGCTCCGAAAAAACAAAATAAAAATCAGTTTTAAAATATTATGTAGGTTTTTAAATAAATTCTTACCTCAATGTAGTTAATATTCTATCTGCTGCGAATACACATACCCTCATTGGGTGCTGTGCAAAGTACTGACAGTAGAAAAAACTGTTATTTCTCGATGAAAATGTAATTAACGCATTCCTTAGGCATTTTTATTCAAGAAAACGTGTACGCGAATCCGATAAAACAGGTAGGAAAGAAGTAATAATGCGAAAATCGTAAGTTTACGTGCTGTATTAGTCGATGTATAGCAGCCATCTTTGCCACGAATGTGCTCTTCTTCAGGTTGTACACACCATGGAGGAAGGAATATTTCCTTCCTCCATGGTACACACAGGGCCGGCGTTAGGGGGGGGGGGGGGTTAAGCGGGGCAAAAGTATCCGGGGCTCGGGCCACCAAAGGGGGGCCCGCCGGCCTGGGTGCCTAAATAAACAGATATCAAACACAAATTTTAAAATCTGCACCAATAATTTTGAACATTTTTGTATTAAAATTTATATAAAAAAAAGTGTAAAGTAAAAATATCTTGGGGGGGCGAGGTAGGGGGCCTAAGATTGCTTTCCCGAGGCCCGAGAATCCTAACGCTGGCCCTGTGTACACATGTTGATTTTCAGAGCTGTTTTAGTGGACGATGTGGTTAGGTTGAAATGCAGCCTGGACCAGAATTACGACTGATATTTGAGCGAATAAGGTGGCCAGCATGCCGAATTCTGACTATAATTACGTCACAGGCGGAACGAGACGTCTATTGCCCCTAATTCGCTAATAGAACTTCATGTAGAGATCTGTTCAAGAAGTGAGTATATATACACATTAATGTCCTTTGTAGTCACATATTATACTTTGTTTGGAACAAATAGTAAAATACACAATTATGGCACTAGAAGTAAGAATGATCTTCACAAGACTTACAAGTCATTGTGATTTGTTCAAAAAGGGGTCCGATATTCAGGGATACATCTCTTCAATATGCTCCCAACACATATTAAATGTCTAGTAGATGATAAGAATAAATTCAGGAAAAAATTGAAAGAATTTTTAATTGACAACTCCTACTCTGTCGAAGAATTTATTTCTAAGGTATCTAAAAAATAACTGCCAGTATCTTGTGTAAATATAGTTCACATTATTAATTTACCATGTATGCTATGACTGTACATCTCCTGGTGTATGTATTTAGTTTGTTACGTAATTGTTTACGGTACCATGTATGTTATGACTGTACATCTTGTGGTGTATGTATTATTTTGTTATGGATTTTTTTTTTTAATGTACCGTATATGCTATGACTGTACATCTTCTGGTGTATGTATTATTTTGTAATGGAAGTGTTTAATGTACCATGTATACTATGACTGTACATCTAGTGGTGTACTTATTATTTTGTTATGCAACTGTTTATATGTAAATTGACAACTTTCCACATCCCACAGAGCCAGTCTCTTATACTGGGATCAATGGAAAATGAATGTATTGTATTGTATTGTATGCGAAACTGTGTTTTCCTTAGCTTGAATGGCAGCCTGGACCTGAATTACTGCTAATATTCCACGGTGCTTAGTGGATTTTGAGTGAAGAAGACAGTGGTCATGCCAAATTCTGACTATAATTACGTTACAGGTGGCTCAAGATCTCTATTAACGCAAATGTTTCGGCGCGGATTACACCTTTGTTACATATTTTATGCCTTACGGGTATACTTTTCCTTGAAAAGTAAGAGACAAGAAAACAGCCAGCCGCATTTTCAACCCGAATTAACAGTTTTTTCTACTGGCCGTACTTTGCACAGTAACATACCCTCATGTTCATTTCGCTGGTGGATCACAGGAGAAGTAATTTCCACAAACTCTGTATACGAATCTTTCGACATTCTGCAGAATGCACAAAATTTGACGCCTGATTCTTTTAGTTCAGTGGCCCCAACAATTACTGAATAGTTGATATTCCTTTTGATGTTGGGGAGCACCCAATACTGCCTTATTTGCATTTTGATGAAATAATAGAACATAACTATATCCTTTTATTCATTGGAACTTGTAGACACATATAATTTTTATACAAATCCACATTTTTTATCCGATTTCGATGAAACGTTGCACACGTATACTTTAAAACGAAGCGGAAAATGCTGTCGAAATTTGGTTTACACAAACCCAACCTCTATCCCCCTCTTCAACCCCCTAATTTTTGTCAATGTTCTTTGGACAAAGATACCATTTCTATCTGATTTTGAAGAAACTTTGCACACATATACCTTAAAACAAGCAAAAAAAAAGCTACTTATATTTGGTTTACAGAAAAAACACCCACTCTTTCCCCTTTTCACCCACTTAATTTTTGTCAGTGTTCTTTATACAAAGCTATATTTTCTATCCAATTTTGAACTTTAGAGCAAACAGAAAATACTACTTACATTTAGTTTTCAAAAGTCCAACCCCTCTCCCCCCACCTGTTTTAGTTTCCAATGTTGTTTATAGAAAATCACAGTTTTTATTCAATTTTGATTGAACTTTGAACACCTGTACTTTAAAACAAAGAGAAAAATAGCACTTAAAAAAAATTTATACTTGAAACCGTTCAGTTTTTTGCAAATATTTCCAAAACTGTAGGGAAATCGGCCAAAGTGGATGGTGATGCAGAATGTTTACCCACTTAGAGCTAGTCACAATTAATTCTTAAAAAAAAAAAAACCGTATCACTGCTATATTTTAGCATGAATCAGGTTTTTTGTAATAAAATATTCTTGTGCTTTTAGCTACATAAGAAAGTCACATTCATGAGTCTTAAAAAACGATCTCCGCAGTACATTCAATTTTGACAGTTTCCTACAACATACAGAAACATGCCTCTGGTAACCACTGCTTTTATCCTTTACGAACTCTAAATTCTTTCTATTGTCTAACCCACCACCAAAAATGGAATTTTCATGTAAAAATTAAGTACATTAAAAGAATAACAAGTGGATGTGGAAAATAATGTACATGTCAAATGATGATGCCACACCAAAGGAGCTTAACATAAGCACACATTTTAATGGTTAACCTTTTTGGTGGAAGCAGGGACAATACTAGGATTGGCTCACCCCCCCCCCCCCCCCCCCGAATAAAATGTTTTACTTTAAACTTAAGTCAGGAAATTTAAATGCAAAGTTTTTAATGTTTGGTTTCAATTTAGCTGGCAACAAGGTGCCCTATGGTACATTTTCCCCCCTTACCACCACTCCTTCCCTGACCTAGGAGCAAGTGCAATACACACCTACTTTGGCATTATGTTATTTTCACTTCAAATTCTTTCGCAGTTTAAAGTAAATTGTTAACCATATCCTCAATAATTTATCACCATCCATTACTTCTTTACTTAAATAAAAAAAAATCCTAGTTCTTATACCCAAGTATATCTCTTACATTCCCCATAACAGCCCAATTTTTCTCCTATTAGTTTAATGAACAACAATGGTTTCAAAATACTAATTTCCACCCCTTTTAATACCGTTTCTGACCTTTAGCCACTTATATCTAAAAAATTCCTCCCCCAAGTATGCCACATACCGATTTCCTCTAATTGTTTCAATCTTATTCACCACCAATCTATGGCTCATTCTGCCAAACAACTTTTGAAACCAAATGCTTTATCAATTTGGCCTATCTTTTCCATTTCATCTGCAATATTTTGTAATATCGCACTAAGTTAGACTCATGTAAATAACCTCTCCTAAACCAATGTTGATTTACAAACACATTCCTCAAATGTATGAAGAATTCAGTCAATGCTACTTCTTAAGTCTATATCCTCGACAAGCCTTTTTGTCTTTCCTCCAGTCCTCTGATATCCACAAGTCTCCACATTTGATCTTAATATTTAATAGCATATACACTTTAACACAGCAGTACTAATATCAAACATACGAACAACAGAATTCTCAAACTATTTCTAATCTCCTATTCCGGTATGAGGAAAAGTTCCTGTACTATTATATACACTCCATTTATGATAGTCTCTAAGTGTCTCATCAATATTGTTACTTAATATTTGTCTTTTCTCTTAACAAAGTGTGCCATAAGATGGTGGTAAATAAGGTAAAAACATTGTATAGGATGACAAAAAGATTTGCTTGGTAGAAGAATTCTTAAAAGGTAGAAAGCTTAAAGTTAGGGTAGGAAATGCAGTATCAAAATAAGTGGAATTGCAAATGTGCATGCCGCAGGATAGCGTATTGGAACCATTGCTATTATAAAAGATTTTGCCATTTTAACAACTGTAATGCTGTCAAATATCTTCACAAGATTTATTCTGTTTCAGGCTCCAGAAGATATTTATTGCTATTCATTATTCTAATGAATGATTTTGTTAATGTTTCACTGTCAGATGATAGATTTTTACAGGTGACATAATGCTATATAAAAGGATCAAAACGGTAGAAAAATGAACAGCTGCAGAGTGACCTGGACAGGATATATAGGTAGGTAGGTCAATATGGGAAGAAAGATAAATGCTAAGAAGACCTAGCTTATTATCTACACAGATAAGAGCTAAAGGTTGATTTGAATATAAGGTGGGGAAAGAAATGCTTGTTGAAGACTTGAAATGTAAATACCTTGGAATAACCTTTGATAGCAAACTCAACTGAGCAGGAACATTAGACAGGTAGTATGAAAAGGTTTCAAAATCCTTCACTTGTTGGAAAGAGTGATGAGGAGATTGGGTTACAGAACTCTGGTCTGACTATTGCTTGATTATAGTGGTTTAGTATGGGACCCAAACTATAGGTATCAAATACAGGGGATGGGAAGAAGGACGGCTAGATTTGTCTCTAGAAATTACCACCGAACCAATATGATAAAGGTCCTGGAATAGGATTCATTGGATTGGTGATGAGGCATGGAAAGATTTGGCATTTTAATTAGGAGTAGTGCATGGAAGGGAAGAAATGACCAAGACCACAAGCTGGCACTTAATATCCTGCACAAAGTTGTGATAAGATTTTCTTTCGTAGGTAAGGTGGTCATGGATTGGAATTGTTACCTAGAGAAATGATTAATAATTTATCAAAAAAGTTGAACAAATTATAGCTGAATTTTGTAGAGGATAAAAGCAGGCAGGTACAGGAAGGTGGGAAAATGGCATGTAGGGAAATTGTCACCAGTGTGTGCACTCCATTCCAATCAAAATAAATTAAATTATCCTTTAACTGACAGAATTCTCCGCAGTTACCTAACTGGTCATTATTCAGCTTTCTCCTCCAGCAATCATATATTTCATGAATGGATATTATGCTTCCCTATTTGCTGCTAATAATTCCATGTTTCAAGTGTTCTGTACTGTTTTTTCTTTTTACTTCCTTATTATATTGTGTTCTATTCTTATAACCTCTATATTCTTCTCGGCTCCATGTTATAGAATGCATGTTCCATTCCTTTCCTTTTTAAATATTTGTTTTAAAATACATATTTGTTCTTCAATTCTTAGTATTCCTTAGGAGTATTCTCTTTGCCTCTACATTTTACTCGTGTCTTCCTTCTACAAACTAATTTGTTCCTTGAATATCTTTTCAACTATGGAACGTGGGTCTTCTAATTATACCTATATCTATTTTCAGTTTTGGCCACTGGTTTACAGAATCCTCTTACATTCATCACAACTGCATCATGTCATTATCATCCTTTACTGGGACGATATACACGATTTTCCAACCATTTTCCCCCATTAAATTATTTGCAAATCTCTGCTCTTTTGCATAGTTATTTCCATTTAATGTTATGTATATTCAAGTTCCCAAAAATTATGACTATCCTATTTCCTAATATGAATTCTGTCTCTCTACATGGACATTGTTTTGCAACCATAAGCAAGACCCATATCATTTCTTCTGTATTTCTCCAGAAATCTACTAGTAACTCAGGTGAAATCCAGCAAACTATAGCAATCCTTGCTAACCAGTATTAGTACCTCCTCCACTTCCCCTTTCCAGCATACTCTGTAATCATCCTTCCTTTCCTGCCAGTTCAGTGCCACCTGTGTTGTTGACCTGGCTAGTTCTATTAATCTGCAGTGATTCTTTGTGCTAGCACCAATTTGTTTCATTTTTGATGATGGTAAAAGTGAACAATGGGCAGCTCTGAAATTTCGTTTTCTACTCAGTAAAACTGCTGCTGAAACTTGTTTTAATGTTGAAAAAAGGTTACAAAGACGCAATGGGAAAAAAATCAAGTATACGAGTGGTTCACTCGGTTTATAAATGGCGACATGTCAACTGATGACAAACCTTGTTCTGGATGTCTATCAACTGTTCGAATCGATGAAAATGTTGAAAAAATTTGAGAGCTTCTGCTCTCACACCGTCGACAGACAATTGATCAACTGTCAGAGATTAGTGGATTATCTTGGAGCTCGGTTTAGCGAATTTTAAATGAAGATTTGGGAATGGAAAGGGTTGCTGCCAATCTTGTTTCTCAGGCTCTGACTGACAATCAAAAAGAAAGTCGAGTTGAAACATGTCGTGCTTTGAAAAAAAAAAAAAAAAAAAAAAAAAAAAAAAAAAAAAAAAAAAGCTTGAAATTGATCCAGATTTTCTGTCTAAGGTCATTACTGTAGAGGAGTCTTGGTGCTATGGTTACGACCCAGAAATTAAGTGACAGTCAAGCCCATGGAAAATGTCATTGTCACCCGGCCAAAAGAAAAATGTTGTCATGTCAAATCAAACATCAAAACAACACTCATTTCCTTTTTTGATGCCAAGGGCATGGTTCATTCAGAGTTTGTTACCCCACATCAAACCATCAGTCAAATCTTTTATTTGGAAGTTTTAAGAAGATTACGAAACAGTGTTTGTCAAAATAGACCCGATTTGTGGCAAACAGGAGACTGGTTCTTCCACCACGACAATGCACCTGCACCCATAGCTGTCTCTGTTTGGCAGTTTTTGGCTAAAAATGGCATGGTTCCGCTGCCCCATTCACCTTACTCGCCTGACCTGGCTCCATGAGACTTTTTCTTATTTCCACGTATGAAAAGACACCGATTTGACAACATTGAAGAGGTCAAAAGAAAAAAAAGAAAAACAACAAGGGAGGAGCTGTCAGCAATTTTTAAAGATGACTAAAGAAAATGTTTCGAACAGTGGAAGCACTGGTGGGACAAATGTATTTGTTATAATGGAGAGTATTTTGAAGTGGATGAGGTTGTTATGTAAAAAATTTGATAACATATAGCTTTTAAAAAATAATTCTTTTTTTGGGGTAGCCCCTTGTATATAGCACTGACCAGGAAGTGCCAAGAGTGGAACTGAGGAAAATTAAAAGAAGCATGAGAGGAACATAAAAGAGTGCTGGTAATGAAGGCAGAGATGGTATGTGGCAGAACAAATTCAAATATATGAGAAAGAGAAAAACCATGGTGGAATTCTGTGAATAAGGTAATACTAATGAACGAGCTTTTACAAAATAAGAGCTGAAGAAGCCAGTAAAATATATAAATACAATGAAAAAGAAGTCAAATTAACTGTACAAATAAAACGGAAGAAGTGGTTAGCAAAATAACAGAAGCATTGGAGGAGGATAGTGAAGAAAAAAATAAAGTGCAATGTAAAACTGTAAAAAAAATAAATGGAAATAGAAAACTGAGTGCATAACAACGATGGATCATAATGAAAATATAATTGATAAAATGGATGGGTTGAATATTTTCACTCACTAAATGAAGGGCACAAAACAAAGTTGGACAGATAAACATTCATTATGATAGACTATAATCATAATGAATCAACAAATAATTTTTTATTTTTTTATTAAAGTCCTGGAAGTTGAGGAAACATGATGAAAAATGAACTGTGGCATAGCACCTGGCTTGGAAAAATTAAAATTATTGGTGAAAATGATAAAAACAACATATGTTGTGTGAATACAGTTATTAAAAGAAATAAAATAAAATACTAGAATTGCTGAGGACGTGTAATGCAAGTGTAAAGAGTGCAAACTTGGAAAACTGTTTTGGAACGGGGGTTGAGCCGGCAGAGGGGATGCTAGTTGGCAAGACAGGACAGTGAATTTCAGTGATATGTAAAGAAAATAGAGTGGACAAACTAAGCCAAGAAACAATCTCTGACGGGCTAGGTGATAAAGAAATACATGATTCGTCAGTTAGACCATGTGACAATCAAAATGAATTACAATTATCTGCAACGCAAAGAAGAAGCTGGACAGCCATGTTGTTATTACAGTAATTTGAAAGTGGCTGAGAAAGAATAATGTGCCTATTGTTTCTGTGGTTGACCTTCGCGGGAACCATGTGGAGCATTTGCCACACCACGGATGTTTTCCAATGTTCTGCAATGCCGTAATGTGGGGTGCAAAGACTGCAGAGTTTGTTCAATAGCCCTGTTTGACAAACGTGTGCAATTTAGTGCATTGTTTTTCTAATTACAAACCTGCTTGCTTCAAGATGAAGTTAATGTCTAAGGATTGCATTGTAATACGTAACTGGTACCAGCCTGGGTATTTATGTTTTAAAATAATCTGTTTAAGTGTGATCTTTTGAAATCTTGTGAACATACTAATTAGAATCCTTCTAGAGACAATCATTTACACTAGCAACTCTAATAAATTTCCCAGATCCCAGGTGGCGGTCATATTGACTTTCAAATCTGTAGAAAACCTTACCCTGGACCCATCATTATTACCAGAATGTTTCCTCCGTGGTCTAAACTATTACTACAAACTCTGATATGTCTTCAAGTTATTACAGGATCCTGAGTAGCAGTTTCTGAGGCTATGGCAGAGTAGCGAGGACTTGTGTGGGTTAACACCAAGTGAACGGCTGGAAGCACACCCAGCTACCAAATTATACATTCCCCCACTCAAGCTTATCGTTACAGAATCAACCTCGTGTTAATCTGTATGAATATTTAAGAACATAATGGAGTTGAGGATAAGGGGAGTGGCGTAATGTGGATTATGATAGTAGCAATATAATTTCAGATTGGGAAGGTCGACAATAGCCTTAACATTGGAAGTTAAGCAGTAACAAGAGGAGAGCTATGAGTATGGGAAAGGCGTTATCAATGCATTTTCGAAGAGGTGAAGTTGTGCGAAACAAGAGTTTGGAAAGGACATTGTGGTTCAAATTAGATAATGAGCTCAAGCAGGGAAGTGAGCTCTACCTGCTTATTTTTTCGTTTTTATGGATGAAATAATAAAATAAAGTAGTTTGTACAGTAAGAGGAGGGGGGGGGGGAGAAGGTTGATAAGGAGTAAGCAGGTGCCATAGATGTCTAAGGGCTCACTTTGTACTAATACTGACATATGACTTTGAAGTATGGGTAATGAAAGGAAAGGGATATTAGCAGAATTCAGGTGCTAAAATGAAGTTTCAGAAGAGTTATGATTGGAGCAACTACACAGGACAATTTGTGTAAAGAGCATATAAGGAAAGCAGCTAAATAGGAACGTGTACAAAATAGAATTGAAGAACTACAGTGGTAAGAGCACATGAAGATGAATTATAACAGCAAGTAAATTAATTTTTTTATTTATTTTTTAATTGGAGGGCAAAGGGAAATTTACTGAAGTAAATACTGCAGTGAATACAAATATAGCAATCTTTTTAAAGTTCATTATAAAACATATTAGATGATATTGGTTTGGTTGCAAAATATGAGAATAGTTTCCAGGCTTCCCGGTTAGTGCCATGTGCTGGTATTAGATGCAGACATTTCAGTCAATCTGCTTTTGCCTTCTATGTCAGAACTATACTGAAATGTGATTCACTAACGTTACTAAACATGACTAGAGTTCAGTTGTATGGAAGACGTGAACAGTCTGTCCAAGCTGTCACGTGGTACAGTAGATATCCCAGAGTCAACTGACTGTTTGAAGCAAGGTAATCCATGTGTCAAAGATTTAGGCTGCTGACCTCATTCATGGTGTTAGCAATCTCCAGTGCCTTGACAAAAATGGATATTCTGTCAAAAGGGGTAGTAGTATATTTAAGTCAATGGCATAACCTGTCATTGCGCAATGACCAGACAACCGAACATTAGTTGCATTTAGTAGTGCTAGTGAAACACAACATAGAGCAGTTCCACCCCAATAATAGGGGAAAATATCGGCATTTAATACCGGGATGCAATGGAATGCATGAAAATTATTTATTTGAGTCGAGGAAGCCTTTGACTGCAAAATGTAAGAAGTTCATGTAAATGGGGATTTGGAAAAGAAGACATAGTACCAAAAGTATTAAAAAGCCATTTTTAAAAGGGAAAAAAAGGCCATTTATGAAAAATGAAAATAACGAATTTTTAGGATGAGCTGACATTTGACTGGTTATATACCAAGTAACGTGTAACTACTGTTTTAGAAAGACTATTCAAACTGCCACCAACTAAATCTTTTAATAGCATCTTAAAATCTGGATGATTTGTATCATTGCAATGATCTCTTCACCTATGTTTGCACATTTTGTCAGTAGCCACCACAAAAAAGTTTTTTTTTTATGCTGAAGAATTTGAAGAGGCTATCAAATGGCTGCAATGAAAAACAGCCAAATTATTCATGTTACTTAATTTTATTTATGTCACTTCATAATTGCTGAAAATATTTTTCATGAGTCCCAAACTGGTAACACTATCAAGTTCAAAAGCTTTGAAACGAGATTTGGAGTTCCACACGGAAAGTAAAATTTCGTGACAAAGTTCACTGTACACTTGCTTGATGTTACTCCTAATTTTGTATGGTTACTGTATGAATTTGCTGGTTTTGGACCTGTATAAATCTCACCTGTTCATTAAGTGGTTGAGAAGAAATAGTGCCTGGGCTACTCATTGCTACATTAACCTGTCGACAGAAGTTATGACATATTCAACATATAAAAATCCATATGGGTACTTCCTTTGTGGGGATGTTTGTGGAAAACATAAGGATGGTTGAAAGATTGTTCAAATAAATATGATTCATTATGATTCAAGAAGTCTTTAAAAGGTAGCCGTTCAAATGTGGAAGCCACTGAGTTTTTCTTCTTCTTCCTTATGGCTTTACGCCTAGTTGAAGGCGGGATGGAACTGGGGACAAGAAACGGGAAGGAATTCAGCCATGGCCTTTTTGAAGGAAGCATCCCGGCATTCACCTGGAGTGCCATTGAGTTTTATCACCATTGGTAAACTGTTGTTTACTTTCTCCCTTTTTTAATTATGCTCATACTTCTACTAGCACTAATATTTCTATTAACACTAATATTCCAAAACTGTTTCAGATTGGTATCCACAACCCAATGTCATTTTCTGTAACATTGTCCTTACAAAAGTATATATATTATAAGAGCACTTCTTGTTTCCTGTACAACTTAATTAAGATATCATAAAGTGAAACAGATTTAGAAACTGTATGGAAACAGTTGAAATCCCAGAATTATGCATTAACATTCAACAAATAATAAATTACTTAGACTTTTCTGCATTTTGTTTACAATTAGATTTATTATTATTGTCAATTATATGTACAAATGCAAAAAATTTCATCACACCCAAACCTCAAACACATTAAAACCTTTCCTCCTAACTGCAGTTTGTTCATCACAGTAATGAATTAATAATAACTGGTTCCAGCCGCAATTCATATTTTTTGAATTAGTATTACTGTATACCAAATTTCCTTCGCTGCAGCCAAGATCTTTTGTCACAAAACTGTTGTACTGGTATTATAGCAAATACAATTATTCTAATGTTAAAGTACTTCAAATGATGTCTCAAAACTTCTGCTGCTTTGATTTTACCACACATAAATAAATATGAAAATAACTTGTAAAAATGTTTGCACAGTGAAATAAATATACTTTACTGTAAAAGTCAGTTATATATAATTGCTAAAAAATATCATAAACACACAACAAAAAATTTCTTGATAGTTGTATGAGAGATTCAAAAATAAAATTGAAAAATAGTAATACACTGAGAATGCATGTGTTCCATAACTTTAACTGCTAGTAAATGAGCTTAATTTATTACAGAGAAGATACATAACACCAACAGTTATAAGAATAAATTGATGAAACTTGTATGTATGCTGATGTCCCAGCAATATTCATATCTAGAGAAATATCAAGAATGTTATTAGAGTTCATTTGTTTCTTATTTCACACAAATTAACTAAAAAGTGAATTCTTCCCACATAAAACAAAACACATGGGTCATTATACAAAGAGGTTTATGGATTATAGATTCATGCAAAAATGACAAACTGGTACTGTGTTAATTACAGGAAGGTTGTCCTACTTGGAGAAATAATAAATACTATGGTAAAAAATAAAAAGTCTATTAACTGAAGCCTAAGGATTGGAAAAACAAGCATCTTATCTGCAGTCAGTGTAAGGCACATAAAACTCCACCATAAATAGATAATGCATTAATATATCCATTTTACAAAAAAAAAAAAAAAAAAAAAAAATTTTGTTCTAGGAAATTAAAATGTTATATTTCAGGTGCTGCTCACTGCATATGAGAACGAATTACACCAGTAGTGTACCGTTACTGGTGAGAAACCGCACCTAAAATCTTGTTTTTCAGTAATAATAAAAAATACTGGAATATAAAAAATAACTAAATCCCTGAAACTACAGGCCACAGTCTTGACAACAGAAGACAACACACGCACAAAGTCAACAATTTAAGACTTTTCAAGAAACAGCATATTCCTGAGCATCTAGCAATGGATGACTGTCGTCATCACTTGAGCTAGAATCATTTTCTTGAGGCACGATTGTTGACACTGCAATACAAATAAAACATTTGCTCTTATCATTCATGAATATAACAAACAGGACATACAACATAAATAACCTTGAAAGACAATAGTAACAACTTCGATTAAACAACAGAGGTGGGCAGGTAGAACATGTACTACAATAATTTTAAGTTGTTAGTTTCCTCAAGCTTATCAATGATTATAGGGTTTTATACAGTACAGAGAACATTTTTGTAGATAATTTTTTAAAAGCGTATACTCACCACTTCTGTTTTGATACTATTCTTATCTTTATTGTTTAATATCGAAAATAAATATACAGACAGAGGAATAAATTGCCATCTGTCACATAAGAGCAAAGCAATATGGAGGATTTATACCAAATTATTTAATTTTTAAAAATATCTCCAAATTTTGTGAATCCTATCCAGCCATCATCTGTGCAGAAGTTAACTGAAGTGGGATTGATGAAAAAGAAAGGTAACTAGCAAATATAAATAAGAGAATGGAACCATAACATACCACAATTAATGAGTGGATGGAATACATGCACAAAAAATTAAAACATTGAACAGTGCTTAATTTCTGAAGTTTAACCCCTTTTTCAGGTTTAGAATATTATATGTACTGGGTGGGACTCTGAGAAAAGCTTATTCAAACTAGAAATTACAAGCAGACAAACTGAAAAGAAGTTACTGCCAAACATAGAAGATAATGTGATGGGGTACCTCATTTAAATAAAACAAGAACTACTTTTGAACTTACGGACGGTTGGGCATTAGTTCCGACTTCTCCCACTGCAAGCCTTTACAAGGCACAATTTTGGATCAGATGCCCATGTATCAACACTGAGGAAATATCCGAACCATCAGTGATTTTTTTAAATGATCGTTTGACGTGTGCAGAAGGCAGGCATAAAACAACATGATAAAACAAATCTCTGTTTCATCTTTGTAAAATCACCAGCAAATCGCTACTGAAATGCTCCCGAGAGCATGAGGGCAGGACACTATGAGTCAGACAAGGATTTAAAAGCGATTTTCTCATTTTAAAAATGGTCGAATGTCAATTAAGAATGGGACATCTCTTAACTTACAGAATAAACAAAAACAATGAGTAAAAGTCTATGATGTAATTATGTTGATCTATTCAGATCACTATTTGGCTTCATTTTAGTGAACAGTAAAATTTATTCTTGCATGTGCTTTCTAGCCACCAGAAAGTTACTCTTTTAAATGTATGCCAGAATTTCAAGAATGGTCAGAAATTGATCTGCATTTTGTTTCAAAAGTCGTTACAAATATGACTAATGGTATTGTAGATACAACTGCAGTGGGGAGGCAAACTGGGGCATTTAACCCGGGTGGCAATTACATGTTGAAGGATCAGCAAATGGTAAAATCATATATGTTCTATTACTGCCCTGGCAGGCTAAAATGGGCATGGATGGCAAAGTAATCTTTAAAGGGGTGCCAATCTCAAAATTTTTGTCGTTACTATCTTGAAGTGATGTGGTTACTTATTACACAATGAGGCTGGGTCTGAGCTGAAAATTGTGATTTAGTTCAGTAACAGAGTAGTTTTATCTTGCAGTATATCACCTAGAAGATTTATTTTTATCTTTTATATATTGGGAAGAGTAAGCAGAAACCAAGTTTTCGACTCTGACACCTTCGGCACAATTTTCTGTGACAAAAAACCTAAAAAATTTGGCACTATTTTTACCTACAACTCCTTCCTATGAGTGATAGCAAGAAATGATTTATTTTCAATTTGAAAGGACAAAATTTCCTACAACTTTTGTAGTACACAGTTGTAAATTCAAAAGTAAATAAGCTGCAATTTTTGAAAATCAGTAAAATTTCTCATTTTTCCTAAAAGTTAGGTATCTATCTACTGTGTCACTCTAACTGACCTGGAACACTTGTATATATAACTAGCTGGTGCCCACGACTTCAATTGCGTTTATAAAGAATTTGGATTGACAGCTACAGACATCTAACCACCTTATTGCACGATGGGAGACTCGTTGCTATTACCACTCACAAATGCCAGTTATCGGCACTATGCAGTTCAGGCAGCAAAGTAAAATACATGGACACACATGTCTTTGGTGAAAATACGAAAATATCCTTGAATGACCACTTTCAACCACCATGTCTCCCACACTCCCAAAGTTACCGAAATTCAGACAACGTTGTGATCGACGGGTGACTGTGCTACTACCACACATAAACACCAGTGATCTGCGCTAGTTTGTTTGGCTGAAAGTGATACCCATGACACATACAACACAATTTCAACCACGATATCTGCCGCACCCCCACAACAACTGACATCTAACCACCATAGTGCATGATGGAATACACAATACTACTACCACACACAAACACCAATTGTCTATCCTATGTAGTTGTGGCAGCAAAGTGACACATGCGGAGACACATGTCTGTTCGAAATATGAAAAAATCCTTGACCGGCCACTTTCAACCCCTTATCTCCCACACTCGCACAGTTACCGAAATTCAGCCAACGTTGTGATCAACGGGTGACTCTGTGCTACTACCACACACAAATCCAGTGATCTGTGCTAGATAGTTTTGACTGAAAAGTGATTCACCATGACACATGCGTCTTTGGTAGAAATGTGAAAGTGGCGCAAGTCAACCACATTCAACCACCATATCTCCCACACCTCCATAGCTACCGACATCTAACCACCAAAGTACATGATGAAATATACGATAACACACACACCAATGATCTATGCTATTTAGTTGTGGCAGCAAAATGACATATACGGAGACACATGTCTTTGTTCGAAATACAAAAAATATCCTTGATTGGCCACTTTCATCCACCATATCTCCCTCACTCGCACAGTTAACAAAATTTGGCCAATGTTCATGATCGACGGGTGATTCTGTGCCACTAACACACAAACACCAATGATCTGTGCTAGATAGTTTTGGCTGAAAAGTGATACACCAAGACACTTACGTATTTGGTAGAAATGTAAAAGTGGTGCAGGTCAACCATTTTCAACCACCATATCTCCCACACCTCCATAGCTACTGACATCTAATCACCATAGTGCATGATGGGAGATTCAATGTTAGTACCACACAGAAACATCAATGGTCTATCCTATGTAGTTGTGACGGGAGAGAGAAGTATAAGGATACACTAGTCTTTGGTTGAAATATGAAAATGCCCTGCATCGACCACTTTTAACCATCATATCTCCCACATCCCCACAGCTATCGGCATTCGGCCAATGTTGTGCATGCCAGGAAACTCCATGCTACTTCCACTCAGAAACACCAGTGATCTGTGCTAGGCAGTGGTGGCTGAAAAGTGAAATATAGGGAAACACACACCTATATATATATATTTCTGTGAGACATAGTATATATATGTATTTACAGTGTGCTTTGATTACTGATGGTGAATTCAATAATCATTATATGGCATTGTTGGCTGCAAGATCTCGAAGAATTGTTCAGACATCAGGTAACTGTTTTTGATTCACCACGCAATGCACCCCTTTACAGCTATCTGATCTAGAATTGTGTCTCACACATCCATAGGAGCAGCTTCCTCGAGGTTGAAGAACATTTCCTCTCCTTCATCGACGTCAGTGTTCGTTATGTTTTCACAAGACAGGCTAGAGCAGTTTTTGCAAACAGCTTAACAGTGCAGTCCAGATTTGTGATAGCTGCCTGGTGGAGTGCTAGCTTTATTGCAGGAACATGATGCAGCCTTCAGAATAAATTCAGGTGCAGTGTCTTTTATTATTGTGACTGAAATAAAACTGGACGAGCCTTTCCTTAATCCCCATGGTTTCTTGATCCAGCCATGTTTACACTTGTTACATGCATATTGAGTGAAACACTGCCGTATCTGAGGTTGGTGGCAACTGTGGTAGGCTGAATGCATTTTTGGGGGGCTGATTTCATAAACCAATTTGTCCATACCATTACAAGATGAGCTGTTCTCCTGACTGTTGTCTAGAAGCTAGTTTCCAGAGGCTAGGGGTTCTGAGAGTTCATGTTACTTTCAGATGTGGTTGTTATTGAATTAGGTAGCAGAATTTTTCTTTCCCATACCCAAACAATGCAGATATTGTACCACATGCTGTAAATGCATGGATGAAGAGAATATGTGTGGGTTCAAATCTGAAGGAAATGGTTGAGTAGCGTAAGTCTGCTTCTTTGCCTTTCCCTGCTTTATGGAGTTCAAGTTCTCATAAGTGTTCCCAACAACCATTAGCAGAACGAGACAGCCAATCATAGATTTATCACATCTGTCAGATTTTGCTGCTTGCTGAATAGATGCGTTGACAATCAATCCAGCTGCAAAATCTTTTGCCTGTTGAACGTGGATGCCTCCTGTTTCAATTTTTGCATTAGTATCAAAATTACATGGTCCCTGTTGTTCTCATCGGCTTCATCATTGCAGCATTTGTTTCCTCATTGAAAATGATGTCTGCTGAAATACCTGATGTTTTGAAATGGCAAAACCTTTCAGATGACTATTTCTCTCTGCGCATCATCACTTTGCCATCCATCAAATTTAACTCATGTTGCATCCATAGTGCATTCTCAATTAGGCTTCATATTTTCCACAGATGGAACCAAAGTTTTCATTACGATGCCATGCAAATGTATGCACGACGCATTCCCTGTCTACAACAAAACTTTTTATGTTGGGTGTTGTTTCTTGAGGAAAGCTTAATATAGAGACAATTTTGTTTCAAAACAAAGATGTGAGGTATAGAGCAAATGGAAAATGGTGTTTCAAATGATCCAAACAGAAAAGAAATTGATTTTTGATGAATTTTTTACTATGACTTTATTAGGACTTAATCTTGACTGTGTAAATAAGCTTTGTGCCATAGCATGATGGTTTCATTTTTGTATCCAATTTTTTCAACTGGTACAAATACCATCAGTAATAGAGTGGTCTGGAAGACCAGTTGTTAAGTAGTCTGACTGGAGATCGAAAGGTTTCCGGTTCAAATCATGGTCTCAGCTGGGATTTTCAAAGGCCCATAACCAGACATTCACCTCTGCCATATCTTGCTGTGTAGTATGAAGTAAGCCAGAATGCTTCGGTGGTTCGGGTTCCACATCAAGTACTCAGTACAGATTACTTGGTTAGATTAGACAGCCACAAAGGAGCACACTGCGCGGCAAATTGAAAACACTGTCATCTGGCGGCCAAACAATCCTTCAAGATCTCATAAAATTTACCATCAGTAATCAAAGCACTATATAAACATAAACATACATATATATATATATATATATATCTCATGACTTACAGAAATATATAGATATAAAGCAAGAATGTGTAAGCAAAAACACACTTTTCTCCATGACCACTCACTGCCACACCCTCGCACTTCTGCTGGTAGCCAACCCTTTGTATCCTGCTGTTAGTAAGGGAGTTTGGTCACAGCGAGTGGAAATGTTGTGTGGGTGGCAAAAATGTGTAATCTTTAATCTTTCAGCCTCCGTTTGTTTGTGACTGAAAAACTTGAAAAGAAGTCACTTAATTGACTTGAAATTTATGGAGAATTTGGTGAGCAGCACAAAGGTGTGTAACATAGAAAGCCTCTCATATCAATATTTTGACCATCGATATATCGGACATCGATAGCGCTGGCTGAAGAGCAATATCTGTGGAAAAAAAAGAAGAGCAAGTGGAGTAGGAAAAAAAAAGGTGAAATAAAAAGTACAGCAGCGTAACGTGGTATTGGAAGAGAAAAGAGGTACAGCAGTGCAAGGTGGTCTGGAAAGTAGTGTGCTGAGAAACTTGTGAATAGTGCTCAGGTGGATGGTTCTTAGACCTGATGTTAAACACGGCAAAATGTTTGGTATGGTATCGGGGTGACCTTAATGTTTGATTAGAATGTAATAAAACATTATTGGTGGCCAAAACATCTTCTTAATTGTAACTGGTGTGTGTAATACAACCATGACAGATTTTCCGCCATAGGTGGTTTTTAAAAACAAAAAAAAATCCAAATACCACCCTTCTTCCCCTGTACACGCCTTAATTTTTATATATATAAAAAAACACATTTTATCTGATTTCCATAGAACTTTGCACACACATACTTTAAAACAAATAGATTAATACTGTAAACATTTAGTTTGAAAAAATGGAACCCCTCTCCCCCTTTCCATCCCTTTAAGTTTTGTCAATGTTTGTACATATCCACAGTTTTTATTCGATATTAATGGAACTTTTCACGCATTTACTTTAAAACAAAGAGGAAAACCCAACCCCTCTCCCACTTTATCCACACCCCTCTCAATTTACAATGTTTATAGAAACCCACAGTTTTTATCAGATTTTGATGGAACACTGCACATGTATACTTTAAAACAAAAAGGCAAATATTCTGTACATTCTGCTTACCAAAACCCAACCCCTCACCCTATTCAATTTTTTGAAAATGTTCTTTAAACAAAATTACAGTTTTTTTTTTTTAATTTCATATACTTTAAAACAAAGAGAAAATTACTGTGTACCTTAGGTTTACAAAATCACACCACCTCTTCCCCATCATCCTACTTTAAAAGTTACATTTTGAAAACATTCAGTTTTTTGCAAATATCTCAGAAACTGTAGGGAAATCGGCCAAAGTGTACAGCAATAATGATATTCTAAAATCCCATAACATTTCCTGTCAAACGTTGTTGGACTGATTTCATTCTGACAATTGCAGACCATTAAATTTGATCTTGCATATAAGACTTGGCCAGAGAGAAGTGTGACCAGGTTTAGCTAGTATATACATGTGTGTGTGTGTGTTCCAGGTCAATGACAGCGACAAAGCAAGTGGAAACCAGACTTTTAGGAAAAACTTGAAATTTTGCTGATTTTCGAAGAACTGCAGCTCACTTAGTTTTGAGTTCAGAAAAAAAAAATTACTACAAAACTTGTAGGAAATTTTGTCCTCTTTCAAATTGGAAATAAAGCATTTCTTGCTAGGACTCATCAAGGAGGAGTTATAAACGAAAAACTGAAAAACCGCCAAAATTTTTAGGTTCTTTGGTCACAGAAAATTGTGTCGAGGGTGTTGGAGGTCTAAAACTTGTATTCTGCAGTCTGTCACCAATATATACTAGGAAAAAAAAAAATCTTTTATGTGATATAATGTTTGCAAGACTACTTTTTGATGAACCTGTTACTGCACTAACGGTGGAGCCACTTTTTAGTCAACATCGTTTCTGACAGTCCTCATTGAGCCTACAAAGGAACAATAGTGGAAACACATCGATCAATACAATTAAATGGATCAAAACACTATATCTAGAGACATAATATTGCAAGAGATTGTGATGGACACATTTGTCCACACCTTCTCTATATCTTGTTAATCATCATACGATAAATAAATAACTTACCTTGAAGTGCTAAATTGATTGTGAGGCAGTGAGGGGGGAGGGGGCAGGGGGAGGGAGGGAAAGTTTACAATGTAGTAAACACGAGATTGACTCCTGCATCAAGACAAGGGATCTGCAAGCTCAGTGATGAATTTTAGGCAATTTTTGGTCAAAAGTCAAATCAAATCTGTTTTTCACTAACCCTATTCGACAGAACTGATTCCACTGCGACTTCTTATTTGCAAGAATGGAAATACACCAAATCGGGGAAAATTTTTAGAGCTTAGAAGAAGTGAAACAAAAATTGCAGCAGGGATCAAACAGCAGAGCTATGGCTGAATTTTTTTTTAATGTTTCAGCCAATGGGAATGTTGAAACAATTGCATTCCATCTGATGGAGACTATTTTGAACTGTGATTAAATTTTAAAAATAATTTGTAAAAAAAATGTTTTTAATCAAATAATGCTATTTTCTATTGGACATCCTCTTGAATAAAAACAAATACCATTAATAGTAATTAGAGGTTTCTGAAAAGTAGGTCATTCAAAAAGGTGGAAGGTGGAGAGAGGAATATCTAAAGAAAATTTCATTTCCATATTACAAAGAACTGTAATATTCTTGTTAAAATCTCATTACCTTGGTGTACTGCTTGTATTATCATTGAAACCAATAATTAAAAAATAGTGAAATATGTCACTTGTAGCTAGTCATCCAGCGATGAAAAAGTGTACTTAATAAAGTTGATGTTAAGTATTGTGAAATAGCTGTAACTTTTTAATTGTTGTTTAGATAAGGCACAAAAATTAATTACCTTCAATTTATCCTAAAAAATTGTGTTATCTTAATGTAAGGTAATAAACTTAGAACTATTGCTTATATTTTATCTTCTGTCAACAAACTGGTTGAACTCATTAAGTGCCTATATTGTTTACTGCATACTTCACATATTTCTTCTTCTACAGAGCTTATCACTTCAAGATGATAATTTGTAACAAAACTACTACAACTATTTCACAATTCAGATTAATGTACAATACTTTATCTTTCAATAATGTGGTACTTATTGTTAATTTTGCCCATTGACTAGTAACAAAAAGAGAAAGCTGGGCACTTTTAATAAAATGAAGGGTAAATTAATAATGCAGATATAAGAATAGGAACCATATTATATTATAACAACAATTCTCACATGATTCAAAATATATATTACACAAAGAGGCAGTGAATTCAATTCTTAACCAATATTAACTACATGTTAAAAGTTTCAAGAAACACAACTTCTAAATTGTAAAATTATTACAATTAAATGCAATGAATTTTATTAATTAAAAGAAGAAAGCCTACAAGTTTCAAAATTTTATTTCACGAGTGTTTGTATGTGTGTGTGTGTGTGTGTAGCATTAAATTAGGAAATTGCTTTCAGAAAACAATGATTTATGCAAAACAGCAAAATAATAATAATAAAAGCTCAATCAGGATTTAGATAAGAAAAGAAATTTTGAAATTCCTATGTGGTGATACACACTTATGACCTGCAGAAAATTGTCACTTTCTCTTCAAAACATGTAATTTTACATAAAATATAAGTAGTTGTGCACAAATTGCAAGCAAATGCATAGTATTTTATGAACAGTTTCCCACAGTATATGTGACATTTACATTTAACAGTAGAGAAAAACACAGAGTTTAGACAACTGTATTTGCTTAACATTGTAACAACAGGTTATTTCTTCAGTCTAAAGTTAACTCTCTTCGGCTTGCAGCTACTATTCACAGTAATGTACAAAAATAAATTTATACAGTAAAAGTCAATGCCTTATTTTGTTACAACAGATCCCTAATGTATATTCTCACAAAGGCTGGAAGTAAAGCTGCAAGAAGTATTATAGAAGGAAATGTAGTTATAAAGTAGTTTACAGAAGCAACAAGAAAGAAGAAAAAAAAATTAAAACAGCACATCCCAAACCAGAAAAGAAGTAAGGCAAGACAGGACAAATATATGCTTATCATGTATAACAATAATAGTGCCAATACAATTAAAAGACTGACAAACATTTACGGTGCTGCTGGACACAACTGTTACAAATTTAAATTCCTGTCCTTGTCATGAGAACCTTCAGATTTAAATTATAATCTGCAGTTAACAATCAATAATAGTTATAAAGACTTAAGTTGATAACACTTCCTAATATGGAAATCAATTTATGGACCAATTTCAAACTGTGTGCTGTATGAACTGTTTGAAAGAGCAAAGTGTATTCAAGCATGGAGCAACACACTATTAATATGATTCTCAAAAAATGTGAATCTTCTAAAAAATTAACAAGGGAAGGAATTATGCCATGGCCTTACGAGGGAACTATGCTGATATTCACAGGGAGTGTTTTGGGAAACTTTGGAAAACTGAACTCTCGATGGCCGGAGGGAGATTTGAACCAGTGTCTTCTCAAATTCAAGGCCAGCGTTGGAAAACTAATTTGTTGAGGATATGAATCTTTTTAAGAAGACTCAGGCTGTATTCAGAATGAATGGCTCTATCCACGCCTGAAAACATCTGCTGCTAAAAGGAAGTTTTCCCTCTGGGAATATTCTGGCTACTTGAAAGACGATGCAAGTGCTTTCAGAAGGCAGAAAAGTAAATTGAAAAGGATATGTAAATTTATAAATCATAATTTAAATCTGAACATCTTTCATAAGCAGGGTTATTCTAATTTAATTACACAAAAGTAAACAGGCATAGCTTTCGAACCAGCTGTGGTAGCGAGTTCTAGTGAGTTTCATAATTCCCTCCACATCCTCAAGTTTACATTACATCAGCAACAATGCATCATTTTAAATTTCAAATGACAAACACCACTCAAAATTTAATCAGTAATAAGGGATCCTTATAATGGTGTGGAGAGTGCTCATTGTTGTGTGCGGTTTCAAGAATCATGATGGGACACTGCTGTTCAACGGAAATTCAGGACCAAATATAACAAGGAACCACCTCGAAGGCAGACTATTACTGCTTGGGACGATTGTTTCCTTGAAACTGGTTGTGTAGTGCA
This sequence comes from Vandiemenella viatica, assembly GCA_031002005.1. Classification (NCBI taxonomy): domain Eukaryota; kingdom Metazoa; phylum Arthropoda; class Insecta; order Orthoptera; family Morabidae; genus Vandiemenella; species Vandiemenella viatica. The sequence goes on along the minus strand of CM061920.1, from coordinate 96,036,026 downwards.
TAGGAATCAAGGTGAAGGTCATCTGCGAACTTCAGACACATCGAAGCATTGTTTCTGACTTGTATCTGCAGTCAGAAGAAATCAACTAATTGTGCCATCTTAGAATTGCAGATTCCCCAAATGACAGTGTGGAGGATTTTAAGGAAATGTCTGAAATTAAGCCATACAAATTGCAAGTTTCAAATCATAATGATAAACAAAGAAGAGATGAATATTCCAACTGTAAAAAATTTTTGTGCACTAAATTCTCTTAATCTGGGCCATTCTTTTTTTTTTTTTAAGCAAACCATAACTGTCATTTACTGTCTATTTTTCCACAAGACGGTGCACTTCCGCATTTCCCCAACAGAGTTACTGCTTACCTGAATGAAAACATTACTTGCTGGATTGGGTATGGTGGAATTATAGCCTGGCTGTCAGTCACCTGACCTGACAATTGGAATTTTCTGTATCGGGCTACTTTCAGGACAAAATTTTTGTTCCACCTCTTCCAATCTATCTAAACATCTGACTTTGAATAACAGAAACAGTTGCAACCATAGACAGTGGTATGTTTCGTAAGATTTCTGACAAAATCACTTACAAGTGGAATGTCTGCCATATGTCAAAAGGAACCCATACTGAACATTGTACACAAAACTTGAAAATCTTTTGATTTCGATGTTGTATTACTTGAGTCTTTAGTACTTTACTTTCTTTTGTATAACCAATTTAGAATAACCCTGTATAATAAAGAACCACTGATTTAAGTCACTTTTGCAGTTACCTTCAATTCCACAGACAAATTGTTATTAATGAATTATTGAAAGATGATCACTAAAAACAAAGAAAATCAATAAATTAAAATCATTATCAGGGGCAAACCTGATCAGATTTTATTGAAATTCCTTACACTCACAAATGAATTGGGTGTAACTGTATTTATTTAAAACAGAATACCAAGAAAACAAAATTTATAAGGCTGATTCTTTTAAAAATGAATGTCCTACTATTTCAAAGAACTGGCAATTATTATTATTATTAACTCTGGCTTCTAATGCACTTTAAGCCTGTAAACATAGTTAACACATAACAGCAATTAGAAACCTGATTTAAAATTAAGTAATTTCTTAGCATTAAATTGAACACTACAAAACAGTAATATTTCTGAATTTTCTTAATTTCTTTTCTATTTAACAATGCAATGTACAAATTTTCAAACAAGAAATTTATGTAGTTTTACAAGCATTAAATTATCCAATGATTGAAACATCAAACTTAAGACCTCTATATATTCCTTTCAAGTCACCTGGCATGCGTAACAAGGTTTTCCAAGTATTTAAAACACTGGTACAACATGCTGAAATGAATATCATGCATCAGACTCCTTAACAAGTTCAAATTTTTTTTGTAGAGACTTGACTCAAAATCAATACACCAAGACATTTAAAAATTATAATCCTCCTGAAAAAATTATTCTCTGTTTTATATTAAAAAAAGAAGAAACAACTGCCACTATTCTTAACAGAAAAATAAAATTAGTATCTATAATTATATGATTACCAATAATTATAGTTTTAATATTATATTAATAATTACACTCTATTATGAAAGCAGGCCAATAGAGTGGACGATTCTTGAACAAACCATCAGGCACATGGTGCAAAACAGCATTTTCAAAACAATAAATAAATTGGCACCTACAAGTTATGCCTAGTGGGGTTTTAAAAACATTAAGACTGAAGTCAGAAAAATTAGTAGACTTCATTAGAAGATTACATACAGTGAAATACTGTCTGTATAGTTAAGGAAGTTCACTTGAGTGAGAGAATTGAGTGCTTAGTTGGAAGAGCACCTGCAATATAATATTTATTAGCTATTGGTTTTGGAACCGAACAATAATCATAATAGTCAGTAAATTCCTTTGAGTAATGCTAACTATAAATGGCACTTTGGTCTACAACTACTATATACCAAACCTCTTGAATTGTCTAGTCTTGCCTGATATTATCACTGGTAATGGCTGGGAAGCTCTGCCATATTAAATCCATATTTCAACATGGAATTAGAAAAGAGTGTACTGTAAAAAGTAAATGACTGAAACCTTTAAAGTGTTATAATATTTTTTAGTTACAATTACTAAGATATCTGTCTTTGTTTAAAATATCACATTTCACTTGCTGCTTTTTTTAACAGACATGTTACATTACTCAAAAATACAAATATGGCACATAATGTATGAATATTTCTCATAACATATAGTACACAAAATGAGAAATACTGTGTACATTTTCAATTAAAATTGAAAGTATTAAGGTACAGTAAGTTTAAGCGAATAACATCAACACCTTCTGATGTTATGCACCTAATACTCATGAAAGCAACAGCATAAAGAAACAAAGAAATGTACACATGCAAAATTTATATAAAACCTTGAGGTAGGAACAACATTCCCAAGTAAACTAATTAGAAATCACAACATGGTAAAATAAAAATTGTAGCTAATGCAGAAAAACTTACATATAACATATTTGAGGTTATGCCTCTTATCAGACATCAAGTAAAAATCATATATTGTTTTGTTTGCTTTTCTTAAACTACTACTTCACTTCATAATAAGAAATACACAAAAAAATCTATATAAAAGATGTCTGAATCTCATCATGAAATGAAATTATATATACAAAATTTTTATTGGCTGTTTATCAGACAAATAATTTGAACTTTCCTAGTCTTTAGAAGACATAAATTCAGTAAAAATATCCTCTAAGCTGCTTTAATAAGATGATTAACAAGACTTACAAAAATATATTTATGTATTTATATGAAGGTCTAAAAATGTCATATGTAAGTATTCCTGTCATGTTAAAATTTGAGCCGTACATTATGTTAAGCTACTTTGTTAATGCTGTGTTTTTTTTGCTATGTCTACTTCTTGATGCTTTAGATGTTCCTCCACCTCCACTGTGAATATTTAAATTGCCCATACCATTTTTTTCAGAAGCAGGTACTGTGAGCATGGGTGATCTTACAGGTATCCTAAAAAGTTGTATCTTCAGATGATCACATATCTCTTGGCACACTTGTCTGGAGTATCTCAACAGGTCAAAAGTCACCCATATCTAAAACCAATAATTATAATCAGAATAATTTTTTATGAAAAGGAGTGGAAAATGACCAAAAACCAATGGGTGAATAAAAGTTGAGCAGTTTATATATGTAAATAAGTCAACTACGGCAGAAATTCATAACAATATTAACTTGCCTCAGGCCTTCAGTCTTGAAGTAATTAAATAAACTTTTTATCAACTTCTGCACAAATGGGTATATACTAAATGGAAGGTAGTTTTTTAAATTACAATTTAAATTTTTAAACTTTTCTTTGCTTTTAACACACCAAGGAAAAAATCATTTGTCAAAACCGAATTAATTAAATTAAGCATCAAAATGATTGAATCACTCATTTGGATTTGTCCCAATGACTTACTGTATATACCAAAACTTGTCTCAAGTAACTTCATTCCAGAACATGCATTCCTGTTAACTTATACAAGTATATAAAGAGTTCACAACTGTGATAAAAAGTTAATTTGATCGCTTCGAGACTGAATCCTTGAAGCAAGTTAATATTGTGGTCGATTTCTACCATAGGTGACTTATTTACATATATAAAATGCTCAACTTTTATTCACCCATTGGTTTTTTGTCATTTTCCATTCCAAGAACATTTTTGTTCAGGCTGCATTTCGACCTAACCACAATTTATACTGATATTTCCGCTTGAAAATCAAGCAATGCAGATACACCTAAACACATGAAATGCATCACTAAATACATTTTTTGTAATGACAGGATTTCAGGTTTCAAAGTATGCCCAGCATAAATTATAAGAATTAATTTCATAATACAACTTCAGTTTGAACTGCAAGAGTACTAAAACACATGGAATAATACATTGCGGTATCGCCATGTAGAGTTTATTCTTGTGGTTATGTTAAAATGTGGCCTGGAGCAGATTAAAAAGTCACCAAAGTCGCAAGGAACCATACATATAACTGATTTCGACTTGCGATATCTCGAGAACTACCGCTAAATGATATAACTGATTATCAATATCAAACTGCGGCGATACAGTATAGTGAAAACCCTGTACTATCAATATTAAGCACAAAATTACTTACCATTAATATTACACTTCTGTTACTCTTATTGAAGTATATTTTGTAGTGGTTTGAGTAACGATTTCCTTTTAATTATACTTATCAAAATACATGAAACCGGGAATATATCGCCAAAGACAAATAAAATATAAACTATCCAAAGATCAGTATATTTGCCTGTGGTCAAACACCTCAAATGCATCATTTTTACAGTAATGATTATTACATCTGACTCAGGTATTCCATTTATTTACTGTATTCAAGAAAACCGAAAACTAAATATTCGAAGTCAAAATGTTAAACAGAATTTTAAGTTAAGTAGTGTGATATTTGTTTTAGTTTTTTGTGGAAGAAGTGAACATCTCAATTACAGTGTGATCCATATTTCTTAATTGTATGTCTAGAAATGTATTGAAATATTTCCTCCATCCCTCGGTACATATAAGTCATTAGCTTTTTCCGCAGATTTTGATACGGCCCATTAGCTCGGAAAATTTGGAAACCCCTCCCAAAATGCTGCAGTAGTTTTTGCGGGGCTCCCGTTCAAATAAAGAGATTACAGATTTATAATAGTGTAGATGTCAAAGCAAAAATAGAGAAGGAACAGGAATGTTTGGACAAGAGAGTGGATATTAAAAACAGGTGAACTGGACATTCATCAGACATTGCTGAGGTTACAGGATTTTTTTTTTTACTTGTGCTTTATGCCTCGTCGAAGGTGAGGTCATTAGAGGCAGGATGGACTGGGGGCAAGGAACGGGAAGGAATTCGGCCATGGCCTTTTTGAAGGAAGCATCCCGGCATTCACCTGGAGCGATTTGGGGAAACCATGGAAAACCCAAATCTGGATGCTTGACGGGGATTCGAACCTGCGTCCTTCCGAATATGAGGCCAGAATGTTAACCGTTCGCCCACCATGCTCGACACACTACAGGGTATTTGACAGCTTCAAAACTTTCTTCAAACAGCAGAGAATTTTGAATTCTTACAGGAGTTTGTACAACCAAGGATTTAAAAGACACTAACATGTAGCAGTTTATAGTGGTAAGTGAAAGATTTTTTTTGTGATAGCGACATTTTTAGGTAAAAGTAGAGAAGTTTACATACTACAAACCACATATTTTTGTATACTTGTACAAAGTTAAATCAAATCAAAGATGAATTTACAAATTTCTTAGTTTCACCACAAAGAAAAGCATTGTGGCAATTTAAGTACATTACAACATAATAACAAACTGTTATTTTATAAAAATGAATGTAAATGGTAAACTGTAGAAATATTACAACTGTACTTTTTATCTAAACCTCAAGTACACCATACTATTTATAATTTAAGAGTCTAAATGGCTGTAGGACATAGACTTTACTGCACTGAATAAACTCCCATTTATATGCATCCTTTGCTGTTTGTTTGGTTCCATCTTTTCTTACTTTTGAATGAAACAGTCTCCTCAATATGGATAGTTTCCTGCTTACTTAATTGATGGTATTGTAAAATTTGGTAGTCATTTCCTGTAGAGCAATTTGCTTTTTAATGCAATTGAGGTATGACTTACTTTGTACGACCCACATTTCTGATAAAACTTCCCACTCTGAAATTAAAGTAATTTTTTTTTTACCCCACTTTTTTCTAGCATTTGGAAGTGAAGCTTCAGCATACTGGAAACAACAATCCACTCTTAAAAAGAAGTGAACTGACTGTTTAGACTGCACAAAAACCTACTACACAACAATTTAAAATTGTCTTGGTTATTATTATTGTTATTATTATTACTGCTTTACACCTCATCGATGTTGAGGTCATTAAAGGTGGGAAAGGACAGGGGGCAAGGAACGGGAAAGAATTCAGCCATTCCTGTTAATAAAAAAAGGGGCCCATGATGATTTGACACACATAATAACTGGATTTCATGAATTAAAGATATTGGACCTGAAATAAAAATATGATAATAATAAAAAAGATAATGTTTGCTACAAATGATGTCATGACAGACATACCAAAAACTACAAACAAGAGACATTTTTTGTTTCCTTGGGCAGCATGAAAGGGGTGTGCACACTTTAAAAATTATCTGTTTCTTTATTTCTTGTGTGTTGTCATTTGCAGTAAACAATGATTCCTTTTTGTATCTATTCTTTTCCAAGATACTATTAACAAAATTGATGTTTAAATCGTAATAAGAGATTTAAATGTCATGGTAGGAAAAGATAAAACAGGGTTCAAACCTATCAAGGGATTTTTTTTAAAAAAATTTTAGTTTTGTTGTAATGGAGTGCAAGTTCAAGTAGAAATTTCCCAACACACCCATCTTCCCTTTTCTTATCAATTTTCACCTTAAATTCTTTGAGTTTAATTTCACCTCCCATCTACTTTTTCCCTTTACAAATCACAATTTTTAATTATTTCAATGAGTTTGGAAAACAATTCAGCACTTCTCTCAGTAATTTATTCCAATCCCAGACTCACTCATCAACAAATCCCTTACACCTGAAACTACATGCTTGTGGTCATGGTCAATTTTTCCATTCGAGTCCATTCTCTTAATTCTTCTACGAATACCTTCCAAGCCTTGTAACCAATATATTTCTTGTACAATCCAAGCTGTCTCTTCATATCCTCCAAACTGGCGCCACTGCAGGACGAGGATGTTATGTTTTACTTGGCCAGTCAGCACGTGTCATACAAACCTTCAACAGAATTCCACTAACAACAGGGGGGACCGAATGACTGATTCTCGGGGAAGGTGAATGACAGACTGAAATATGAAGTAGCCTAGCTTGTCATTGCTGACTGATCTGTGTGGGAAGCACTTAAAGATCCTCATCCTCATCCTCTGCACCCTGCTTAACTAGTAGAATCTAAACTATTATAAATTTGTAAGGAAGCTGCATGTGTCTTTGTTTGAACAGGAGCCCCGCAAAAAATACCGCAGCATTTTGGAGGGGGTTTTTAAATTTTTAGAGCTAATGGTTCAAATCAAAATCTGTGGAAATAGCTGATGACTTGTATGTACCCTGGGAAGAAGCAAGTAATTAAAAACCTTCATATATGAGAAATTGTGGGCCATGGATCATTATGCACTTTCAGATGCTCACTCCTTTCACAAAAACTTAGGATTCCATTTGATTTTTTTTTTCTACTTTTGTTATTCAGCTTTCTGGACCGAAGTACTTCAAAATAAACGGAATACATGAATCAAACAAAATCACCATTTACTTGCATTGTAACAGTTCAGTTGCAATGAAAAATTCATTAGATTACAATGTGGTAGACATATATTGTCTCCAGTAGAACGTTAAAAAGTTTGTCTCTGGTACAATGCGTCTTCCCGCTGACAATAAATGGTTCCATTATTTCTGCCTTATATAACATTATGGATATGAAATTTAGTTTTTTCTAGAAGAAAAATGTCTCAGAAACATCAATTCAATTCGTAGTTTTTCCCTACTAACTTCTACAGAGCTGCACATATTTTGATGGACTTTACTCAATTAATACATATTTGGAAACTTTAATGTGCAAATATTCTAGAATAATATTGCCCAAGGGATGTGTGTGCAACTTTTGGCTGCTGATCAAACCACGGACAGTAAAATAACCCTGATTTTTTTTAAAATCCTGATACGTGCTATTGAGTTAATGAAGATAGCAACATGCAACCAATGAAATCAAAAATGAACTAGGCATGCTAAAACCTTATGTTACACCACATAAATTATAAAACTAAATCCATTATGCGTTATGCTGTTAACATAGTGCGTCAATTGTCATTCTGGTCCAGGCTACATTTCAACTGAACCACAACCTCAGATAATATTGTCGTTCGAAAATTATAGCTTCAATTAAATGCGCATTAATACATGTACTGTGATCAAATCTTAACATTTTAAAATTACTTATATGTGGCTGAAATAACGGCATTAGTAATAAGGTGATTTTAAAGTGAAGAAAATTAAAAATAATTCTTATCTTGTAATACCATGCAATATTAGTTTTAATCCACAAAATTTTGATTTTAAAGCAGAAATAATTGATTGTACCAACAGATTGTTAAAATAAAACCAATATCCTAACAGTATAAGGAAAAAATTCTATTTCAGAAAATTAAATATTACTGAATCTTTGTATAGAATGTTTAAATTTTTATTAGTTCATTGAAATATTTATTACTATTACTTTTATTATTAATAAAGATGTCTCTTTACTGTAACACTCTTCCAAGAGCATGAAGTAAGTGCTGTATTGATATAAATTTGTGGCAGCCAGGACCCAGTCAGAGGAGCTGGACTGGGAGTCATTGGAGGAAAGGAGGAGTGTGAAGAGAGTGCTAGGAATGTACATGGGATATGTTGATGATGGGGATGTTGGTCAATGAATTATGAATAGTACATGGAAGGGTAAAGACAACTGTAACCACAAGCTAGCGCTTGATTTCATGCATTAGGGATTGGAATTTTTTTGGTAAGTGTGTCAGGGATTGGAAACATTTACCAAGTGAAATGATGGAATAATTTATCAAAAACGCTTAAGGACTTTAAAATTAAAATTTGTAAATTATAAAAGTAAATGGGGGAGGGATTTAACACTCCAATCATAGATGGAAATGTTAAAAATAAATTAAAAAGGGGTAATTAGATGACTAGGGGAATTACCACAATTAGTATCACAATTAAATTAATAAGCATTTAAAAATGACACACAGGGGCATTACAGTGAGCAACCTACTAAGTAACGTATATTATGTTTATTACTTTGCACATTTCTACAAATTAGTACAGTTAATTTTTAAGATTGCTTTTCTACTATTTCATTAACTGTATTATATTAAAATATGAATGAAACAAGACTCTCGGAGATCAGCAGGAAAACCAAGAAAACAGGAAAGTTTTAAGATCTTTAGAATTCATGCCTCTCAAGGTTAATATTTGGTAATAGAATAAAATCGACAAAGAATTTTTACACATACCAAAGCACACATGCACAAAGCAGCAAGAAAATGTTAGTATGTTAATAAATGTTGTCAAATGTGCTATGATTAAGAGTACATATTTCTAGAGCACTTCACTGATGGAATGAAATTACATCCCGAGTGACAGAATTAAAGAGGGTCAACATAATTAAATCCCAGCAAGTAATGTCCACATTCTCTCCTCCTCTTGGTGGTAACTTGCAGCCTGGGTCATTACTACAAGAAAGAAAAAATTTTTGATGTCAGTTGGAGGTGGCACAAAGCTGAAAGAAGGTATCAGTGGGAAGATGTGAGTGATGTTGGAATAGGGTTCATTAACAATTAATAGTGAGAAGTTCTATAAGTAGTCTAGCAAAGCCATAAGAAAATAATCCACTAAATACAGTGTCTACAGTAGATAAGCTATGGAGGATACAAGATTGGGTTGCTGTGATGCAGTAAGCAGCACACGAAGTAATGACAAAAGTCATCGGCCACTGTGACACAGTAAATTTATAATTTAATTTAATTGCAATGGAGCACATGCTCCGGTGGCAATTTCCTTACACACCCAATCTACACTACCATATTTGAGCAATGGTCTGACCAAAGTTTTGTAATCCAATTCCTTTACTTCTCTCGTGCATCCCCTCATCACTCTCTCCAACAAGTGCAGAATTTTGAAACCTTTTCCTTCCACCTGTTCAATGTGTCTGACACTATGGCAGCCAAACACCCAGTTAACAAACCTATGTAAGTTCAAAAACAGAGAGCATGGCTACCACATGGGGAAAAGTGGAATTTGTTCAAGGAGATACGCGGGGGAAAAATGAGCCATATGAAGCAAATGAGGAGGAAGATCATACTTAAGCTTAGCTGAGGTACCCAAGATGATACCTCAATTGTTCAATGGAAATAAGGAAAAACTAACAGAGTTGTTAGACAATTGTAACAAAGCATTAGAACTGATGGAAAAACACAATCATGGTATTTTACTTAACCCTTTCACTGCGAATGTAATATTAAGATACTCGATCCTAGTGCTAAACGATTTTTTCATTTTTTGCATGCAGTACCTCACTTTATTGGTAGCAGTAGCCTTCTTTTAGTAAAAAAAACATTAATATAAGCAAAAAAAAGTGAATGTCTAAAGAGGAAATGCACTTCTGGCTTGCTAATTTCTAATTTCAGTGCTGATGACATCAATCAATGTCATGTATAATATAATCAATATACGATCATGTAGAGGAAAGTAAAATAAGCTTTCTTCAAACATACTGTAAATGTATGTAATTGTAAACACAAATACATCACCTAAAAACACATAAAAGTCAAAAGCAAAATGAAATAAATTTCTAGTCAAAAGGCACAAAAATTTGATTCAACATTGTACATATTTATCATCGTAATGCACACCAGGTCTATAAACTGATTTTGACAAAATAGTCTATTTGACTTTCATGTAAATATTTAAATAATGATTTCAGTAAAACAAAATGTGTAATGTCTTGCAACAGTGCACTAATACATCACGTGCTGTTTAATGTACTATTTTTGCTGCCATATTGTTGGCTCTGGCACAGGGGTTCAGTCACTTTATGAAACCTCACTCACATTATAAATAGGCTTAATTACTACACTATTGTAACGTGATAAGAACAGCTATGTCTACTTCCGCCTTGAACTTAACGAATATTGGTCCTTCAAGACAAGACTTGCAGTAGACGTCTAAAGACATCAACAACAGCACTGAGGTAGAGTAACTGCAGGACATCTCTAACATAATCTGCAGCAAAAGGGCTAAATTTGTAAAGATGTGGATCACAGTGATGGCACAGAATAAGTTGATCATAAAAGAGAATACAAATACTTGAGGAGATGTAAGAGCTGCACTGATTGAAAATCATAGGTCCAAATGGATGTTAGATTATTATATGGTAAAATGTTTGAGCAGCCAGCAGTGGGAAAAGTCTACTGTGGATTGAGTGAGTAGATTACATTCTATGATACATGAATTTAAATAAACTACAGGTGGATCAATCGAAGGAAGCAAGTTGAATGGAGCTATTAAACTATACACTAGGATATGCAGTGTTCATTTAAAGATTGCTAGATGAATGAAACACCACAGTATTAAGATCTAAAGGGGGATTTCAGTTACTAGCAGCAGTGGAGATGGCAAGAGGAGACAAAGCAGCCATATTATCTGCAAAATAAATGCATGAATATAGAAGGTTGGTAAAAAATCGAGTTGGTAAAGGAGAAATATTGCGGCCAAGAAAAGCATATGGCAGAAATATGTCAGAGCATGCAGAGGTCCATGTTGCGCATGAATACTGGTCAAAAGTGAGGGGAGTTACTGCAGTGACAAAACAGAATGAGGTACATAGGATATGTGGACATGAATGTGCAGTTTTACAAGAAGAATTACGAAAGTGGAATAAAGGGTAGGGTCTATGTAGCAAGAAGTCTATCGGATGCCATGGTCAAGGTTAACATGAACACACGAGATCCATTGCCATGTACAAAATGCAACTTGGCAAGTCATTTTGGATTGTGCAAATACTTCAAGCCACTGGAGTGTTGGAAATGCAGATTCTGGGATGACTTCAATATGCACACGTTGGCTCATGAACAGAGGAATATGTAGAGTAATCAGCATGGAGGATAAGAGCTATAGCTCCAAGTAGCAACAACGACGCATTAGAGTTGGAAAGTTATGGAATGAATGCTTAGTGATTATTTGAATGAGTTGAAGAGGTAGGCTATCAGGATATTATGTGTAACCTGTAGCGACGTATTCCACTTACCATGAGAATCTTTGAAGAATACAGATATTGAGCAGTATGACGTTAGGCTGAAGCATGAATTCACGAAGAAGATCATCCAGTTGATACAATATCAAATAACCAAAAGTCAAAAGAAACTATGAAGAAAGATCGAAAAATAATTGCATCAAATATGAGTTGGAATGCGCCATTTTTCATGATATCTGAGAAATGGGATAGAGACAAGCAGTGAAAATGACCAATTATTATCAACCATCGGAAGCGGAATGAAGCTCTAGCATTAACAATGTTTTCCCCCTATCACTAATTTTGAACATTTTAGTTCAGTTTGGGAAATCCTGGTATGTCTCCATGCTGGAATCTTTAAAAAGATACCATAATTTCCTATAAGGCCACATGTCTGTGTGAAGACTGCATTTAGTATACCTAATGGGCACTGGGAGTATAAAAGATTACTGATCAGACTAACCAATGTGCCAGTGACATTCCAGAGGTGTCCATTGTGTTAATAAGGGTAGAAGGTAGTAAAGATTTAACATATTTTGATGATATTGTTGTCTTTATTATCACATTGGAGATCACATGAAGAGATTGGCAGAGGTATTCCAGAGGTAGCAAACTCACAATTTACCGCTTCAATGGCAAAACATGCCACTCTTGTGCATAGATTTTTTGTACTTAGGTCGTATTCTAACTAAACAAGGGGTTAAGCCAAACCCGGAGAAAGTGAGAGCAGTACAAGAACTCTTGACACCAAAAACAATGAAAAAGTTTTGAAGTTTCTTGGGTACAGCTATCTATTGTTGGTGATTCATTAGTGAGATGGTAAGTGCTCTATGACATGGTCATGAAAGGCAAGAGATTTCAGAGGGGAGTGGCGGAAGAAGAAGTATGCAATATGTTAAAGAAGCTGTTGGTAAGTCCATCTGTATTATACTATCTTAAGTTAATGCAATACTCTGTGATATTGATAAATGCGAGCCAATTTATGGTAGGAGCAACTATAGGGTAACAGAAGCTGGGATCAGATGCATCCATTGCATATGCCTCATGGACATTAAATAAAGCAGAGCAAGCCTACTTGGGGATTCGATGGGAACTGTTAGCCATTGTGTGGGCAGTAAACCAGCTTCACTCATATGTTGCAGGGATACCCTTTCACTAGTTATACAAATCATAAATCCTTAAAATGGCTATTACAAGTAAAAGAAATGTCATTCAGGTTGATGACATTAGGGTTGAAGCTCAAAGAATATCAGTACTCGATCAAGTTCAAAGCCAGAAATCAGAATTTTGCCACAGATGCACTGTTATATAGCAGGGATGTTACAGAAGCACTGACAACAGAGAACAGCAGTGGTTGTCTGTGTGAGGCATGTATGTCACATGAAGGCTCTAGCCACGATGCGCATAGAGGTCGGGAGGTGACGCACCTGAGAAGCCGGAACAAATAAAAGAAGTGGGCTATTCTGCAAGAGGTTTACGATTCCCTGAATGTGGTACATGCTGGAATGGCCAGGACATACCATAGGCTGTGAGAATGGGTATCTTGGGCTAGAATGAAGAGAGATGTCTGGTAACATTAGGACATGTCGGAAGTGCCATCCCAAAAAGCTGATACAACATAAGATACTAAGATGCTGATGCAACAAGAATTTATAGAGGCACCCTTACAGAGTGTTCTGTTATTGACATACTGGGACCTTTAGCAGTCAGTATGAATGGGATGTGACATTTATTAACCTTTCAAGATGCTACCACCAAACACTTAATGGCAGTGCCTATAGAGAAACAGGAGGCAGCTACAGTGAGCCAAACTTTATTTGAGGAAATAATATTGAGATATAGATGATTTCATGGATAAGGGAGTGTGGACATTTTCTTTCATGGTAAGGAGTGTCAAGGATTGGGATAAATTACCAATAGAAGTGATGAATAATCTACCAAAAATACTGAAGGAATTTAAAATTTGTTAATGGCAAAAGTAGATGGGTGAAAAAGTTTAATAGTCAAAGTATAATGATAATTAGAAAATAGTAAGAAAGAGGTAATTAGACAACTGGAGAAAATGACACTGGAACACATGGTCCATCACACTTGTAATGAATTAAAAAGTACAGTGTTATCAGGCACCAAGTGATCCCACGGTATGTGTGAATGTCGATGGTGCGGCATGCCCAACCGAACAGATACGTGACGCAACAAAAGCATCCAGATTTACACGCACCATGGGGGACTTGTGGTATAACAGGCTACCTAAAGCAAATAATTACTCTGTGAAATTGGTAGCTAGGGTAACATTTATAAAAATGAGAAGTTAGATATAAGATCGGACAAGCTTGATAAAAACCATTGGAGTGTGTTTGCTTTGAACTTTAAGTTGCTGCTGAAAGAACTTGTAAACATTCGGATAATTAAGGATATTATGAAATGATAATAAAAAAGGAATTAAGTCATATAAGTTTATTTATTTGAAGTATGAAGACAGAGTCGAATAAACAGTAAGCTTAAGATTTACTCACTCACGTATTAAAACCGATCGTGTATACTAGTTATGATACAAAAGGAAGAATATAAAAGTAAAACATCAAGAAGGAGTATAATCATAGAAAATACGACGATGAGAATTAATAAATAAAAAAAAAAAATGCGATAGACTGACAACGTTCTAGCCAACTTGGTCATTAAGGGGATTTATAGCCACCATAAATAACTAAGGCCTGCTTTCTATTTTTGCAAGTTTCGGAAAAGACCTGCCGAAAACTGGTGCCGACGAGCGAAAATATACCTTAGTGCCGTTTCCTAGTAAAGAAGCGTTTTCTGAGAGGGGTGGAAGACGATCCAGCAATAGAGAAGCCGCCTCAATTTATTGACTTGTTGGTGTTTTTCCTTGTTTGTTTTGGGAGCCAATGAATTGCTGGTACTTTTGGCGCGGAGAGGCCAAGGGCCGGAGGAGACATCGCATTGCAAGATGGACAGAGTGTTGCTTGGAGCTGAAAAACGGACAAAGACACACTCTGGTTGGGATCCTCATCTGATACAGCAGCAAGTGACCTTCACCGAGGCCAGAGCACTGGACAAGCCGGGGGCTGGAGTATGCCAACACGCTGTGCCGGACGAGAAAGCGGGACGACCCCATGTGGCACTATTCGTGCCCGGGTGCTGACCTGGCCCGTGAACAACGGTAAAATCTACGATCACGACGGAAACTAATGCAATCGTTCCACCCAGTAAATTGACCCTGAGATTTTGCTCGAACTGTTTGACTTTAAAGACATTCAATGATGTGTAATTGTTTATTTCAGAATAAAAACAAACTTCGTGTTTGCATAATTTCACAATTATCAATTGTAATAAATTGTACACCAACTTTCCAGTTATCTTATTAATTTCAATAATATTTCAAGTGCTTAGCTGAAAATTAATTATTATTTGGATATTCAAACATGATAATTTTGTTATTGATGAAACACTATGATCCAGAAATCACTGTCTCCAATAGCAGACATCACACACTTAAATTTAAAAAAATTCCTTTCCAACAGTATCCAACAAAGGGTAAAACTTCTCCAGGGATGTGCTGAAAGACCTGTCAGCCCTTAAAAACCAATAGATGTTTAGCACCCCTATCATACAACCTCAAATGGAATGCTGGAGAGATCCCACTAAATTATAGCAGAATACTTTCACACTACGCCACATACCACTACAAAATAAGAGCTGCATGGGAAGCCTACAAATATACTCAGGATACTACAGAAGAAGCCAACTGCCCAATGCTATGACTATGACACCTGTACATCCAGCATCACATGCTATTCCTGCACAAGGAAGTGTACTAGTTTATGCAGGGCAGAAAAGAGAAGAACAATAAAAAACGTGATTGAGTGGAGAATGCTATAGAATTTAAGCTATAGAATCAGAACGAATGGTCACAGACTAACACTTTACTCCCAAAACCTGAACCTCCCTGTTGCTCACCATGCTAGTACTCACAACACCCGTGACCTTCACAGTCAGAGCCATTAGAGTACTTCCAAACACAACCTCCCAATCTGAATTCTGCAGGTGGGAATTGGCATATCAACACATCCTGCAGACTACATCCCCAAGGCCTTAATTTCCGTTAATATCTTCCATCCTCACCCCTATATACCCATCACAATAGACTCATATATTTTTCAAAAAATTTCAATTATATTTTTATTTATTTTTTATTAGTATTATTATTTTTTCAACAATTTTAATCTTTCTTATACTCGCGGTTATATTATCGTTGCTCCCGCCACGATGGTCTATTGCGCTCTACATGTGGCTGCATCGAACCCAAGTCTTGCGCAAGACCAGCCGCCTCTCTGTTAACTTGAAAAGGGGATTTTCATCCAAAATATTGTTTTTTCTTTGTTTGTGTGTTATTTTGTGTTGCTGCTGCCCTCCTCCTTTCAACTTTGGCGAGTGTTGGGTGTATTTTCCCTTTCTTATTCATTCAGTCAGTTACTTGAGACATGACAAGGTTATCATCAGGCTTTATAAAGATGATATCCAAAATATTTGTCCCCTTGTGCTCTTCTCTACCACTTGTATAAGTCTCCTTTCCTTACTGAAGTATATGCAAATAACTGTTCCCCCATTAATCTTATTTCCTTCACAATTGTCACCTGGTAAATGGCCATTCTACAGTTACCTGTTCATGACAGAGAACCAAGAAATAAGGCAGAAGACCACTTGCTACATTAATGCTTGCAAAAATCATTTTTAAAAATTAAATTATCATCAGGCAAATGCTCCAGTGGCAGCTACACAGTTATTCAGTTCTTTAGGTGCAACTTACTCATTTCCCTTGGTAATTTATTCAAGCCTTGACACTATGACTACATAAGAAAATTTTCCCAATGCTTAAGACTGAAATCAAATAGCAGCTTGTGGTCAAAGGCCATCTTTTCCCTATAATGTATAACTCCTAACTATTCTACCAACATCCATCCAAGCATCATCATTAATTCAAATCATATAAACTTCCATCACTCTCCTCCTGCCTTCTAATAACTCCCAATCCGAGTCCTGTGTCATGTGAGTTACTGATTGTGTCCTATGGTGGTTGTAATCAACTGGTGACAGGGTTTTTATTGGCTGTGCATTCCACCCCTATCGTAGCCACCTTAACGTAATTCAGTAATCCTACCAGATATAGGGGATGTATAGCTTAAAATGTAATCCAAACCATGGAACCATTCTACAGCTACATCCATACTCCGCAATTAACAAACATTGTGGGATGCAGATGGTGCTAAGCACCAACTTAATTCTTCGCATTCCAATCCCAAATAGCACGAGGAAAGAAAGAATACATAAAAGCATCAGTATGACATCTTATTTCTCGAATCTTATCCCTTCGGTCACTACAACCTAAATAGGTTGGCGGAAGAAGTATTTCACTCCACTCGTAAGTCAAAGAATTTCGCATATTCTCCAATAAATTCAAATGCAAACGGTGTCGTCTCTCTTCCAAATGACCCCAGCCCAATATGTGTATCAATTCTGTGACGCTTTCATAAGGGCTGTAGCAACCAGCCTCTCCTCTGTACCCTCTCCAATGAGTCAATCAAGCCTTTGTGATACGGATCCCAAACTCCACAACAGTAATCCAGGTGTGATCGAACTAGTGTTTTATATGCTATTTCCTTTGTATGAGTATTACAATTCCTCAAAATACGACCTATGAATCGTAATTTAATTCTAAACTACGATTTATAGGTCGTATTTTGAGAAGTAGTAATGCTCATACAAAGGAAATAGTGCACAAAACATTAGTGCGTCCGCATTTGGAATACTGTTGTGGAATTTGGGATCCGTATCGCAAGGAATTGATTGACATGTTAGAGAAAGTACATAGAAGAGCCGCTCAATTTGTTGTTTTTTTTTTTTTCGGTAACTGCTTAACGTCTCTTAACAGAGAGGTCTTCAGAGACGGGAAAGGATGGAGGGCAAGGAATGGTGGGAAGGAATTCGGCCATGGCCTTTTGAAGGAAGCATCCCAGCATTTACCTCGAGTGAATTGGCGCTCGATTCGTGATTGCTAGTTACAGTCCTTACGTGTCACAGAGCTGATACACGGGTTGGGCTGGGATTGTTTGGCGGACAGACGACGTCATTTTCGTTTGAATTTGTGGAGAATATGCGAAAATCCTTAATTTATGAGTGCAATGAAATACTTCTTCCACCAACCTATTTAGGTCGCAATGACAGGAAGGATAAGATTCGAGAAATAAGATGTCGTACTGATACATTTATGTATTCCTTCTTTCCTCGTTCTGTTCGGGATTGGAATGCACTGAATTAGGATTGGTGCTTAGCACCCTCTGTCACCCACAGTATTTGTGATTTGCAGAGTATAGGTGTAGATGTAATTTAGAATTAACTTTGCCTACGACAGAAGTTATGTGCAAGTCCCATTTCATGTTGCTTTGTACTATTACCCCCAAATACTTCAGGGAATCAACCGTATCAACGGCTGAACTGTTTACTTTGTATTCGTAAACAAACTGATTCTTTTTGTTACCTATTCACATTACCTTGCACTTTTTACAATTAAGTGTAAGCTGCTATTTATGACACCATTCGGAAATAGCATCCAAATCGTGCATAATTTCTAAGCAATAGACAGAGCACCTTATTTCCTTATACATAACTTGTAACGTAAATCAAAGAATCTACGTTTGATACATTTACTGTTTTATTCCATTCTAGTTCTCTCAGATACCGTAGACCGTCGCAAACCACCAGATATATATATATTTAATTCTCAATCCACTCTGATACTGCATACGCTCTCTCACTTCTTTATTTCAACCAAACAAAACGTCTACCTCTTTTGTTCTCTAACTCCTGAGATAATCCTCCCGCGTGCCTGCGATATTATTGCACTGTAATTCTCTCTGTGATGTTACATCCCAACCGGTGCGGTTTGACGAATGACGGGCTTGACAAAGCCCAAAACTTCGTCACTAAATCAAACCTTTTCTGATATGCTAACATCTGAGTGTAATTCACATAAAACACCCATCACAATATACATAAAATGAACATCTGGTATAATATGTAAAATTGAATAACTGGTATAACATTTAAAGATGAATATCTGGTGGTTGCGTGGCTACATTTTATTACATTAAGCCACAGATTCCTTAATTCTAAGTTCAAAATAGAAAACTCAGCACCAATTTAAAAATCAGAACATGAAAACACACAAATATGATATTTAAAAAAAATAAAAAAAAACACAAATATCAGAACACGCACCACTGCACACGCAAACTGACATAGCTTGGCCTGCAGTGGACAGTGGGTAACTTTGGGAAATACAACCAAGCTATATTTGCCACTCCCAAAGTCAAAGACATAAAGAAACAGTCCTTATTTGACCTTTAGTTTACAACTGTAGCCTCTAATGCGTCCGGGCACATCGGAAAACACATCGAAGAATTCATCAAGAATGTCTTGATCGCCCGTCTCTTGTTCCATCACGTCACGGGTTATTTCCAAACCAAAGCATTCCTTTCTGTGCTTGACGGATCTAGCGTCTCCCCACGAGACTACCCGTATCCCGGTTGATTTTTCTTCTCTGCCGCGTGTCACCTTCTTCAGTTCTGCCTTGACTGAATTAACATTTAGGGCAATTTGACATTTAGCAACTTCTTCCTTCACAACTTCGGGCACTAGAACCTTTAAACTTTTCTCAACCTCTTTCTCCACAGAAATCGGTACCTGCAGCTGCAACCTATCACTCACCCACACTGTCGTAGATGCCTTAACTTTTTCCACCTGGCATGATAAATTCTCAACGCCTACTGCCAGCTTGCTCTTCTCTAGAGAAATTCCAGCAATATTACTTATAAGAATATCTGTGGCTGAGCAAGTCTTGTCTGAAATTGGTTGAACACTAACTGGTTTCATTTGAATCATAAGCTGAGAGTTAACAGGCAAGATGTCAGATGAAGCATGAGCTGCTTCCTGGACCAAAAAAATTTTCTTATCTTTTGCTATCGAGTACTTCCCCGTAAGATTTTCTCCCAAATCCCGACTGTAATCTTCCGCCTTATCAGAATGATACTGGTTCAGTTTGGAAGAGGGTTCAATATTTTGTTTAACAAAAAGTTCCCTATAATGGGTCAATTCCTCTTTAAGCGACTTTTGAAAGGCAATATTCTCTTCCCGAAAGGACCTCATAAATGTTTCCTGAAATGCACGAAGCATGTCCACTACTGACACATCACTATGCTCAGGAATTTCCTCCTGTGCTACAGTAACCTCTTCTGATTGACTATTCATTTTACCCAGAACAATATTAAGCTATACTGAAAAAAGGAACTACACCAACACTACAAGCTATGCAAATATACTCCTTGACTACACAAGCACTTTCCTAGGCAGTAAAAAAAACAGTCTATGGCTCAAAAGAAAAAAATTATTTCCTTGTCAGTTTTATGACAAGGCTAATATGTCATCACTGATGACAACAAGATGAGATACGATGTCAAAGAATGATTCATAGAATTTTTTTTTTCTTTTTTTTTCCGTAAGAGAAAAATTTTAGGGATGTAATTGCTAGTCAGCTTGCGCGCGCATCAATAAAATAGTCTTTCTTTCCTTTTGATGAGACGTCGCCGCTATCTGGAATGCTCGGACTGCTATTACCGCTCAGCAATGGCTCCACCCACGCAGAATGAATTCCTGTGTCGACTGAGTATTTCCTTCAGCCACCACCAAGCGCCGCCACCGTCGAGTATAGTGTAGTCTTCGCTCAACCTCTCTGCTTTCCTCCGCCTTCCAAAACTCGGTTTACGGTCGCTGACCTTCAGTTCGTTGGAGCAACTTATACTCTCAACAATTATGGTTTGTCTTAAACGATTCCTTTTTCTTTCACCACTTATCTTTTTTTTAGCGCGTTTTCGTGCTAATTACACTCTTCGTAATTTCCACTTTTAACTGCAGGTTCGTATCTGTCACGTTGAGCCATGTAACATAAATCAAAGAATCTATCATTATCATTTACTGTTTTATTCCATTCTAGTTCTCTCAGATACCGTAGACCGTCGCAAACCACCAGATATATATATATTTAATTCTCAATCCACTCTGATACTGCATACGCTCTCTCACTTCTTTATTTCAACCAAACAAACGTCTACCTCTTTTGTTCTCTAACTCCTGAGATAATCCTCCCGCGTGCCTGCGATATTATTGCACTGTAATTCTCTCTGTGATGTTACAACTGCTTCATCGGCAAACAATTGCAGCAAGCATTTAATGTTGTCACCTAGATCATTTATAAAAATTAAGAATATAAGTGGTCCTATTACACTTACTTGAGTAACGCCCGAAGTAACATCTAGCTTAGAAGAGGCTTCCCCATCAACAACAACATACTGTGATCAACCAATTAGAAAATCATATATCCATTCGCAAATCTGATCCGATATACCGTATGCTCGAATCTTCGCTAAAAGTCAGTTGTGTGGTACAAAATCAAATGCTTTCTGAACTTGTGAACCTGCATCGATAACTTTCATTACGTTATGGGAAAATAAGGCCAATTGTGTTTCACATGATCTCTGCTTCCGAAATCCGTGTTGACACGGTGTAACTCATCCTCATCTAGAAACTTCATAATGTTGGAGCATATGACATGCTCCAGAATTCTACAGCAGACAGATGTTCGATAATTCCTAGGATCACTCCAATCTCCTTTCTTTAAAACTGGAATTACCTGGGCCATTTTCTATTCAGAAGGTACTGTCGCGAGACAGTATTAAGCCAGGTATACTATTTGTGAAGCTGAAGTCGCCATGAAGCATTGTTGTGAGTGGAGGCATGGGGCAAAAAAGTAATTGTTGAGTCAGTCTGAGGCTAGCCACCGCGAGAGTTGGTCTGTAGCTGGCTGCCCCAGGAGTCGGGTCAAGGTCACTGTGCGCCCTGTATAATTGTATAGTGGATCTAAAAGTATTAAAAAGTTGTCCACTGATCACGTTAGGGAAGTTGCTTGGTGATGAACGACAAGCTAGTAGTAGTGAGAAGTGGTGACACAGTGTGTAGACCAATAGACAGAAGTGTAGTCAGAACTTGCAATTGGAGGAAATGAAGTACCATATAGCCTTATCCACAGTCAAGATGAACAAGTATAATTTGTGGTGATGGTTGGGATCGATGTATGTGTTTGGTAAATAAATCAGATATGAACTTAAAAGCGACCCGTGAATTGTCTTAGTAGAGAAATCAAACCTGCCAGCCTAAACAAACAAACATATCTTGGCTCGCCACACAGCTAACTAAATCACTACAGTACTTTTTTTCTTTATCTTCTAGAGATTTACGGAATATATATGAGAGAAATGGTTCAATTTCCTCCGCGTATTCTGAAAATACTCTTACTGGTATATCAACGGGACTCAGCACCTTAACCCACTTCAGGAGCTTCAATTACTTTACAATACCTATGCTATCAATTCGTACTGAATCCATCTCTAATTGTAAATGATGTAAGTGGGAATGTTTTCGCACGTGAATGATTTTTTAAATTTGGTGTTAAATACGGTAGCCTTGTCGCATCTGTCGTCAACTTCCTGACAGTCTTGTATTAGAACTGACTTACACTACAACTAACTTTTCTTACATACGACCAAATTTCTTAGGGTCTTCGGTGAGGCTCTTAGAGAGAGAGTTGTAACGAAAGTCATCAAAGGCATCTTAACATGTCCCCTAATCTCATCCAACTTATCTAAACCAGTCTGAGGCATCGTCCTTCTTGATCGTGGATGTATCTTACTTTGTTTTTTGAGTCACCTTCTGACGTCTCATGTATACTATGGGGGATCAATCCCTTCCCTGAGTGTCCATTTCGGTATATGAAAGTCCGTACCTTCCCTGACTATATGTATGAATTGATGCCACATCTCTTCAATGGTGCCTCTTGCTACTATAAAGCTTCAAAAACTTTCTAAAACACTCTTTTGAAGCATTTTCAAATCTGTAAATGATCCTTTCTTTTTTCTTTATTGCACGTGGTTGTTAATTTTACTGTAGCAATTACAGCTTCGTGATCACTTATTCCCGTGGTGGTAGAAACGTCCGTGAATGATTCAGGCCTATTTGTAACAAGAATATCTAAAATATTTTTGTTATGATTGAGGCATTGCCTTGGTTCAGTTCAGAGGTGCTCAAGATTGTGATCTGAGAAAAGGTCTAGACTTATTTTGAAAGCTGCCTTGTCCCTGCTACCAATAACGTGAACATAATTAGTCCAGTCGATATATGGCAAGTTGAAGTCACCGCCTAGCATTATATTATGGTCTGGAAATTGGCGACCTATATTATCATATATATTATTTCTATAAGGTATTTTTTTGTGACAAGCCTGCATTTTCCTTCATACTTAATGGAAATCTATGAATGAGGTGTCATTTTAAAGCTTATGGTCTCCACTTTGATCACATAATATTTTAAGAAAGAAGGTTTTCGGAATTCGACCCTTAAAGGGCAAAGATGTAAATTTTCCTAAAATGCGTTTTTTGTTTCTCGGATCATTTATCTCCATGGATAGCTAATCAAAAACGATAAATGAAGTAGGATTATGAGGAGTAATGTCTCAGCTTTGTGACATCATATTTTAAGAAAGAATGTTTTTGAAATTCAACCCTTAAAGAGGAAAAGTATAAATTTATCTACAACTCATTTTTGTGTCATGAGACATTTATCTACCTTGATATCTAACTGATATAGATAAATGTGGTATCATATTAAAGACTAAGGTCTCCACCGTGGTAACATTATATTTTAAGAAAGGAATTTTTCCTAATTCGACCCTTAAAGGGCAAAAATGTTAATTTTTCTAAAATGCGTTTTGTGTGTCTCGTGCCATTTACTTCCATGGATATCTAACCAAAATCGATAAATGAAGTAGGATTATGAGGAGTAATGTCTCAGCTTTGTGACATCATATTTTAAGAAAGAATGTTTTTGGAATTCAACCCTTAAAGGGAAAAAGTATAAATGGTTCTTTAACGCATTTTTGTGTCACGAGCCATTTTTCTCCATTAATATCTAACCAAAATAGATAAATGTGGTATTCTAAAAATTAAGGTTTCTGCTGTGGTAACATTACATTTTAGAATTGAATTTTTCTGAATTAAACTCTTTCTGCAAGACGCCCAAAGGAAGAGAGGATAACCTCCAACCTTAGGCGGCAAGAATCATTGGTTCCAACATGAGCTCCTGGCTTCCTCTGCATTACACAGCAAGCTGTGGCAGAGGTGAAGGTTGTGTTGAGGTTTTATTAAAATCCCCACCAAGAAAGGGACTTTGAACAGTCAGAAGCCTAGACCACTGAGCCATCAGAGAGCTCTTTGAAAATAAATCGAGGTGCCATCCTAAATGAGCAAAATGGAAACTATTAGCAAAAACTTTGAAAACAGGAAAAGAAAAAAATCTTGAAATGCTTTTATAGAGAAACTACAGATGAACTAAAATGTGGTGGTTAGATTTAAAAATCCTAGAGATATCATGACCAAAGTAATGCACACATAGGTGGAAGTGCAGTGGAAAGAGGAAGATTTAGTGAAAACATAGAAATGGGCATCAAATATTTGTAGGAATGAAATCCAGGAAGAATGAATGAAAGTAGCAAATAACAGTGGAGTTGAACAACAACTTTAAAAAATGAAATGGTAAAGATGGCAGTGAAAGAACTAGCAAATGGAAAGTCACTAGCAATAGAACTGTAGTGGAAAACAGTATTAACAGCAGGATAAATGAGAATGTAATTGTTGTGTATAGTCATAATGTTAGTTCATAAAAAAAAAATGAGTAAATCAAAATGTGAGAAATACAGGAGCATCACATTATTGAGTCATTGCTTGAAAATACTTGAAAAATTATCTTATGTTAAATAAAAAAAATTAAAAAATACAGAAAACAGCTAAAGGAGGACAGAATGGATTTAGACAGAAATATCAATTGTAGATGGAAATTTTTATACTCAGACAGATCTCAGAGAAAAGATGGAACTATGCCAAGGACATCATAATATACTAATAGTTGTCACGGAAATAAAAAAAGTCTAATACCATGTATGAACAGAAAGTCTATGTTCAAGCTTACATAAAAAAAAGAAATAAATGAAGGAATCGCATTTTCCCAACCAATTTCTATAATAATAATTCCGTGTGGCCGTAATGACCTGGAGACAGGATTTCTATTGGCTGCGCATTCCGCCCCTGCCATAGCCGCCTTAACCTAACATGGCAATCCTACCGCATACAGGAGACCTATAGTTTAACATGAAATCCTTTTGTGGAAGCTTTCTGGTGTACTTCATATTACACAGCAAGCTGTGCCAGAGGTGAAGGTCAGGTTAAGCGCCTTTGAAAATCGCCACCGAGACAGAGATTCGAACCGGGGACCTTCTGATCTTCATTTAGACGTGTTAACCACTGAGCCACTAGGCCGCTAACAACCAATTTCTATGATAAATTATGTGGCCTCTTAAGGTCATTGAAATCACATGAACTTTTAAGGATGTTAATTTTTAATCACCATGCCTTCTCCAATGTTGGATTGGAGGAATCCAAGTTTTGTCAGTAAAACATGTTAGTTGGGTAACTATTGTGTTCACATGTATGTGTTCATTGTGATCTTCCTGCCTTCATCTGTGGTGAATAATGGGTTTAGCTTCCCTATCCTTCCTTATTTTCTTTCATTGCCTCACTTTCTGTTAGATAAGAGTATTGTTTTGTACACGAACTTTGTAGTTTATGAGGCAGAAATTGGGGACCATGCCAACATTTTCCAAGGTAATTTAATGAGGTCACCTACAAACAGCAATTAGGATGGTTGGCACATAGGTCCCAGCTTCTTGTACCTTCACAATCTAGTATGGTGGCACTTTAACATACACACAGCAACACTTGCAGGTTGTGACACTAATGAGGAAAATTATTGAGAAACGTGATAATTGCAAGCAAATAGGTTAATAACCACTTGAATTTGTTTCAGAAGGAAAGGGGAGTAAGTTAAAGAAGTGTACGGTCACCTGTTTTGTTTAATGTAGTTACAGATGAAGTCACTGTGCAAGTTCAGGAATACAGAAATTGGGCAAAGTTAAAGGTGATGGATGGTATATGCAGATGATCCTAAAGAAAAGTAAAGTGGAGAAATGGGGGATTGCATTGGGAAATCATGACTTAGTATTTTACTATTAGTCCATGACTCACTAAAAAGTGGATGGTAGAGAGTGCATTGCAACTATCCCAATGAGTAAAGGTTTATGCATGGAAAGGGATGTGCACGATATTGCAAAAGGCACCCATGGGTTATCTTCAGGAACCATACCAGCATCCTCCAGCAGTTATCTAGGAAAACAATGGAAAACTCAAATCAGGATGGCCAAAGCTGTTTCTTAAGACCTCCCATAACATTATAATTTTTCTCACTCAATAAATCATTCCCTAATCATCATCTGGGCCATCTCCAGTTTCCCGCGTGTGGTTTATGAGCCATCCAGTGTTTCAGTTTTGATGGTTATAAATAGGGATCGGATCTTTAGGACAAAAAAAAAGTAGAGGAATATGCAGGCAAATATAACCTTAAAAATAGGTAAATATGACCTAAAAATGACAAAATATGACCAAACATTTAAATTTACTATACATCAAAACATGCTCAATTATACATGATTCATTATATTTAGTAGTGTCGCTTTCATGTAGACAGCATAATTTGCTTCTGTGAAATTACTGCACCATCGGAAAATTAAATTTTAAGTATTATTTGTTTTTAAGTAACTTTAATTGCAGGTAATTTACAGAATATAACTTCTCACTTTCAGAAAATTTTCGGCATGGCGGAAGGTCTACTCAATGATCCATTGCTGATTTAAAGATGACTGAGGATATTTCACTGATTGAATGACGCGGATCGAAACAGCCATGCTTCTGCTGCATTGTCGAGATTAAAAGGCGGGCGGAACATTAAGTTTAGCGAGTGACAATAATGGATAACTTTAATTCTTGACTGGTGAATTCCGACCACAGTGAAAATTAGTCCCCCCCCCCTTACATGTATAGCAGAAGTACAGTTCTGTGAATAATTACCTTAATTTCTTCTCATCTATATCTGGTGAATTCCCGCTACTATTAGAAAACTACCAGATTTTTCCTCAAAATATGACCATATATCCATAAATATTATCGAAATATGACCAAAACTAGGAGAATGCTGCAAATAAGCATTTATATGGTATATAAAATACATTTAAATACAAGCAGAAACGTTGAATCAGTGTTTAATTCAACATTTCAGCTCAAAAAGAAGGCAGGGAAAAAATATGACTAGTCCTAAAAATCCGAACCGTAGTTATAAACAATCATTTTCTACTATCTCCTGTCTAAGAAACTTTCCTTCTCCATAACAGATGCCCAATTCCATCCTTTTCTTTTTATATCCTCCTTTAGTTGGCCTCTCCATCTTGGTTCAACTGATCTTTTGCCTGTTATCATCTTTCCAAGTAAACTTTTGGTACCCTTGCTCTTTTCATTCTTTTAACATTCCAAACCATTTAAGTCTAGATGACCGAAGTCTTCCCTGCTTGGATTCATTTAACTCTAGGTTTGATTTAATCTTTTCATTGTTTATATGATCAAGTCTCATTTTCTGGAGGGCAGTTCTAAAAAACTTGATTCCACAGGCTTGGATCTTACTAAGATCCTTTGATATCAGTGTGCATGTTTCCAGAGCATTTGAGGAACCTTCTTAGTAAGTTTCGCACGATACTGTAATAGGTGGACCTTTTGGTTACTCTATTAATTATCTCACTCCTACCATTACTAGCCATAATGCCCACCAGGTATCTGAACTGGCCAACAATTTTATATCACAGTCTGGATTCCTTTGGCTGAATTGAGTGCTACAGTTTTTGATAGGTACACTTTCATTCCATGTTCTTCAAACTTATTATTCCACATATGTAGATTGTTTTGTACTCTTACCTTGGTTTCATCTCATCTGCCACATCATCACAAAAAGCAGCATCTGTAGATCTCTACTGGTTGCTTCTTTTAGTACTATTAAGATGTTATCAATTTCTGCTATAAATAGAATAGGTGATATAGGACTTCCTTGTTCTACTGAACAGTGTGACCATGTTCAATGTTGACACAGCTCTTACAGTTAGAAAGAGCATTTGGAACAGCCTAATAAGGTACTCTGATATTTTAATTTTTCTTATGCTTTTCCAGATAGTTGATCTAGGAATAATATCATATGGCTTTTCA
Organism: Vandiemenella viatica; assembly: GCA_031002005.1. Classification (NCBI taxonomy): domain Eukaryota; kingdom Metazoa; phylum Arthropoda; class Insecta; order Orthoptera; family Morabidae; genus Vandiemenella; species Vandiemenella viatica. Next base: position 96,007,827 of record CM061920.1, on the reverse strand, counting down.
AGGTGCATAAGCATAATGATTAGGTCTATTCCTCTTTATTTTTTTCTTCCAGCCCAATGGCATCTACAGCAGGGAAAAGTTCTTCAGTATGGTGTAGATGCTGTAGGAAGCAACTCATCCTCTTACAGAAAACTGAGAAGGAAACTATTGCCTTGTAATGAAGAGGGATCTTCAAAGGCTAGAAGAGTAAACTCCAACAGAACATCTATTTCTATGTTAAACCCAGCAAGTCAACAGAATAGTAGCAAAGTTTGCTTTCAAAGTTAAGATGAGCTTCGATTTCCTAATCACTCGCTGAAAAAGAAAAGTATAGAAAAGAATCAGTTCCGATCCTGATCTCTCTTATTTTCAGTCATTCCTAGATATGAATAATGCTGTAGTAAAATCCTGAAGCAGATTTGTCATGAACTTTCCAATTAACTTCTGACGGGAAGTAAGATGTTCCAGATCTTCCCAACTCATTAAACATTACACTTATGCTTTCTCTCCTGTACAATATTCTAAGTGAGGTTCCACAAGTACTTTGTATACAGTCAAGTTAACTTCCAATGTACACTGTTTTAAATTAAGGCCTAAGAAAAAGAACATATGGTTTGATTTTCCAATTAACTCCTCAATATGTTGATTCCATAACAAATGATTACTACCCCCAGGTATTTCACAGTATCTACCACAGAAAGGACAGTGTTATTAATTGTACGAGGCGCGTCCAGAAAGTAAGTTCCGTTTGGTAATAAAATGAAATTGTACACAGATACAGAAGAAATTTTTATTGCACAAAATTCTACAACTCTTAAACTACTTTTACACATAACTGCCGAAATTTTGCAGGCATTTGTCATAGCGTGGCAGCAGGTTTTGTATACCTTCTTCATAGAAATCTGCCGCCTGTGTCTTCAACCAGTTGGAAACAGTTGCTTTCAGCTCGTCGTCATTGGTGAAGTGATGACCGCCAAGGAAAGACTTGAGATGTAAGAACAGATAAAAGTCGCTAGGAGCGAGGTCAGGGCTGTACGGAGGATGGTGAAAAACATCCCAGCCAAATCCCTGTATGAGGTTTTTCGTCACGTTTGCAGTGTGTGGTCGTGCGTTGTCGTGAAGCAAAACAACACCTTTTGACAGCAGTCCCCGGCGCTTATTCTGAATTGCACGGCGTAATTTCCGAAGTGTCTCGCAATAAGCATCTGCTTTGATTGTTTGACCACGCGGTAAGAAGTCAATGAGTAGGATGCCTTTCCAGTCCCAGAACAGTGTGCACATCATTTTCCGAGGTGTCATGATTTGCTTCGTCTTAACCTTTGGTGGGGATGAAGTGTGCCTCCATTCCATTGATTGCCGCTTACTCTCAGGGGTGTCGTAAGAAACCCACGGTTCATCTCCTGTGACTATCCGTCTCAGAAATTCTTCGCTGCTTTCAGCATAACAGGTCAAAAACTCAAGTGCACTACCCATCCGTTGTGTTTTGTGTTGCTCAGTGAGAATCTTTGGTACCCAACGTGAGCAAAGTTTACGGAATTTCAGTTGTTTGGTAACAATTTCATGCATCAGTGATCGTGAAATTTGGGGGAAGTCCATAGCGAGAGCACTAATTGTAAACCTACAGTTTTCCTGGATCTTGTCATCAATCGAGTGAACCAGTTCTTCTGTAACCAAAGGTGGACGCCCACTTTGTTCTTCATCGTGCACATCACTACGCCCGCCATTGAACTGTCGGACCCATCTTCTCACCATCAAATCACTCATCGCATTTGGACCGTAAACATCGCAAATTTGCCGATAAATTTCACTTGGTTTCACTTTCCTCGCATTCAGAAACCGAATCACAGACCTGATTTCACAGGCGGCGGGATTTTCAATCAACGCCAACATTTCAAACAAGCACAACAAAGCGTACGTAACTGACAGCGATCTCCTAATGGCGCACGTTCTTCCCCTTGATATACATCGTCTACAGCACATGTGCAGAACTGCAATTGCAGCGCTGCAGTGGAGATAAATTGAAACGGAACTTACTTTCTGGACGCGCCACGTATAATCAGAGCTAAATGTTGGGACCTTTATACTTATATTCTTGATTTGGTATTTCTTAACATTTAGCCCCAACTGGAAGTTATTAGTTTCACAAAATTGGCTTATAAAAAAGTGCAGTCATTTCAGGTATTTATTTCATGACAAATAGTAGGATAATCGACAAACAGTTTCATCTTCTCTCTAATTATATCATACAAATCATTGATGTATATGAGAAACAACAGAGGCTTCTCTGAAGGGCCCTAGAGCTCAAGTGGCTGAGTGATGAATATTCACCATCAAGAACAACACAATGTGCACTACTCTTTAGCGACAACCTAGTTGCAAATTTGTCTAGATATGGAAAAGTTATGAAGTTACATAAGTAGCATAATATGAGCCATTCTGTCATATGCTTTTTTAAAGAAATCTAATAAAACTACAAAACCTGAGATTGCTCATCTATAATAAGGCCCAAGTCATGAATTAATAGTGCAAGTTAAGCTTCGCACCTATTTCTCTAAATCCACACTGACTGAAGCTTAATAGCTCCCCTTCATCCAAACATACACAACTTTTGAATAGATGATATGTACTAAAGTTCTAAAAAATATTGAAGTTAACCAGTTTGTCTATAGTTTTGATGATCATTTACATTCACACTCTTAAATAATGGACTTACAATGGCTGTATTCTATTCAGCTGGTATGTTTTCTTGAGCTAAAGAGGAGGAACAAAATTTCATCAAATACTGCACTAATTACTTTGCATATATAGAATAGAATTGAGTGAGAATATTATCTGCTCTTGGAGCTTCATCACTTTTTATCTTTGCCAGTTTAAGTTATTCTCTCAATGTTAAAAACAAGATCTTTCACATTTTTGTCAGTACAAGTCTTAAAAGTCAGGATTTCTTCCCCCTTTTATCTTGTGTTAGCCCTGTTAGAAATATTATTAAACATTTCTGCCTTTTCCTATATTAGTTTTGCATTAACGCCCCACTACCATTAATCAGTAACAGCATAACATTATGACAGCCACAAATTATTCTGACATATGACCAAACTTTTCTTGGATTTGCAATTAGACCTGAATTGGAATTATTTAAACACTTCATGCATTGCCTTACACATTTCCAACTGTAGTTATATTTATTTAATACATTAAGATGAGTCACTTGATTTCTTTACTGCAGGATGTAAATGCCTTTGCTTCCTAAGCAAATGTTTTACTTTCCGACAGAACCTCGAAGTTCTTACAAACCTTCATAAACAGGAACAAATTGATCTATGCTCCTCCGTATTATTGCTCAGAGATGTGTGTTGAAAAAACTAAAATAATAAATTTACCCCAAAACATTGGCCTATTAAAGGAGATTATTATGCCCCTAACACCAGTACCCACTAATTATGATCCATGTAATTAACTAAATTTATGTCCGAGAGAGAAGTAATTTATTGTAAATTTGTAAAATTATTTTCTGAATGTATGGTATTTTGATGGATGAAAGTGCTGAAAATAAATTGAATATCTGTTGTAATTATATTAAAAGCAGTATAGTTCATGGAATATCAATTAAAAGAACTTCATTGGTCATACGGAGCCATTAAATATGTTCCAAGTGAGATTTCTAGTGTCTAAAAGTGGTAAATTTGGTAAATGTGCTGTTGAATGCTTGAAAATATCTTTACTTGTATTTAAGAGTGTTTGCTTATGATTTGAATTAATTTTTAAGAAATTTTTATTGTTTTTGTTTGATTTATATTGTTTGATTCATTATTAGAGTCCTTAGGTCCTTTATTTTCCAGAACATTCTATTATGTTTATATAAGCTGCTCAGCAAGCTCACTCGGAACAGTGCTAAGACGAATGAAATGTCATTTATTGATTGTAATGTGCTTTAATCTTTGGATTTGAAGGTTTTTTTATATTCTAAGAAATAATAGTCATATAAAAATTTTGTTTGTGGCATCATTATTTGAGAAGCTAGGCTCTCATTGAGGCGTTGAAAAAATTCAGTTGCATACGTTAGTCAAAGTATAAACCACTTGGTGACCAGGAAAAGCTGAAAATCTTCATAAATCAGTATAATGTGCTAAATTCCAAGTAGTTTCACGTGGCAAGTTTCTATGACAAGACAGAGTAACTACAATATTCTGCAAACAAGTTGTTTCACAGACAGTCGCTTGATGATAAGACACTGGAATAGATGAAATGCTTAATTTATTGTGAAAGCAAAGTAACCACCAATCGAAATAGGAACGGAAGAGGAAATAGGAAATGATAAGAAAAGTGGATCAAGGATATAATCTGGAGGAGGAACATAGGAAAGGAAGCCAAAATCTTACTCAATAAAATGTACCACCCACCAATATTTACTTAAGGTTCTGAAACCTGGAAAAAGGGAGATCCAAGCAGACCAGATGGCGGAGATTAAGTTTTAACAGTAATAGAAAATATCAAAATACAATGCAGAATCTGAAATGAAAACATCAAGGACAAATCGTTTGAAGAGATGCTACTGAAGAATAGATTACAATGGCGGCTGGTAAACCATGAGAATGGACGAAGAGACTGTGCCAAAGTTAATGCTCTTAAATAAAGAGAAAAGAAGGTGGCCAATTGAAAGACCAAGGACAAGATGGATGGGCCACTTGCAGGAAGCCATGAAGGATAAGGGAAGTTGACTGGATAAAGTGTAGGAATTATTTTGGCGAGATGTCAGAAATGGAAAAAGGATGTGCTTGATAACCCACAGTAGTGGAAACATCAAATGACAGTGATGAATGTTAGCAGTATAAAATCCTTATAACTTTGAAACTGGTAACTGAAACAATGGACTGGAAGTCTACTAACTATAGAGATTCACAAAGTTGGCCTTTAGCTCCACTACTCTTAAATATCTTTGCAAATTGCATAATCATACTTGAAATTAACAAGGACACATACAGTTAGAGGGAAATAACTACCTTGATACCCAGCTCAATGCTCATGACCAAGTATTCATAGCTGACAAAGAAGTTTACCTACAGTTCTGAGTACATCACTTATAAATTGTAAAAAAATAAATAAATTAATATGTTAATTTCAACCAAGAAATAATAACAATAAACACCTATTTGAAGGAAATGAAAAAATTTAAAGCAAAATAGTCTCAGAAAGTTACATTTTTGATCAGGTTAAAACATTCAAATATTTATTTCACCACATAAAAAATTTGGAAGAAAAACATATACATTTCAAAATATGAAATTACTACAAGGACATGAGGATAATCAACTTGGTATTTAATCTGATTGAAATTCAAAGGCATACCAAAATTATGGCAATACTAGTTCTTACATTTGGTTCTGAAGCTTAGACAGTAAAATCACAAAATAAGAGGCAGCTCACTGCAGTGGAAACCAAGTTCCTAAGAGAAAGAACAAGATGCGAAATCTTCGTGGGTTCTCCATCGGATAATATTATCTGGTGGAGAACCCGCAAAGATTTTGTATCAAAAATACGCCGGGAAAGTCTTGTTTCTCATAAGAACAAGATGCACACTATAGATAATAAAAAGTAACACCAATAGTTGAAAATATCCAGGAATTATGAGAAAAGTAGTTTCAACATGTGAAAAGGATGGATAAAGGCAGAATATCATGGAAAATATTACTTTACATCATCCATGGAAAACAAATGATTGGAAGTCAAACTAAAAGGAGGAGGAAGAGCATAATACACCACTAGGCCAAATACTGGATAGGAAGAAATCAGCAAGAAAGAAATAAAAGTTATGTACGTACCAGACAAAGCCATAACACAATATACTCTTGGATGAAAAAATTGAAATACTGATTAAGAAACAGCATTGCTGGTCCAATTAAAGCTGTATCGAAATACTCCATCTCATTTTTTGTCATATGAGCAACCTGGAATTAAAACATATTTGTAGCCTTATCTTATTTTTTTCCCTTTGTAAATTATTAACAAAGGCATCTTACAAACATACAACTGCTTCTATTATTTTTGCAATACAATATGTATTCTGAAGCATTTCTTCAAAATAATAACAAAATTTTAGGCTGATCTCCAACAAAATAATACAATATAAAACAACTTTTGCACAATAGGTAATAATTAAATGCCTAATTTTAGTCCTGAGTAGTTAATTCTATTTTATTTTGATCAATCAATGTGCCAAAAATAAAATTATTAAAAAATGCTAGCCTGCATGCTTAGTGAAATTAAAAAATCAGTAAAGTTTGAAGAAACAGGCTAGCCTAGTTTTATAAAACAATCCCAATATCAGTTGGAAAATCAATATTTAGAGAATTGTGCCGCAGATCATGTATTTTTCATTCCTAAAATCGAATCCTTTTCCAAAGTAAGTAAAGAAAATTTAAACTTTCACTACACTTCCCACACACTCATTAATTAATTAACACCACAATATTGATAGCTGCATATCTTACCACCAATCTATTAGTTACTTTCGCAGCCACCAAACCAAAGGCCAAAATGTACAGAGCAGGATGCTGTTCATAAACATTTTCAGCACTTTTCCGGTAAATAATAAATGCTGGAACTATCACTAGACTGAAAGGTATAACTGGTGACAAAACACTTGTGCCCTGTTGAAGAAAAATACATATGTTAATTTTATCTTCATTTAAGAAATTCCTCATAAGGCTTAAAATATAAAATTATAAATTTTTTGTTAACAACAATGTATATTACTCAAGTAGATATTAGTGGCAAAAAAATTTCACTGAGGGAAAAAGAGAAAAAAAAACAAAAAAATTTGTTGCAAATTAATTTTTATCGGATTCAATGAAATTTCTGTCATTTGATTTAATTCTTTTAATATTACGAACAAATTTGAAGATAGATAGGTAGCAGCAGCAAAATGTACTCCACAAATGCAAAAAGACAATATTTTGGGCTTTGCATTTACTAGTGAAATTGTTTTGATAATTTTTAACCTCTTTCACATGCCCTATTTTTAATTTTATTTTCATTCATTTCTTTCTTGCAATTAACATTTCCTTTGATACTGTTTTTGTTGCACCACCATCTCCACTCAGATCATAACAGTTAAAATACCATTCATGTGGCTATGAAGACCAAGGATGCCTTTGTAACTCGGTCACATGACTATTTTCACAAGACCATACCCTGAAATATTGTGTGTTTTGGGTTTTTACAGTATGTTTTGTTGCTGCTGCCCTCCTCCCTTCAACTATGGTAAGTGATGGGTATATTTAATATTTCCTTTTCATATTCAAATCACCTCAATTGTTGGAATCAATTGTTGCAAATATATATAAAAGGAAGGATAAGGAAAGTAAACTCATCACTCACCATATATGAAGCAGAACCACAACAAACACACCTTATAATGTTCTGGTTAAAAGCTCCATAACACATAGAAGTAAGATGTGGCAAGGTAAGCCACATGAAGAATCCATGAGTGAGCAAGGTGACAGGGGTTGAGATGACAATGATGGTGGAAGAAGCAGACAATCCATGATTATAGCAAAAAATATATTAAAGGTGTTCAAAAAGTATTGTATCAACATTTATTTCTTTGAAAGTATGGGAGGTACAATTTTGCAACTCAGGAAGTACATTGTTCAGGTTTACTGACTCTTTTTCAAAGCAGTCTGTCCATTCCTTGGATTTTATACCAGCATTCTGGAAGAGTACGTAAACCCATGCTGGTTTCTGGTTAAGAAACCACTTCTTCACAGCATGAAGATCATCATCCAGAGATTGACACTGTGTCTCATGGAGAGCATTTTTCAAATGGCCAAGCATGTAAAATCCTGATGGTGCCCCGAGTCAGAGCTATAGGGTGTGTGTCGCAAGACGGTGAAGCTAAGTTTTGCAATCGCTTCAAGAGTTCACAGACTTGTGTGGGTCTTGTGCAATGTGTTTTCACCCCCCACAAACTATTGTCACTGGTGAAACCTAATGCATCAAAGGCCATGCAACCTGTACCATGGGCTATCTCAAATTCCAACCGCCCATGCTGGATCTCAACTCTTGTGACTTCAATAACTGTTTGGAAGTCAGAGTCATCAAAATACCCCCTGAAACCATACAGTATCTCCATATAACTCTGGAGATGGGAATTGGCTTACCAACACTTTTGGATACCAGACACCCCCTGGGCCTCAGTCTCATCTTTGTCACCTTGCTACTCCCATCACTATATATATATTCTGGTGATTAACATTTAGGATAAGGAAATAAATCATCACTTACCACAGTCAATGCTAGAATGTCTTGGAGACACAAAACATATAAATACAAGTAATATCACAATTTTCGTATCTTGCTACTTCATCAGCAGTAGAACATAGTGGAGGGAGTGTTATAGGCCAATGCCTCCAACAATGACTGATGATTAAGGTTTGGATCTTTAGGACAAGTCATATTTTTTTCCTGCCTTCTTTTTGAGCTAAAATGCTGAATTAAACACTGATTCAACATTTCTAATTATATTTAAATTTATTTTATATAGCATATAAATGCGTATTCAGACCATTTTCCTAGTTTCGGTCATATTTCGGTAATATTTATGGTCATATGGTAATAATTTGAGGAAAAAACCAGTAGTTTTTTAGTAGTACCAGGAATTCACTAGATATAGATGAGAAGAAATTAAGATAATTATTCATAGAACTGTACTTCTGCTACAAAGGTGAGGGGAAAAAAATTTCAATGTGGTCAGAAGTCACCAGTCAAGAATTAAAGTTATACATTATTCTCACTCTCTAAACATTAATGTTCCGCCCACCTTTTAATCTGTACAATGCATCAAAAAAATGTCTGTCTCTTTCTGCATTAATCAATACTTCAATGAAATATCCTCAGTCATCATTAAATCTGTAGTGGATCAGTGAGTAGACCTACCGCCATGCCGAATGCAAAATTTTCTGAAAGTGCGAAGTTACATAAGGGAATTTAGAGAGAGTATTTTAGTATGGATGAAAGAGTTCTATTCTGTAAATTATCTGAAATTAAAGTGACTTCAATAAAACAACTTAAAATTTAATTTCCCAATGGTGCAGGGAGTGCACGGAAGCAAATTATGCTGTCTTATGAAAGTGACACTACTAGATAAAATAGATGATGTATAATTGAACATGTTTTGATGTATAGTAAACTTAAATGTTTTGTCATTTTTTAACCGACTTCAAAAAAAAGGAGGAGGTTCTCAATTCGTCTGTATTTTTTTTTTTTTTTTTTGTATGTATGACCAGCGATATTTTCACCAATTTTGAACCGATTTAAATTAAATTTTTTTAGTGGATAGGGTATACCTCCAAAGTGGTCCCATATGAATTTCATTGAGAAACCACCCCTTCTACCCCCCTCTGCCCCCTAATTTTTATACAAATCCACATTTTTTATTCGATCTCGATGAAACTTTGGACATGATATAGCCAAAAATAAAGAGAAAAATACTGTCAACTTTTGGTTTAAAAAAATTGAACCCCTCTCCCCCTATCCACCCCCTTAATTTTTGCCAATTTTCTTTATTCAAAGCTACAGTCGACACCATTTAACTGATCTCCATTAAAGTTGGCAATTACATGTAGGGTATACCTCCAAAGTGGTCCCATATGAATTTCATTGAGAAACCTACCCCTTCTACCCCCCTCCGCCACCTAATTTTTATACAAATCCACATTTTTTATTTGATCTCGATGAAACTTTGGACATATATAGCCAAAAATAAAGAGAAAATACTGTCAACTGTTGGTTTAAAAAAATGGAACCCCTCTCCCCCTATCCACCACCTTAATTTTTGCCAATTTTCTTTATTCAAAGCTACAGTCGATACCATTTAACTGATCTCCATTAAAGTTGGCAATTACATGTAGTTTTTCATGGAGAAGGATTCTGACAAAAAAAAATCAAAATAAAAAACCACCCCTCTCCCATTTACACCCCTTAATTTTCTAGAAACCTACATTTTTTATCTGATTTTTACTGAACTTTGCCCATGTATACTTTAAAACAGAGAGAAAAATCCTGTCAATATTTGGTCTTCCAAAGTTCAACCTCCCCCCTCCTTCCACCCCTTTAATTATTGTCAATGTTCTTCATAAAAAGCTACACTTGACACCGTTTGACCGATTATGATCGAAGTTGGCATATACATGTAATTTTTCATGGAGAATCTGACCAAAAAGTAAATTAAAAAAACCACCCTCTCCCCTTAATTTTTATACAAACCCACATTTTTTATCCGATTTTGATGAAACTTTGGACATGCATAGTAAAAAATTAAGAGAAAAATACTGACAACTTTTGGTTTGAAAAATCTGAAGCCCTCTCACCATATCCACCCCCTAAATTTTTACCAATGTTCTTTATACAATGCTACAGTCGACACATTTAACTGGTCTCCATTAAAGTTGGCATATACATGTAATTTTTCGTGGAGAAGGTTTCTGACCAAAAAAAAAAAAAAAAAAAATTAAATAAATATTTAAACCACCCCTTGTCTCCCTTCATTTTATAGAAATCTACATTTCTTTTCTGATTTTTATTTAACTTTTTCCATGTATACTTTAAAACAAAGAGAAAAAATCCTGTCAATATTTGGTTTGCCAATGCTCAACCCCTTTTCTCTTTCAACCCCATTAACTTTTGTCAATGTTCTTTACAAAAAGCTACAATCGCAATCATTTGACCGATTACCATGAAAGTTGATGCTTATATGTATTTTTTTCACGAAGAAGGTGTCTGACCAAAAGATCTAAAAACCACCCCCTCTCCCCATTAAACTGCTTAATTTTTATACACAACCTCAGTTTTTATCCGGTTTAGACAGAACTTAGCAAATTTTTACTATAAAACAAAGAGAAAAATGATGCCAACTCTTATTTGCAAAAAATGAACCCCTCTCCCTTTTTCCACCCCCTTGATTTTTGTCAACTTCTTTTTAGAAAGCTACAGTCGACACCATTTGACCGATCTTTATTAAAGTTGGCACATATATATGTAATTTTTTTATGGATAAGATCTCTGACCAAAAAATAAAAAAAAACTACCCTATCTCCCCTTCCCTTAATATTTGTACAAAACCCACATTTTGATTCGGTGGAACTTCGCATGCGTATACTTTAAAACAAATAGAAAAAGAAAAATACTGTCCACATAACTTTCACAAAAATGCAAACCCTCTCCCCCTTTCTGCCACATTAATTACTGTCAATGTTCTTTATACAAAGCTACCGTTTCTTTCTGATTCTGAAGGAAGTATGCACTTGTATACTGCAAAACAAACAGAAATATACTGTCTACATTTGGTTTCGAGAGTCCAAAGACTGCTCCTTCCTTTGCATCATTTAATCTACATTTTCTATCTGATTCTGAAGCAAATTTTCACACGTATACTTTAAAACATACAGAACAATTTTGTTTAAATTAGGTTGCTGAAGCCCAACCCCTCTTCCCTTCTACCCCCAACCCTCCTAATTTCCAATGTTCTTTATAGATACCCACAGTTTTATCAGATTTCCATGGACCACTGCACATGTACTAAAAAAAAAGAGTAGTGTCTATATTCTGTTTACAAAATCCTACAACTCACTCCCTTACCCCATTTAATTTTGGTAAATGTTCTTTACACAAAGCTACATTTTTTATCTGGTTTCGATGGAAATTTGCACGTGTATACTTTAAAACAGAGAAAAATACTGCCCACACTAGCTTTACAAAAACCAAACTACTCTTCGTCTCCACACCCCTTAATTATTTTTTTTATACATACCTACAGTTTTATCTGATATCAATAGAAATTTACACACGTATACTTTAAATCAATCAGAAAAGGCAGATTACATTTGGTATACAAAAGCTCAATCCCTCTTCCCCTTTACCCTCACCCCTTTTAATTTCCAATGTTCTTTACAAAATATCCACAATTTTAAATCGCGTCAAAATCAGTTAAGATATTTTTAAGTCATGGCATAATATTTATAAAATAAATGGGTCGTAATGTCTCAACATGTACTTCAGATTTCAACTTTGATTCCAAGCTTTCACCATTTAAAAATCTATATTTTGTGTGTGATGCTGGAGCAAACAGATATATTCCAGAGAGATTTATGTGTGTGGTATGTATTAATGCCCAGATGTTACATGTTTCGGTTATCGAGCAGCATCATTAACAGATGTTATGATAAGATCGAAACATAGCCTGACATTCCTTAACACAACGCCCAAGTCATCCCGTTATGGAAGTGGTTGTGGTATGTAAAGACAGAATTCTTCTTTGAAAGCAAACGCTTTAATCTCTGAGCTACCAGGAAGTTCAAAAAATGGGAACTGCTGCGGCATATTTAAAATACTAAACGAAGTATAATACCACTAAAAATTTAAAAATAAAATAATTGTTTAAAAAAACATAAAAACCACCTTAAAAAAAAAGCACTAAAAATTTTAAAATAACTTTATACCTTGCTTAGGAAAAAGTAAATCTAAATAGACAACATTTTACATTACTTTCATTGAAATTTTGACATTAATTAGTTATTTTTGGAGTCGGTGCCAGCGAAAGCAAGAAAAACAAAAAGATAAAAACAATAAGGAATAACAATAATACATAAAAAATCATGTTACTGCTTACCTACAATTAATGCTAGAAACATGTTTCAACAAAACTGAAACATGTTTCAACAAAACTGAAACATACAGATGATACGCCGATATTATACTAACTGTAAATCGTTTACTTCATGATGCAACCTACCAATTGACGCTGTAGCGCCAGAGATATGCCTGGATGACCAATAAGGCCAAGCCACAGACTAAAATACTGTTAATTTGTTTCCCTAAGATGTCTCTCACAATAACACTATCTGCATCACGACATGCTGTAAAATATTGGGAATTTTTGTTCGTACTCCCCGTTTCGCCTATAATGCCAAAAGAAGTTCAGTAATTTGATCTTCGTGATGTGACAGCTGGCACCGACTCCAAAAATAACTAATTAATGTCAAAATTTCAATGAAAGTAATGTAAAATGTTGTCTATTTAGATTTATTTTTTCCTAAGCAAGGTATAAAGTTATTTTAAAATTTTTAGTGCTTTTTTTTTAAGGCGGTTTTTATGTTTTTTTAAACAATTATAGGTCATATTTACCCATTTTTAAGGTTATATTTACCAGCATATTTCTCTATTTTTTTGTTGGTCATAAAGCTCTGAACCCGACTGATGACTTAAGACAAATGGTGGGCTTAAGTTTAAACAGAGGAAATGGAATGGGGTGGTATGGCTAAAACTTAGTGGTAGTCGATAAAGTGAGACTTTTAGTGAGTACCAAAAGTGAGAATTCAGATTGGGGACGAGAGGATAGGTATTTCTCCACCAATTTAGTCTTAGGAGGTGGGCTTGAGGTAAGAAAGCAAGGTGTGAGTGATAAAAAGAGGAAGGTTGAGGTATCTGATGAGTTGGTAAATGGATGGCTTTGAGTAATAAGGAAGACTGCAGTTACGTTGGTGACTGGATAACTGACAAGAAATAGACCTACCTGTTTACTCGAACAAAATGGACAACTTACATAGATGGTTCTGGGCACACCTGCACCTGGAATTCTATGACTGTTATAAAATCTGTTGCATAGGAGGAATGACTTGCAGGGAGAAGAGCAAGAACATTTGTGTATGCATACGAGTTGTCTGGAGTGTTCATTTACAAGATCAGTGTATTGCTGCAGGACAAGGTGCATTAAGATCCAACCTCATCAAAGGACATTTTCCCCCTCTCTAACATGTCTCCAATCACTTTTCCTACCTTTGCTAAATAACTATCCACACATAAATACTATGCATTCCAATACACAAAACTACAATTACATATAATTTTCTGGAAAACCTGTCTCTCTGTCAAATAGCCTCACCAGTATTTGTCTTCCACAAGTTAAACCTGTTCTACATTCCTTCAATTGCAGTCTTTGTCATTGAACTGGCTAATGAACACTTCAGATACCTAACATCCCTTCACAAAATACTCGTGCTTCCATCCCTGCAATTTATTCCACTTACAGAACAAATTTTACAGCACTCTGTGAATTTTACGAGTATACATGACAAAAAACACCTATATGAGTTGTTCACAGTGTATAGTAGGTAGGTCTCTTCCTTGGCAGTCACCAGCCACAACTGCAGCCTCCCCTTATTTCATGAAACCAGCCATAGACCAATTCTTCAGGATATCTCAACCTTGCCCTTTAAAACCTCAATCTCTGTACTCAAGTCCTACTTCCAAGCATATACTGCCCGTTGTAAACATAACCCCTTCTCCCTTATCTGGTACTCTCTGAAAGTCTTTTTGTCTAACAATAAGTATGACCATGCCATACTAATCCATGACTACCTGTCAGTCTGCTGAGCACTCCACTGCCTGTACCAATTTGGCACCCACATCAGAAAACCTGTACTTCAGGATGATCTGGAATTAAGAAATCCATACAACAATCCATATATGACCCAACACCTCTTCACCAGAACCATCTTCCTCATGTTTACTAACCGGTTTTGCTTCACCCAGTTCCCTGGAATACTTGGCTACAAACAGCAATATGAATTAGTATGGATGAAACCCATTTCACAAAAGAACTTTCAACCATTCCAGATCTGGTCATCTTTTCAGCAGGCAGGGCTCACACACAGTGGTTATTAATCGCAGTCACTGCATGGCTGAAGCCCTTCACCAGTTACAGATGCAAACAACTCCAGCCCATCACCTATAATACTTGCTGTCAACAAAATGGTTGAAGACTTCATACAGTTCAATAGACCCCTCCAAGGCCTCACCACATAGCCAGCCTCACATCTCATTTATAAAAATCTTTGTTTCCCAGAACCAGTAAATCAGGTAATCCTCAGAGCTGGTCTCCCACAGAATGCATCTCCACCTTGGGGGACCAATATTTACATTCCATAGTCAATAAGCCCTCTCCTACATCAAAGATACACAATGCTAATATGATACATGCTTATGGCTTTCATTTATTGAGGACATTAGTTATTATAGGCTGGAAAGGGCTGAGGGATTTCAGGAAACCATGGAAAACCAAATATAGAGGCCAGACGGAGATTCAAACTTGAATCATACTGAACATGAGGCCAAAGAGTTACTCCTCATTCACTACACTCAGTTTCCTCATTGCCTTAAGTTTCGGCGGGATGACATTTTCGAGATCAACATCCTCCCAACAGTTTCTTGACCATATCCTTCCTCATCATACTGGCTCGCATACTAATTAATTCTGCTATAATATCTACTATCACATCTTCAAATCTGTAGCACTGTCATGGATACTACTACAGCTTCTTCTTGTGCAATCCTGGAGCAATCACTTTTTAGATCATGTCAATCCAAAATCCCTTATGTGGCTTAGGTTCATAGATGTTATTTTTATGCCTTGGATGCATAGGAAAGACAATCTTCTTATTTTCAAAACAACCTTAATTCCCATATCATCTTGAACTTCTCCTCATCCGAGTCACATACTCAGATCATCTTCCTGGATGTGGATGTATCCCTCTCCAGTGGCTACCTCAGCTCCTACCAGCAAATCTGCTAATCCATCTTGACAGATGCCACCCGTACCACACCAAACACTCCCTCCCTTACCACCTTATTATTCATGCAATCGAATATGCTCTGATCAGCAGATTCCCACACACTGGTATACTGCCATTACCCAGCAGATTTATTTCATAAACAACTATATTTGGCCACATCACAATTGCCCCAACTTATCTACCATCTTAGACCATCTAAAACCAATCATAACCCAGTCTTGGTCATACTGTATTTCCCACACATCAAATCCTACAACGGGGCTACGATTTCTATTAGCCTGCCCTGAAACAGGATCCTTCCTCTGCAAAATCCCTTCACAGGACATGCTTTAGTTGGCTCTCCCCAACCTTAGCCAACTTCTAGTTCCAGCAGACACTCAAATGGCTCCCTCCCATAAAAGTCCATGTTGTAAGATGTGTAACATACACTATGCTTCACCACTTTCACCAACCTTATCTGTGAGATACCTACCCCAACATAGGACCTGCCTTCTGTTAAATCTCTCCTCTAAAATACCAGCTAATATGCAACTACCACTCAGCTTTCTACACAGGTTTGATCACCACTAAACTGTTCAGAAGAATGAATGGACAAAGATAAATTGTATTCATCCAGAATTCAGACAATCCAGTAGCTGTCTATTCCACCTGCCAGGACACCAATAATTTTCATTCTTGCTTTACTGCCTGTGTTATCAGAGTTGTCCCAAAAACCAAAAGACCCTTTGAACACAGAAGGTGGGAACTACCAGTACAGGCCGGGAACCGGGCAACCACCAGAGATAATATCCCATAATCGCTTCAGCTTTTCACTATCTCTCTCTCCTCTCATATCATCTGCATTATATTCAAGTATTTTATGTTTATTTACTTTTATCTATCCATTTCATTTGACTGTTCAAGTGTAGTTAGGATTATGTATTTACTAATTTCTTAATGCTTGGGTATTCTTTTTAACTCACTACACCAACTCTTAGGACTCTTTTTGAACTTACTCCTACCATGTTCTATTGCTGATGAAGCGCCAATATCAAAAAATTGCAATGTTCCTTGCATTTATGTTTGTTTTATGAGTCAATGTTGCCCTGCCATCATGTGAGGTAAGCTGTAGTTCATTTCTCTACCCTAATTTTAAATATATACACTATTTTTTTTCATTTTATTCTGTTTGTCTGCATGGCTTTTTAATAGATTACGCTTTCCCATAATTATCGATTGTCTACTTCACTCGCCACTATTGCTATCCCCACCCTCTGCACATTGTTCATCACTGGCTTCATTCATGTCTGATCCCATTACCACATGTCTCAATAATATGCATGATTAAGATTTTAACAGAAATATTGTATTGCAGAAACATGGCCTGCAACAACATTGTATTGTAAAGTGTTCATCGCAGCCCTCCTGTCTTCATTTGTGGCAAGTGATGGATTTATTTTCACTGTCACAATTATTATTATATATAAATTATGTATACACACACACAATACATTCAAACTCAAGAGAAACTCAAAACTTCAAAAGCAAAAAATTGCTTAGTGATGAATCTTGAGAAATCATTTAAAATTACATGTCAAACAAAAAGTCAAATATAGAAAGTTATAGAAATACATTTTGGACTGAGAGAATGAAAAATTTGATAGTGAATACAAAAAGCATTGCATAAAAATTTCAGGTAAAACATTATGGTTTTGATGGGGAAACAAAAATGAACTAATTAGCACATATTGAGATAAGTAAGGCAAGCAACAGGAACCACAGTTTACCACAAGTGATGGCACAGACACATGAAAGAAATATGAAATGAACTTGGAGCAATAATGTATTTTTGTGGGGCAAGCCCTTCTTCAGCAGAAGAATATGGAAAGTAGTATGGAAGTCAAAGACAAACCCAGTTCTTACAACTAGTCTATTGGTCACTTTCACAGCCATTAAACCAAATGCTAAAGTGCTCGAACATTTTCAGCACTGCTGCGATAAATTAAACTGTTAGTTACCCTTTGACTCACATCCCTTGAATTTCATGTTCTGAAGAAAGGTTTATATCCAAAAATTACACTACTACTCTGTTTTTAGTTGGTTTATTTCTGTTTCTGCACTGGCCTCCTGTCACCTGTGGTAAGTTATCATTGTTCCATCTTTCCTTATTAAGTTGTTATTACATAGTTTTACACACATTTAGCTTTCAAGCAAGAAATGCACATGCTTAGTTATATCACCAAACAAGAAAATGATTTAGAATATTAAATTATAAGACCATTCCCAAAAAAATTATCATAAGAACTTAAGTTGAATGAACAGAATAAATTTAATTACAAAATTTCTGCCTTTATTCGAAATTAAACAATGTTTTACCAAGTTTTTAAAGCATCCAAACCTGTCTGTTTGTGGAGATAACATCCAAATTTGTTTTTTATAGAAAGTTGTAAATGCCTCTCTAATGACCCAAGGCTCTTAGGTATCAGGCTCTGAAATTATGCTTGGAAATCTTTCTTTGTGCTATATTCTGTATTCTGAATTTCTTCATTTCTACTGAATTGCAATTCTGTAATCTTGATTCAAAGTTCCATAAGCAGCTGTGGGAAGCAACTGTTCCTTTGACCTCTCAGGTAAATGGTTACCTATCCTTGCAACAAATGTATATCATACAGGGTGAGTCAAAAAAGTGCTTTACAACATTGAAATTATGTAGAACTTGTTTGAGATAACTTACAGAATCTTGTAGCAAACAACCTCAAGTGCATCAGTATACCATTCTGCCACCAGGAGTGCCAGCATAGTGCACATTTAAAATAGCTACTTTCACTGGTGTGGTGCATGCTCGCTGTGTGTTTTGTTTTCATGAAACAAACTCTGCAACAACTGTTTGGCACTAAATATGCTAAAGAACCTCCAAGCATGCAACCCTGGAAAATGATTGTAACATCCCCAAAGTTAATGTGTTTTGTGCCCTTAACCAATTGAAAGTGTACGGCCCTTTCTTCTTCATGAAGAAAACTGTCACTAGTATTGTGCAAGGTTTCCTCGATAATCACTTTGCAGATCGGTGGATAGACCATGAAGGTTTACTCAAATGGCCACCTCGCTCCCCAGGCGTGACACCACTGGATTTCTTTCTCCGAGTTTTCTTTAAAGACTGTGTGTATGTTCCTCCCCTACCAAATAATTTGGCCAACCTTAAAAATCAAATCTACACTGTTGTTGCACATGTTACACCTGATTTGCTGCAGACGAGTTTGGGAAGAAATTGATTACAGATGAAGAAAATGTAGTCACATCGAACCAAAATGACACTTAACACTTTTATGTATCAATCCAAAGTTGTAAAGTCCTTTTTGACTCAACCTGTATATACATATTCAAGGCAAGAGAAATTTACTGAAATAAGTAACAGTTTTTAGGTTGTTAAGCCCAAAACAATAACATAAAATGAAATCTGCATATATCATTGAAGTCTATGTAACAGATCATATTCAGTCTGCAGTGGCAAATTATACTACTCAAATGATTTGAAGTCATATTGATCTAGCAGAGAAATAATTTATTAGACTTGTTTTCTGAATTTTTTTAAACTTTATATGACTCATAAGGTATCTACTTATGCATCAACTTCCTTTGTCTTGCCTCAACCCATTTTTCAGTTAAAATAAGTGGTGAAAATATTTGCATATCACCCAAAAAACTTGAACATGGAATTAATATCAATCCCTAGGCAGAGAGAGAGAGAGAGAGAGCACTCATGATAGCAATGGACCACTTATATGTCAACATTAAATCTGTTATTTTTATATGAGCATAATAACAGTTTTAAAAAAAAAAAAAAAAAAAGATGTATGAAATGTTTGGAAAAGTTATAAGTGATCGTCAAACTCTGTTGAACGTGGCTCTATCAATACAGTGAGTTCCAGTAAAATCTGGACAAAATCATGTACATAATAATTTATTTTAATTAAACAATATGGTTGCAAAAAAGTTTTTATATTTAGATTGTAGCATCCATGAAGATTATTTTTATTTGATATTTCTGCCCGTTGATAACCACTTCAATCATGGAATGTAACGACATGTCTACCTGCACCAAGAATTACCTGCATATGGTGGTTCAGTAGTGGCCTTCTGACTTGTCAGCACTTGGAGTTTCTTTCAAACATGTCAATCCAATGAATATGAAATAAGAGCTATTATGAGGCCAAAATGCTCATCCTCACGTTATCATCAAACAAATTCTGCACTAAGTGACTGGTATGCGTGAGTGCTTTATCCAGTTGACCTTCTGCATACTGCACCTTTGATGAATGATTATACATCAATTTGTGGAGTTATTGCAAAAAATTATTCTGAGCCATTTTCATCTTTCTGAAATAAGTGTGTCAGTATGTTATCACCCTTAAATCGGCACCTCTTTTAATGACCCAAATATTGGAAATTTGGTTCAAACACACAATGGGAACATTCTTGGGATCATGGATGAGCCAGACATTTTTGTGCTGGTTAACTTTTTCATTCACAGTGAGAATTTTCTGATAAAAAAAGGAGAGGCGACAAAGACAGCTGGCAGCACCGCTTTTACGAGAGCACAGCAGCAACTAGCTGCAAGCAAATCTCTCAACTTTACAATACTCAGAGCTTCTGTCATATCTTTATAAAATAAAATTTGCGTTTAAAGTCCTCATGAACTATCTTAAGAACAGTTGATATGCTAATGTTCAAAATAGCAAATTATTTTGAAAATGTGACCTCAGTGTTATCATACACAACTTGTGTTATCATGAACAACTTGTTTTTGTTTTTACTTCTGGCTTCATGCCATGTCAGTCACTAGAGAAAGGATGGAACAAGGGACAAGGAATGGGAAGGCCTTTTTTAAGGGAGTATTCCAGCATTTGCCTGGAGTGATTTGGGGAAACCATGGAAAATCCAAATCTGGATGCCCAGATGGGGATTCAAATTAGTGTCCTCCCTAATCTGAGGCTAGAGCATTAATTGCTCATCCACCATGCTCGGCGTCAGAAATAAACTTCTGCACCTTTTTAATAAGGTCTGGAGTCCTTATAGTCTTTCACTATCTGAATTATCCATACTGGCAAATAAAAATTTTCCCCAGATCTTCCGGAAGTCACCTAGGGATGTTCAGTGCACAAATTGTAAATCTCGTGCAACCAACCCATTAGCTGTGTTATCTTGGTTGTCTGGGTTGAATCGCATCAATTTATCAAAATCCAACATTTCGGCCATCATTTTGTGGCCTACTTCAGAGGAGTGTCCACAAAATGATGGCTGAAACGTTAGGTTTTGATAAACTGACGCAGTTCAAACCCGACAACCAAGATAACAACAATGACTGTGGAAGTCTGCACACCCAACCCATTATCTATTCGTCCAGTACAGAGACTTCTGACATTGAGGATCTCAGTTGCAGCCTAGCTGTGAAAAGGTTATTTTTTTATTGCTGGTGGGCGACACCCTAATGCCATTTAAAAGCTGCTCGACTTATTACGATAAGACAATTTTCAAACTAAAAAGTGTTAATTCTACTGAAAAACTTTATTTAGATATGCATCTGCCACTTCCTATAGTCCATTTACTGGCCATGCAAGTACATGTGCTGCATTTGGTGTTTTCCCATTTTTAAATTTCATGTATTATCCTACTACTTATACTACTCTAATCGGTTAACATGTTACTTTGACCATTTAAAATTGGGCAGTAAATAAATATGCTGCCTTTCTTAACCCAACTAAGAAAATATTGACTTGGGATTGCTGTTTTCCTAACTTCAATGCCAGTTTTTAAATGAGCCTATTATTTTATGAAATGTGTATGAATGGGTCTCTAAAATTATTTTCAGTGATTGCTAGTGCATGTGCTAGCTCAGCTTCTCAGTATTTGGTTTTACTCCTGAGCTATTCAATAGATTTATCATATTTACTTTCCCTTCCCTTACATGGAATATAAAATTGAAAACAATTTGCAGCGATTACAGTGCACAACCTGAAACTTCTCAATTTCAATCTCTGCTGTCATTTATGAGAAAAAATACTGATTAAAAATTGGTATCTAACAATAAAGCTGGCTTTAGAAGACTTGAATCAAAACTATGAAAAAAAAAATATCAAATCGATTTAGTTGCAAAAATAACTAATATGCTTCACCATTCAACTTAAGTTCTTCACATACATTACAGAGCCACAAAACAAATCTTATGAAATTAAAAGATACGATTAATATCAATGTTGTCAGAATTAAATAAAATAGTACATGCAATAGTCAAAATCAAAAAGTAAAACAATAAGAACAATATATATTAAATTTACACTAGCAAACTTAAAGCCAGTAGAATCTAAAATTTTTGCCCAAGTGACAAAGTTATTCTGTTTAAAATTGTGAGGAACCAAATATTACACAACACCCTTCACAAGCATGACTTACAAAAGAGTTGATTAGTAGCAAGTAGATTTTTTGAAATGTTACAGAAAAAGTCAGATACTCCACAAAGCCATCTTACTTCACTACATCACTAAAACCACACTTAAACTATCACCTCATCACACAAGACATGGGAAGACGAAATAAAGCGCAATCATGCAGAGCAAATAATTCATAGGCTGATATTACCAATTCAGGATATGCATTCAGTTTTCTTTAGCTGAACTAATTGCTTCAAAATGACGTGCCCTTCATTATACAGAGCGAACAATGAGCCATGGGCTTTGCAGTTGATTCTACCAATTAGATGTATTATCATCAAACGGTTTCTGAATAGTTCAGGTAGCAAAGAGGCACCAAATAAAGCAATTAATGGCAAACATAATTTTGAAAACATTTGCTATTATCTTGAACAACTGAGAATATCCCAACAAATTTCTGATCCCAGTAATGAAAGCCAGTAAATATTGTGTAATATAATAGTGAAACAAATAAGATACCCAATTTAGTTCAAAATATGTCCAGCAAAATTAAATAAAATTATGGTATTAATTTAAAAAAATGTAATCATGCAAGATGAGTGTGTATGTGTTTTAAACACACAATTATCTGCTAAAATTAAATTTAATACTTTTTCATATGTATGATATATATTTTAAATATTGTTTCCAGTATAAATTGTATGGCAAATTTCAGAATAAATTTCATATAGCAAATTTTGTAATAAATTTCTTATAGCAACTACAAAATATTATATAAAAAAATATTTGCAACTGAATTAATCAAAATAGCCATTCCTCTGCTCAATTTATTAAGTTTAAGGACCACAAGAAGAAATAAATGAGGCCTTTGTTGACAACTTAGTGTGACTTACAGCTACAGTGGAGCCATTCTTGCCAACACCACCTGATATTATGATGGTCACTTTGGACTGAGCCAACAGGGCTGCCACCAAAACAGCCACACACATTGGAATTAGGTTGAGTTCCATACCAATCCATGGAAGCTGCATTGTAATCAATTCATTGTTAGGTAAACCTGTTATATGACTGATACTCTGCTGTGGGAAAGACAGCTGAAGACACTCCACCATAAGAGAAACAACAAATAGTTTTGAAGATCACACAGCTAAATAGAATTTCATAAGAATTGTAGTAAATCAGAGTAGAAAATGCAATGACAAATCTTTTTTGCAAATGTAACATTTATCATTAGCTGAGAGGAACTGGATCATGTATGGTCTATATTTCCAGCTTATATACAGGTCTGTATTTTCAATATCATTATTCTTGACAAATTTCTGTAATAAAACATGGACAAATATTATAATTGTATTTTTTTTGTTTCCCACATTTATAAAAGAAATACCTGATACAAATGCAAAAAAAAAAGAAAAGGAAACCTTAATATCTCCAGTCAAGAGTACAATCATACAAAAACCGTACTCAAATTTCAAGTAGAAATGTTCCAAATCAGATATTTCAAAACTGAGATATAGAGTCTGATGATAGGTCTTTCTGTCCACAATTACAACCAGAATAATACAATTTCTGATTCTTGAATACAAATGAAAAAGTAAACTAAACTGTCCACTACACCAAAAACTTCGTAATAAGTATACTAAATGATTTTGTCCATGTATACCGTAGCAGGTTTTACATAAAAGTTCCAAATCTTCTCAATTTTTCATCAATATAAATCAACTCCAATAGAAACCATTTCAAGTCACCTGCTTAACTTATGCCATTGGCTGGTTATGTAGGCAGTGAGTATTTTTTTATTTGTTTATGGTATTAGAAACGACATTTTTGGAAACATTATATATCAAAAAGTGTGTAAAAAATTAAGTACTTCTGATATTATGAAGAAAAAAGTTATTAATTAAAACTACCACACTCCTTGAAGGCTGAATTGATGCTAGGGCTAGACAGTGGACAAACAAAGATATAATTCATGAAGTTCAAACCTAAATGTTCAATTAACAGCTTCGACAAACTGATAGCAGAGAAAAATGTTATTGTTTGCCGAGAGGAATGGATGCAACCAGTTACATTTAAGTTTTATATAACATCAGTAAAAACAGGCATACAGTAATTTTAAAAATTGTCAAATATATTGTTTGAGTATTTACTTTTCTAATGTTCCATGTCAGAGTATCTATTTTGATAAGGTTGTAGTAGTTTTTTCTTTTCTATAATAAGTCATGTCAAAGCAATTTATCCAAATTTTCACCACCTTTTATAGTCCAACAAATAATGGTTTTACAAAATCATTCTAGTGGGTAAAAATACTTAAGCATAACCTGTATTTGACAAAGACATTCCTCCTGCATTAATACAACAAGTAACATATCACAGCCAAAGGCTGGAATAACATTTGTATAAGTTCTTGTGATTTAGGCCAAAGACTTGATGTCTCAGTTCTTCAAATATCACTTCAGGGGGTCAAAAAATAATGGTAACAGGGTAACAATCTGGTAAGTAGGACAGATGAAGGATCACGCACACTGCAAACCCATGATGTTAGAAAAGGAACCAACTGCAGATCACATGGTCACAATGCGACAAGCCCTGCCTTCTTTGTGCTTACGGCTTTATGCCTCAGCGACAACATTAGAGGCGGGAAAGAAACTGGAAGGAATTCAGCCATGACCTTTTTAAAGGAAGCAACCCAGCATTTGCCTGGAGTAATTTGGGGATACCATGGAAAACCCAAATCTGGATGCCCAGATGGGGATTCGAATCCACTTCCTTCCGAATGTGAGGCCAGAGCATTACCGCTTATCCTCCACGCTCTATAAGCCTGGCTAATCGATATTCGTAAAAAGTAAAAAAAAAAAAAAAAAAAAAAATAGGAAAAAATATATGGTGAATAATTATTTTACTGTTGTGGAAATACAACAGCAGTTTACACTTTTGATTACAAAGGGTTTTATTTTTTAGTGAACCTTTTGGGCTCATTACATTGGAAAAGCACCTACTCAAGAAATTTGTTCCATTAGTAGCCTGAAGGCTGCCTTATGTATGTTGAACACATGCATTTTCAATCAACAGGCAATGAATGAGGGGCAACCTGGTAAGCAAAGTACTCTTCTTTTGTCCGTTCTGACTAATGCTGTGAGATTCTAGTTACAGACACAACTTGGATCCCCAGGACATGGCTCATTCAAAACATGTTTCAAACCACTTATAAACTGTGCATATTACCTGGATGTCTGTGCAAAAGATAAACAATTGTCTCCATATAATTGTATGAAAATTCGAGTTTTTATTCTCATCTTCCTGAATATGAAACTTTCTGTGCTTACCCCTGTTGTTTTATAAACAGGAGGTGAAGAAAACATACTTCACTAATAAAAATCAAATATGTTTTAATGATTTACTTTACATAGATATCAATTTATTATTATTTTTTAAATGTATCTGACTTCTTGTATTTCTGTTTCGGAAATATTTATTTTAATACAAGCAGAAGACAAGTTTCAACTAAGGTCTGCAGTGGAGCTATGAAGAATGTCTATTATATAAAACACCATAATGCGAAAAATGCAGAATGCAAGACAAATTTAATATCTTAGAAGAAAAAACTGATGCAATTTCACTGTACTTGTGATTTCCACTCTCCACTGCCAAAACATTTTTTTGTCGTTCAATATTAATGCGACTAATCATTTTCAAACTTACTTTCACATTTGAAAATCAGTCACTGCTATAGTTGCAAACAAGATGAAAATTCTCACAGGTAAGTATGAGAAAGCACAGATGAAAAATATAAATATCAAAGTACAAAAAATAATCAATTAAAAGAGACGCAATATCTCAACAGCTATGTTTAACTTAAAGAGTTTCAACAAGTTATAATATTAGCAGAACTTACGGCAACTGTCGAGCCATTTTTTCCAACGCCCCCCTTTTGAAAGACAAGGAAGAACTGTATCAAAAGTTGCACGAATCCACAAAAAAATGCAGCACTTACAAAGTGACACACTCTTCCCCCTGTCCAAGGAATCTAATGACAAAAAATGAACCACTGTAAGCCTTCTGAAAATTGTGTGTCCAACTAATGAATTTTCTGCAGACTTTCTGAAAAAACACAAATCCTGTTAGTAAGCATAAAATGTAAGTAATAACAAACAAACGTGTCTCACTTTTAGTACAGGTGAACAATGTTGATTCAGACAGATCCAAGCCCCTTCAAGTACCTGCCAAATTTTGTTGCCTTGTAACTAAATTAAGCTATAAAAGTACTGTCTGCATTTCCCAGTACATGGTTAATATTGAAATAACCACATAAATAAAATATAATATCTTCATTAAAATCCCCAGAAAAAGAATTGTTAAAAATGTTTTAAACTTTACTGCAATTAATTTTATGAATGTATGCCCATGTCCCCCCCCCCCCCCCCCCTCTCTCTCTCTCTCTCTCTCTCTCACACACACACACACACACACACACACACTCTAGCAAAGCTTTTTCTTAAATTATTTCAGTCATCTTAAATTTTGAAACTTTAATGCGAGTCTTTGCTAAGAATTAAAAGAAACAACATGTTACAAACTTTTTAATTCTGCAATAATATTATCAGCATTTTGTCAACTGAAATGAAGATGTGCGACTACCTTTGTAACTTCTTAAACATAAATTAAAATACTATGAATGGGCAGATACATCGGTTTGCTTGCTGCTATGCTCTCAGTGTAAAGCATAGATATGACTAGATGAAGAATATCACCAAATAACACCTAAATCACTCACTTAAAAAACAAAAACAAAAAAACAACCCAACCCAAAAACGAGTCAAAGGAGAAGCTGGTTTCAGTAAAGTGCTTTTAATAACGTGTCCATAAATTAAAATTCATCTTTGTGTGAATGCTATTTGTAATTTCTTAAGAATTAACTTTATTTCTGTATATCATATCCTGGAAGTTTGCATATCTGAATTCTCTAGTGACATACAGACATCATTCTTAACATTTAACCAACATGATTAAAAACTTGCAAAATATAATAAAAGGATAGAATATTTTACTAATAGATAGCCATGAGTGTCACTGAACTTCAGTTTTGTTAAATTTTTCCTAATGAAGAAATGGATACTCACCATAAGGTAACAAATGCATTCCTATGAGAGTCACAGATTCAGTGATCACTAAATGAATAAGATGTGGCACTGGCAGTACCTTCTACAGAAAAACCGGGCAGTACAAAATGACATTACAGATAATGCCAGAAAACAATACACTAGCAATGATGTGGAAAAGAGCAATAGTAGCACCGGTTCATAAAAGAGGGGCTACAAATACAGTTGAAAATTGCAGGCCAATTAGTTTGACATCAGTGATAGGCAAAATGATGGGAGAGATTGATATGCAACTATATCAGAAATATTTGTGAGGAAAGAAACCGGTTTTCAGATCGACAACATGGCTTTAGGCAAGGATATTCATGTGAATCCCTTATGGTGGGCTATATGCAAGATATTTCAGATGAACTGGACAAGGGAGGCAAAGTTGATAGTTTGGCTCTACATCTTTCTAAGGTGTTTGACAGACTGAGCCATAAAATGGTTTTAAATAAACTGAACTCCATTGGATTGCATGAAAAAGTTACTTGTTGGGTAGAGGAGGTCATAAAGCAAAGTGTTAGAGTAGGAAATACAGGGCTAGTCAAAATGATTGCAGCAATTTCACGATTTTTCTTTTGTTTATCCTATTAAAGGTATGATGGGGTTTGCTGTTATAAGACAAGTGGCTCTCCAAGTTTCGATTCCTCTAAATGCAAGCTTCCCGTGGTGGCAGCTAGAGCACTAGAGAGCAAGATGGCTGAAAGTGAGCCTCAGTCTAAGGTAGCTGTTCAGCGACACTTTAGAACAATGTTCGGCAAGGACCACATGTTAACACCATTAGGCATTGGTATAGGTAAAACAACGGATCGCCCTCCTGTGTCTGAAGAAACCGTTGAACGTGTGCGCACCAGTTACGTTCATAGCCCACAGAAGACTACTCCTCTAGTGAGCAGGGAATTAGGTATTCCACAGAAGACCGTTTGGAGAATCCTATGGAAGTGACTGTGTATGAAGTCTTACAGGTTACGGTTATTACAAGTACTGTCACACAACGATGAAGTGCGTCAGTTTCAATTCTGTGCACAATGTCTAGAAAGAGATAAAACATCCGTAGAAAAACTTGTGTTTAATGATGAGGCCACTTTTCATGTGAGTGGAAAAGTGAACAGGCACAATGTGCACATTTGGGAGACTGAAAACCCCCATGCTTATGTGCAGCACATTCGTGACCCTCCCAAAGTGAATGTGTTTTGTGCGATTTCACAAAAGAAACTTTATGGGCCTTTTTTCTTTAATGAGGTGACAATCACAGAGAAAATTTATCTGAAAATGTTGCAGAATTGGCTCATGCCACTTCTGGAAGCTGACAGTGAAGATTTCATTTTCCAGCAAGACAGTGCTCCACCCCACAACCACTAGTTGTCTGTTATTTCCTAAACACCAGGATTTCAAACAGATGGATTGGTTGTGCTGGGGATGCTGATCGTCAGCTGATGTCATGGCCTCTTCGTTCCCCTGACCTAACCCCCTGCTACTTCTTTGTTTGTGGTTTTGTAAAAAACAGTGTTTGTGCCACCAGTTGATCTGCCAGACCTGCGGGTTCACATCACCAATGCATTTGCTCTCATTGACAGAGACATGCTGCATTGGGTATGGAAAGAACTCGATTATAGACTTAATGTGTGCAGAGTCACTAAAGGTGAACATGTTGAGCATACCTGTATGTAGATACAAAAACTGTGTAATCTTGTAAGTATATGTCAAATAATAAATCTGTAATAATTTTCTGAAATCACTGCAATAATTTTGACTAGCTCTGTACATTATCAAAAGAGGTGGAAGTTAATATGAGAGTACCACAGGGTAGTGTATTGGGACCATTGCTGTTCATAATTCTAATGAATGACTGTGTTGATGGGTTATGGTCAGAGTCTGGTTTTGGGTGATTCTCAGTTAACTCCAATGACCATGTGTATGTCTCTGTCTCCAAGGAATGGTAGTCTTCCTCTGAAACTCCTCTACAACTTTGTTTCTGCCCTCAGAGCAACATTGTCAACCCAAGGTGTCTTTATTGTTTGTAAATGACCTAATTAGTTGCTCTCTTCTTGATTGTTTTCCAGCACTGATCGTTTCATAGCTCTTTTGGCTGTATGCTTGGAAATTTATTGTCCATGACTCACAGCCATAAGCCAGTACAGGAAGATTGCAAGGGTTGAATTTTTTTCCCCTATGATCTTTAGGCATATCTGATTTGATAACTGTAGAATACTTTCCATAAGATTGCCCCCTAACCTCAATGCGATAGAAAAAATTATGAAACTACATCTCCACTCATTTTTACACGCAGGCAATGTAGATGTACTTACTGACATTTTCTAATACATTTATTTTTGCATTCCCCAATGCGAGTCTTTTGTTATACACAGCTTTGATTTTATTTAGTTTCATGCTCAGGACAACTGATTTTCACTGGGAGAGAAGATCAATAACCAAAATTTGGAGTTCTTCAACATCACTGGCAAAGAGAGCAATGTAGTCAGCAAATCTCATGTCATTAAGTCTTCTTCCACTGATTCTAGTTCCTTTTACTGTCCATTCTCACTTTGAAATTGCTATCTACAAGACAGCTGAAAACAACTTCAGAAAAATGGGATTATCTTCCGTAACACCTGCTTCAATTCAGGAACCTTACTATACTGGTATTGACAAAGACTAATACAGGCTGTACCCATGACATACTCTGCTAATCATGCAGGAAATCCTCATGACCTGATGAATCAAATGCCTTTCAGAATCAACAAAAGTTACACACTGGTGCAGTTATACTTTGAATTAGATATTTACTTCTTTTCAGGCAAGAATATGGTCTACTTCTTACTCCATGCCCTGAGCTGAATCAAGAAAAGAGCCAATTCAGTTCAGAACATCAACCTTTGCTGCCAACAGCAGTTACATTTCTCAAGTTATCATTAGCATACTTGAATGTAGAGGGAAATATGTCTAGCACTTTGGATACATTAAAAATGCCGAAGTTTCCTTTTGACTGCCGTATGTTGTAATTTGAAATAAATAGATTTTATACTAGCATTAAAATTGTATCTTCTGCCATTTATTTCCTTTTTTTGGTTGTTCCGTTCAAATTTACCCTCATTCCAAAAACAACTTTTGACCGTGTCTGGAATAATCTTGAATTAAGTTCTTCTGAAAGATTAGCAGGTTTTTTTCTACTCAACATCAATCAATTTTTCTCTCCGCCACTATTATCTCCAAACTTCTCACTATGCAACTATTATTATTTCAAAACTTAATCCTTATCCTGTCTTGTTCACCAGCTCTACAAACAATCCCTCTCACTTCTTTAACTTGCATGAAAAGTGGATAAAGGAGTGGGAAGCCAACAGCCCACTCTACTGTGAGCTTATAAAAGATCTGACAGCCTGTGTTCCAGGGGTTGTCTTGCGTCTTTGGTGTCAATTGAACAGATTTCACACAGGTTACGGAGTGTGCAATGTAACATTGATTAAATGGGGTCTCCGTGAAGATGCATTGTGTGACTGTAGTGGTATACACACTGCTGACCACATTGTGATGGACTGTCCAGCAAGAAGATTATCTGAAGGCCTTCTCACACTGCATCAAGCTGGACCAGCTGCCAGAAAATGGCTTGAATCTATAGATATAGTTATTTGATTGTACAGGTCTTTTATTGTACTTGGCATACGATAATAATAAACTTCTTTTTTCAGAGATCCTATATTTTCAAACACATCAAATCAAACAATCCGTATTAGACCTGCTATTCTTTGTATTAATTCCTTAAACTTTTTTATTTTACCAATATTATGGGCTTTATCTGTCTAAATATATAACCTTATTCATTTTAATGGATTCCTGTGTTACAGGGCTTTTGCTTCATTCTTATCTGAGTTTCCACCCTCCATAGCCATTATATACACAGGGTTTCTAGTTTTCTCTTTGAATTGGTTTTTTTGGTTGATTTTGTAATGTTTGAATTGACATAAGTCAATCTAAACAAGTGGTAGTGGAATCCGATTGTTGCAGGGTTTTTTTTGATCACATACTGTAGGATTTGTTTTTTGGAAATAGTAAAATTGTTTTTTAAGTACATTAAATCCTCTTTTTTTTGTAATTGTTAGCAAATTATTTATTGTTTAAAATTATTTGATTTTCATAGTACACTTTGCATTGATTGTTGAAATTTGACCAGTTATTTCTTCCAGTAAGATATTTTAATAATTTGAAACTGATATTGAATAATCAATACTAACAAAACAAATAAAGATCAGTTAAACACATTTTTTTAAAAAAATAATAGAAGACTCTACTACTAAATAAATTTGAAGAATATAAATTATCAATTTCACCAGTAGATTTGGGAGGAATGGGAGGTTAAATTAAGTTTAAGAAATATCATCTAATTACTGTTTTTGTTAGACATTTTTGGGGTAATTTTCTTGGGATTGTGTGGTGCTTGTAACAGAGCTGTGGTGAATGGTGTTCATTGCAGTAGTTCTGAGAAATTGTTTAATTACGGAGAATGTAGCAGTGATAGAAAATAGAAATACATCCTGAGGATATCATGAGAGAACTACACTGATCAGCCAGAACATTATGACTACCTACCTACTATCGATATAAAGCCATCCAGGCGAAAGCAGCATCACCTGACGAGGAATGACTGCTAGTCAGACACACGCACGGTGCATTTAGTATCAGGGAGCATGCTATCCATGTTAAGAATGGGGAACGCACAAGATCTATTCGAGTTTGAGTGAGGTCAGATTCTGATGGCTCAGCACGAGCATTTCGGAAACTGTACAACTTGACGGGTGTTCGTGGAGTGCTGTGATGAGTGTCTACAACAAGTGGCGAAACCAAGGTGAACCCATGTCCAAAAGTCAAGGTGTTGGGCAGCCACCCTTCATTATAGATGTCGGACGTCATAGGCTGGGCAGACTGGTAAAACAGTGAACGGTGAACTGTGGCGGAACCAGCATCAGACATTAATGCTGGGCAGAGTACAAGTTTGTCTGAACATAAATTGCACCAAAAACTCCTAATGATGGGACTCCGTAGCTGACGACCCATGTATGTGCCAATGTTGACATCGGCAACTATGACTAAAATGTGCACATGATCATCATCATTGTACGTAAATGGAGACTTTCCCGGCGTATTGATTCAATGAAAGTTTCACGGGAGTCCAGCCGGATGGAGTCATAAAACGACAACGTTTCGACAACCTGCTCGGTTGTCTTCATCAGGTCTATATAGATGTTACTTCTAGGAAATCACAAACAGACTGACTTCTCTGACACTTCCTTCGCTGCCGCCGAAATTCGAATGTCGTGTATGGAGGGTTGCCAGG
Organism: Vandiemenella viatica; assembly: GCA_031002005.1. Lineage (NCBI taxonomy): Eukaryota > Metazoa > Arthropoda > Insecta > Orthoptera > Morabidae > Vandiemenella > Vandiemenella viatica. The sequence goes on along the minus strand of CM061920.1, from coordinate 95,975,342 downwards.
ACGCCCAATCAGCGCGCTGGACGTGAGGGTATCAGCGTTGCGGACTGCGTATGGAGCCAAAACGGTCACCCATCCAAGCTCTGACCACACTCACCGTTGCTTAACCGCTCTACTGCAAGCCGAGGGTATCAGTTGTTGCGGACTGCGTATTGAGCCATACGCGGTCACCCATCCAAGCACTCACCACGTACAACGATGCTTAACCTGTAGACATAAGAGCTGGCAAACTATGTCCATGGCGTCAGTTTGCTTCCATTTGGCCTTGTTGAGAAGATTTTTGTTTTTTATGACATAGATCCCTAATAATTGGTCTCCAGGCTTCACTTAAATACAGTCCACTGTCCCTATTGATGTTGTTATCGTTAAGATGAATTTCCAATGCTTCCCGAATTACTGAGTCCCAGAACGAAGAGGACTCTGGCCAGCACCACCGTTTCATCAAACAGTATTTTATGTTCTTCATCGAACGCATGTTCGGCTATTGCGGACTTTTCTACTTGCACCAGTCTCAAGTGTCGTTTGTGCTCGGTGATACGTTTAGCGATGGTTCTGATCGTCTGTCCAATATAAACTTTACCACATTCGCAAGGTATTGAATAAATTCCAGGAATTCTTAGGCCTAAATCATCCTTCACCGAGCGAAGCACATCACGTATCTTGGCGGGCGGCCGAAAAATGCTCTTTATACCAGAACGCGCCAAGAGCCTTCCAATCTTTCCGGACGTGTTGCCGGCATATGGCAGAAAGGCAAGAGATTTTGGTGGTTCAATCTGTTCATTCGGTGGTCTTGGTGGCTTCTGGATAAAAGCACTCTCTATCTGTCGCCGAGAGTACCCGTTCTGATCAAAAACAGACCTTAGATGTTTCAACTCTAGCGGTAAGCTCTCACGATCGGAAATGGCTCTCGCTCTGCGCACCAATGTGGTCAATACTGAGTGGCGTTGTGCTGGGTGGTGGTAACTGGTTGCACCCAAGTAACGTTCAGTGTGGGTGGGTTTACGGTACACACTATGTGCCAAAGATCCATCAAATTTGCGTTTTATTAAAATGTCCAAGAACGGGATGCACCCGTCCTTCTCAACTTCCATCGTAAACCGTATGTTGGGATGGATCCCATTAAGATGGTCTAGAAATTCATCCAACGCTTCCATACCATGTGGCCACACGGCAAAGGTGTCATCAACATAGCGGTAAAAACAAGAGGGTTTTAGGGTAGCACTCTCAAGAGCCCTCTCTTCAAAATCTTCCATGTAGAGGTCAGCCACCATCGGTGAAAGAGGAGATCCCATGGCCACTCCATCAGATTGTTCATAATACTTCCCTCCATACATAAAGTAGGTGGAAGTAAGTACATGATCAAAGAGGTCTGCTGTACTTGGCTCAAAATGACGGCGAATCAAGTCCAAAGTGTCCTTTACCGGCACACGAGTAAAAAGAGACACCACGTCAAAACTAACAAGAATGTCAGAGTCTGAAACAGTGAGAGACTGTAAGGTTTTTACGAATTCGGCAGAGTTTTTGACATGATGGCAGCTACGCCCCACAATAGGACTAAGAAGACGCGTAAGATATTTAGCAAGTTGATAAGTTGGTGACCCAATAGTACTGACGATCGGACGTAAAGGAACATCCTGTTTATGTATCTTCGGTAAGCCATAAAGTCTTGGAGGTATCGCGGCACGTGGCCTAATTGTGTGGTCAACCTATCTGGTTTTTGTCTTGATGATGCCACTACTTCTGTGCTGGCCAGAGGCCTGAATTTCGCTCCTGCCCCTAGGCGCATACCAACCAAGGAGATAATCTGTTCGGTGGAACAGGCTGTTCGCTGCTTACCAAGCGAAGAAGCTGAATAAATACGGAGGGAGACTTGTAGAGTTTTAAAGAGAGCCAAGCCGCCAAGAAATAATATCACGGTCGCTGAGCGTGAAGCACTAATTGCCTTACGTCGCAGGGACGACTTAGTCATTCTACCAGCAGACAAAGGTAACTCTACTGTTCTTCTTTCTATACAGCAATATAACACGAAAGTGATGAGTCTCCTTAATGACGTGTCATATGTTCCGTTGGACACTGACCCGACCCCTAAAGTTGTGAAAAAGACTATGACCCTTGTCAAAAAGGCTAATCTTCCCGAGCAAGTGATTGAGAGAATTAGGCCACGTGCCGCGAGACCTCCAAGACTTTATGGCTTACCGAAGATACATAAACAGGATGTTCCTTTACGTCCGATCGTCAGTACTATTGGGTCACCAACTTATCAACTTGCTAAATATCTTACGCGTCTTCTTAGTCCTATTGTGGGGCGTAGCTGCCATCATGTCAAAAACTCTGCCGAATTCGTAAAAACCTTACAGTCTCTCACTGTTTCAGACTCTGACATTCTTGTTAGTTTTGACGTGGTGTCTCTTTTTACTCGTGTGCCGGTAAAGGACACTTTGGACTTGATTCGCCGTCATTTTGAGCCAAGTACAGCAGACCTCTTTGATCATGTACTTACTTCCACCTACTTTATGTATGGAGGGAAGTATTATGAACAATCTGATGGAGTGGCCATGGGATCTCCTCTTTCACCGATGGTGGCTGACCTCTACATGGAAGATTTTGAAGAGAGGGCTCTTGAGAGTGCTACCCTAAAACCCTCTTGTTTTTACCGCTATGTTGATGACACCTTTGCCGTGTGGCCACATGGTATGGAAGCGTTGGATGAATTTCTAGACCATCTTAATGGGATCCATCCCAACATACGGTTTACGATGGAAGTTGAGAAGGACGGGTGCATCCCGTTCTTGGACATTTTAATAAAACGCAAATTTGATGGATCTTTGGCACATAGTGTGTACCGTAAACCCACCCACACTGAACGTTACTTGGGTGCAACCAGTTACCACCACCCAGCACAACGCCACTCAGTATTGACCACATTGGTGCGCAGAGCGAGAGCCATTTCCGATCGTGAGAGCTTACCGCTAGAGTTGAAACATCTAAGGTCTGTTTTGATCAGAACGGGTACTCTCGGCGACAGATAGAGAGTGCTTTTATCCAGAAGCCACCAAGACCACCGAATGAACAGATTGAACCACCAAAATCTCTTGCCTTTCTGCCATATGCCGGCAACACGTCCGGAAAGATTGGAAGGCTCTTGGCGCGTTCTGGTATAAAGAGCATTTTTCGGCCGCCCGCCAAGATACGTGATGTGCTTCGCTCGGTGAAGGATGATTTAGGCCTAAGAATTCCTGGAATTTATTCAATACCTTGCGAATGCGGTAAAGTTTATATTGGACAGACGATCAGAACCATCGCTAAACGTATCACCGAGCACAAACGACACTTGAGACTGGTGCAAGTAGAAAAGTCCGCAATAGCCGAACATGCGTTCGATGAAGAACATAAAATACTGTTTGATGAAACGGTGGTGCTGGCCAGAGTCTCTTCGTTCTGGGACTCAGTAATTCGGGAAGCATTGGAAATTCATCTTAACGATAACAACATCAATAGGGACAGTGGACTGTATTTAAGTGAAGCCTGGAGACCAATTATTAGGGATCTATGTCATAAAAAACAAAAATCTTCTCAACAAGGCCAAATGGAAGCAAACTGACGCCATGGACATAGTTTGCCAGCTCTTATGTCTACAGGTTAAGCATCGTTGTACGTGGTGAGTGCTTGGATGGGTGACCGCGTATGGCTCAATACGCAGTCCGCAACAACTGATACCCTCGGCTTGCAGTAGAGCGGTTAAGCAACGGTGAGTGTGGTCAGAGCTTGGATGGGTGACCGTTTTGGCTCCATACGCAGTCCGCAACGCTGATACCCTCACGTCCAGCGCGCTGATTGGGCGTCCTGGCAACCCTCCATACACGACATTCGAATTTCGGCGGCAGCGAAGGAAGTGTCAGAGAAGTCAGTCTGTTTGTGATTTCCTAGAAGTAACATCTATATAGACCTGATGAAGACAACCGAGCAGGTTGTCGAAACGTTGTCGTTTTATGACTCCATCCGGCTGGACTCCCGTGAAACTTTCATTGAATCATCATTGTACGTTGGCACACTAGCTGAGCATTGCATGGTCTGATGAATCCAGATACATTCTTCATCATGTTGATGGGAGGATACGAATCTGTCGTTTTACAAGGGAACAGCTTCTTCACACCTGTACTGCAGTACAGAGACAAGCTTGTGGCAGCTCAATTATGCTCTGGGGAATATTCACGTGGGTGTATATGGGTCCAGTGGAGCTTGAGCAAGGCACCATGATGGCCAATAAGTATTGTACTCTGGTTGCAGACCACATACACCTCTTCATGACGACCATGTTTCCCAATGGCAGTGTCATTTTTCAACAAGATAATGTACCATGTCACAATACCAGGAGTGTGATGGAGTGGTTCGAGGAACTCAGTGGCGAGTTGCAATTGATTTACATATATAAGTAAATTAAATGATACCAAATATATAAATCATAGTTCTTCAATAAATCACCAACACTTAAGACCTCATGAGTCATGATAGATGGTGTTAGCTTTAGATATCAAAGATGTTCATTACTGTGTTTGCTCACATACAAGCTGCTAGAACACAGATGGTTATTATGTAATAATGGCTTTATTAAGTACACTGCAATAACATATATTTGATTGGAAATGAAAGCATTTAAATATTAGTTAGCAAATTATCTTCTAGTAAACAAGGGCTTCAAATGTTTTTTTTTTTAATTTTACAATACAAGATGTGTGAAACTGAGTAGGCATGAAAGTGCTCGTTTGGTGTTCGTGAAACAGGAATTTTTGGCGGAAAAAAAAGTGAGAAAATTTTATCATTGCATTAAGAAATTGGAAGCTTTGTATAATGATTGGAAAAGTCTTCAGAAACATGGAAAAACAATAATTTTAAAGAAAAATGGGAGGTCTAATTTGATATATAGCTCACACCAATTTATAAAAAAGAAGAACTTGTGTGCTAAAGGCATTGCTACATTATCTGGATCCTAAGCTGGATTATTTCAATATTTTCAAAAAGCCTAGACTAACACAGACATTTCTAAATATACTATTGGAATTGGATCAATTTGTTATTAATAGTACTGGAAAGGGCTAAGAGATTACACCATACTAGATGGATATTGTTTGAAAATATTTATTTTCAAAATGAAATTACCTTGTCTAGGCAGGAATCACAAGGACTGGGTGATATTTCTGTATTTATAGTAAAAATGTACATAAAAGCTTTGTACACTGCTCCTTTACCCTGTAAAGTGCGATCACAGCATTTGGCATTTTTAAAAGGCCTTTATTTACTTTTGCAAAAAAACACCTGTGTTTTGCATTTTTTTACTTAGAGTTCCTGCCAAAGAAAAAGTAAGAAAAAGAAACAAATAATATTGACTGAAAGCATTTAAACTTGGGCCTAAGGAAATAACATAATTTATATACAAGGAGCTTGTAAAAAAAAAATGGATTTAAGTTTTTTGTTTTGTTTTTATTGCTCATGATCCTGCAATCTGAAATTCTCTTCACGATTATCAACATCGCCTTACAGAATTAAAAACCTTAACGTAATCAATGATACAGCAGAGAGAGGAGTGAAAATTATGGAACAATATCATTATCTTATAACCCAAGATGATGAGCAAAAATAAAACCCATTGCAAACAGACTATCGGGCCTAGTGTTGTAAAAAAACGATTTTTTTTTCCTGGCTTGAAAAAAAAAACATGAAAAAAAAACTTTGAAAAAAAAAAAAAAGTTTTTTTTCTGGAACACGTTTTTTTTCACAACTACTAAATCTCGAATTTGTAAGGCAGTTATCGTTTAAAATGACTATTTTAGAGTTTATTCTAAGTACTTATCTTAGTTTAAAATCTACTATATTTTTCTGGTTCAGTAAGGAAAAAAATTACGAAAATATTGGCAAAATTGACCGAAATTTTCTTTATGAACGGGGATTTCCCGAAAAGACTAGGTTCGCGAGAAGGAATCCCCATTCCCCATTGTTTGGATTGATACTTGCTATTTGAAATAGTGCTGCCAAACCTTTTTATAACTTATTGGGCTTTCCTTATATTCGTATACTTGTTAACTCTCAGAGTATAGTGGAACTGACTCATTAAATTGTCAGTAAGGGAGCGTGCATAAACCACATAGCTCCATTTTGGCCTCCTGTGAACACCCCCCCCCCCTCTCCCCCGCTCACGTAGCACCTAGCACGTAGCTATCTTATTTTGTACCGTTTTCTCTTGTCAGACTATTGTAAATTACATACGGATATAATTAACTGAAGTAAATAAATACTCACATGCTGTTGTGAGTTCAGTACCTCATTTTAATTGTGAAAAATGTTACGAAAGGAAAGTTACGTGGCCTGGCTCGGAACCCCCCCTCCCTCCCCCCTCCACTCTGCCCACATAGCCATCCAGCTAACCCCTCCTCCCTCTGGACCGAGTCACGTAGTTTGTGCACGGTCCCTAATTATGAATCGTTTCTTTGCAACCGTTCGTGTAAACAAACGATTGAAAAGAAGTAAAGCTCCTATTTTGTATGATAATAGATTTTAATTCAAACTTAAAAGACCGTAATACAGAACTATCGGCGCAGTCTTTATGCACAGTGTGTACTTTGCTCACAATTTAAAATTGCAATCTCAAAATCTTTTGCGTACAATACAAGGACAACCAGTAAAAGAAAATTTAACTATTTCTGAAGTTATGGATCTAGAGGAGACAGAAAATTCCAACACCGATCGAACTAGTGTTGGTAGTGCTGATACTAGTGAATGTGGTACTGACAGAGGATGAATAAAATTATGTTACCTATATATATACACTTATGAATCATTATGTGAGACATTATATGATTCAGTAAGACTTAAAACATACTTGTAAAATGGAAGTTCCTAAAATAAAACTATAATTTATCAAATATATTGTTTTCTGAAAAAAAAACCATGGGTGCTAGGTTTTTTTTTTTTCATGTTTTTTTCACAAAGCTGAAAAAAAAAATTTTTTTTTTCAGTTTGCAACACTAATCGGGCCCATTTCCCAGTTTCTCAACTTATTATACTATTTAAAATACTTATGTTGTTCTAAGCCTTCTTTCAATTTTAATTATATTTAAAAGTATTTCAAATTTAAGAATAATTAACAAATAGTTATATTTTTGAATTACATATATACTAGGACTTTTACTCCCATTGGGGCATGTGTTAGGGTTGAGTAATAGAGGGGAGACTTATAAAAATCCAATTTTTATTTTTTGTTCATATGTTAAAGACTATCTTAATGGATAGTTTGATGTGAATTAAAAAAAAAAAAAAGGTTTGGTGGTTTATGTGCAGAAATTAGGCCTTTGTAGCTGGAGTAATGCTATATAACAATATTAAAATGAAAGGATTGCTACAATGGGACCTGGACAATACTTCTAGTTGTGTACAACAACTTGGAATGAAGATTAGTGTCAAAAATATGCAGATAATTAGATAAACAGAAAAAAATAGAAGTTTTGTATGTTTAATAGTTAAATATGTCTTTTTGTTGAACCCACAAATTGTTAATATCTTGGTATATGATTTTCTGATTAAATCTATTGAAAATGGAATATTAATAGACTTCAAAAGTATTGTATCTAATGGTTATGATGATGGTTGACTGTACCAGAGATACGAAAGCAATAAGGTACAAAACCTTTGCCAGAGTTTGGCGAGGTATTATGGGCCTCACATTTTGGATGTGAAATACACAAATTGATATGGATGCAAATGAGGACAGCTAGAAATGTATGTGGAAATTATCACATTCAACAAGCAGACACAAATATTAAACAGGAGCTGGCTGGGACGTCATTGCAGCTCAAAAAGGAGTGAAGGGAGTGCATGGTATGTATATGGTACAGTGATAAGGCTTGGATGGCTGATGGGAGAAGAATGAAAGGTTTTTTTTTTTTTTTTTGTAACAGTTTAACGTCCCTTTTTAACAACGTGGTCTTTAGAGACGGGAAAGGATGGGGGCAAGGAATGGGAAGGAATTCGGCCATGGCCTTTTGAAGGAAGCATCCCGGCATTCACCTGGAGTGATTTGGGGAAACCATGGAAAACCCAAATCTGGATGCCCGGACGGGGATTCGAACCGCCGTCCTCCTGAATGCGAGGCCAGAACGCTATCCGTTACACCACCACGCTCGGTAAGAATGAAAGGGAATGATTACTTGATTTCAGGTATAACGGAAACTTTCCTTAATAGTAACAGAGATTAATTATCAAGGGATGGTTAAATAAGTTACCTTGGACAGGTAATAATTTAAGGCGAAAAGTCAGGGGCTTTTTGCTTATGGCTTTACATGTCATCGATATCAAGGTCATAAGAGACTGCAAAGAACAGGGAACCAGGAATGGGGGAAAATTCAACCATTGCCTTCTAAGAAATCATACAAACATTTAGCTTGAGTGATTTCAGGAAACCATAGAAAACCAAAATCTGGAGGGCAGGATGAAGGTTCAAACCCTGAATGTGAGGCCCAAGTATATGATCCACTTAGTTAATAATAATAAATGCTCTATAAAACCACAGGATATAATTGCCTGCCACAATCAGAAGTTAATGTTATTTTACCCAATGCAGGTTTAAAAACAAATAACAAGTTAAAACCTGCGATTAAAGTCACCAATAAAGCAGGAAACATATATATAAAAGGAATATATAACAAGAAATTTCTTGATAGTTTGCATATCACCAAGACCTTTGCTTCAATAATCATAACAACTTTACTAATGACCACTATAATAATACAGATATGTGAACTGATATGTGTACAGAGAGAAAATAGTAATTTTGTTATCAGAAATCTTGTTAACTAGGAAGAGGACATTGTTTCCACCATGCAGGTTTACGTTTAGATTATGCCATCTACAAATTAAAAGGAATAAATATGTAATTTCAGAAGACATTGTTTCCACCATGCAGGTTTATGTTTAAGTTATGTCACCTACAAATTAAAGAGAAGAAACGTGTATTTTCAGAAGATAAATATATTGAAAAATATAAGAAAACTACGAACACTGAGTTTATCTGAGCCTTAGGTGCAACTAGAGCTATCAGTAGCCATGCAATTATTTTTTAATTTCAACATTTTAGATCAAAATCATAAAAGGTTTATCACTGAATGTTTTATAATGAGAAAAATAATGACAACCATTAGATTAAATTGTAGATGTGTTCAGAAGTTCCCTTGTATCACTTGCTGCTGGTAATGTAACTGAAATTTTTTAAGTTGTTAGAGGTGTTCGAGTCGATGGCAAATACTTCCTATAAATCTTTCCCACTATGAATTAACTCTTAAACTGTAATTACACAATTAAATCACAATTTGACTAATTTATTATTTTCAATCTAGTGATGATTTGAAACAATATATGGCATGATAACTTGTCTGATACCATAGATGGCTATGCTATTAAGAAAAAGAAAAAAATGATTTAGAGGCCACATAGTAATTTATCTCACATTTAAGTTTTCTACCCCCAGTATTACCCAGTGGTTTTCTCCTCTAGCAAAATTTGCTTTAGTCTTATCAAGTAGACTAGACTGCTTTGTGATTAATATTCTAAATTAAACTGTATGTACCTTTCACCAGGTAGGATAACAGACAATTTTCTTAATTTTAGTATTTCTATGTGAACTCTTTGGTTGACATATTGAAATAAACTAGGAATGACACATAAGATTTTTAGTCATATCTCCTAATGGAATACAAAAGTAGACTGTTGAGGCATACTGTTCAATAGTAAAATGAACATTATACAACAGGGCATTGTTTAAATGTGAATATTCTTCTCTTATAAACAGCAGCCTCAAATGATTTGAAGTGCTTACGGTAGATTAAATAATTTTGTAAAAAATCTTAATCTTTTTTCCTTACTGCTTTATACTTTACTGACCTCAAGATCAAAGGAGGTATGGGAAGACTAGGGACAAGAAACAGGCCTTTTGAAGGAACCATCCCAGCATCCGCCATGACTGATCTTGAGAAAACATGGCAAGCCAAAATCTAGATAGCTGAATGGTGATTTGCACCCATGTGCTCCAGAGTGCCAGGCCTAAGTATTAGTGGACCTGGTTAATCATTTGAAAATTAGTGGATGTATGAAACATAGCACCAGGACACTCAAATTATTAGAACGCTAGTGCTGGGACCTATGTCACTTTCTGAACTGTAATATTACTGGTATGTAGATAGCTCTGTTTAGAGTCTACACGAGTAGTACAACATAGATCACTGTTGCAATAATGTGTGTAATATGAACAAATGACATAACTCAGCTACAGAAGAATAATTAGACTGCATGAAGATAAAGATCTGTTGCAAGAAATTGATGACATAGCAGAAATAAACATTAGGAAGTGAACAGATGAAACTGAAGGCATCAAAAGTCTGGCACTGTGTCAGAGTCAAAATGACACGCTGAATGTCCCCCAACATGAATGGACTCCAAAATGTTCTGATACAACAGTTGAATACAGTAACAAGTGTGAAAAGTGTCTACATCCAAAATTTAACGCCTTCTACTTCATGCCCGCACTAGAACCTCAATCATCAGTTCCTTCCACAATAGACTTATTATTAAAGACAGCTATGATTCAACTTTTGTGTTTTAATAACAGCACAGTTTTAACTTGTACTATAATTATAGTCGCATGACCAGCACATATTTCTAAAATGAATTTTAGAATTTCAAGTATGATTAAGTGAGATGTCATCACCATCATCCTCAACAGTTTCCAGCCTCTAGCCGGCTCTGATTCGTGCACAAACCTCTCCATTTCCTACTTTCATCCCACCACCTCTCTGTCAACACTTTGTTCCAGTCCTTTCCTCTTTTCCCTACACACTCTTCCATTCCTTTCAGCCATCCATCTCTTGGTCTTCCTCTGGGTCATTTACCATGCATCTTAATTTTGTGGATTTCTCTTGGGATTCTCTGAATCTCCATTCTCTTTACATGTCCAAACCATCTAAGACTGCTCCTCTCTAGGGAGATGCCACTAAGTAAAATTGCTGTTATGAACTGTAACTGCCATACCAGAGAAGTTATAGATGCAGAAATAATATACTTTTTATGGAGCATCCCTGGCAATATAATTCAATAGGCCAAGGAATATTTCAGAAGTACACTGATAAGGAAAAACATTATGGTCACCTACTGAATATCATTTGGTCCACCTTTGGAACAAGTTTCAGCAGCGATTTGGCATGGCATGGAATTGACATGTTCTTGGTAGGTTTTAGGAGGCATCTGGCACCAGATGTCTATGCACAGGTCCCTTAAATTATGAGCCTGTGGTTTGTGGGCATGGAGCTGGTGCCTGATAGCATCCTAGATGTGTTCTATTGAGTTATAACCAGGCAAGACATCAATGTGAGTTCACCACAATGCTCCTCAAACCACTGTAGCATGACTCTTGTTTTGTGATATGGACAATTATCCTGCATCACCATCATTGAAGATGTGAAGCTCGAAGGTATGCTGGTAGTCAGTAATAATTTTTACATAGACCACAGTCGTCAAGGTCCCTTTGATCATTACCACGGGTCCCATGGAAGTCAAGATGAATGTTTCCCACAAAATAAAACTGTCCCCACTGGACTGCATCCTTGTTACAATATATGTTTTGAGCAGTCCTTAGCATGGACGGACATGACCATCGACCTGGTGTAACGAGAAACATCATTCATCCAACCAGGTGACATATTTTCATTAATCCAAAGTCCAATCTTGATCTTATGCTCATTGCAATCATAATTTATGATGTCATTGGGTTAGCATGGGAACAAGTGCAGGCCAGTTGCTGCGGAGCCCCATCTTCAACAACGTGCACTGAATAATGTGCTCCAAAACACGTGTGCCTGTACCAACATCATATTCTTCCATCAGATACAGCACAAATTAACCCCTATCCTGCTTTACATAACAGGCAAGCCTCCAACCTCTACCACCTTGTTGCTTACTCATGATTTCACCATCTATTTCCCACATGTATCATAGAATAACCCCTTCCCCCACCACACACACACACACACACACACACACACACACACACACACACACACTCACATTCTGTTTATGTACTTTCCTTACCACATGATGCACCCACATCATCACCAGACTACATTCAGTCTCACAATGAGCAGTGGTCATAATGTTTTAACTCATCAGTTCATACACATCACATCAATACTACTGCCACCATGGACAGCACGTTTACTAGACATGTTGTCTAATGAATATATCTGGAATAAAGTTACTTGAAAATTAACCTATCAAAACTCTACAGTAATCAGTACCAATTAACTGAAGATTCATAAGGAAAAGCTACTTTGATTTTACAATACATCACAATTTTTATTGCAGCAAAGTTTCACCGAGTGTAATTGGAGAGTGGTAAAGCTCTGGCCTCGCATTCAGGAGGACACGGATTCGAATCCCCATCTGGGCATCCAGATTTGAGTTTAACCAAACCACTCCAAAAAAAGTCTCCTTCAAAAAGTCACGTCTGAATTTTTTCGCATTCCTAGTCCCCACTCCTTTCTGCCTCTAATGACCATAACATCAACAAGGAGTAAAGTCACAAAAAAAGCCAAATTTTAATTGATCAGCAACAAAAGCATGATAAAATGCATTAGATGTGGCAGAAAAAGTAAAAGAATTATACTTTTTAGAAAATAAAATAAAATATAATATAGATGAAATTAAAGGCATGTGGGCATTAGCAACAACAACTTTAGCCAAAAGGAAAAACTATTTAGTATCAAACCCTCAAAGAACTTTCTGAAATCATATGCAATGAGCACAGTAATTTTTTATAGTGACATTTGGACCCTGGGATAAGAAAGAAAACTGAAGAATTTGGAATGTGCTAGAATAAGTGGCAGAGAGGTGTGTTAAATGATAAGATATGCAGGTCTGGTTAATTTTTAAAAGATAAAATGATACAAGGAAGAACTACAAATGTAGGAAAAGCAAATAACTGAGGACAGTGTCCAGAATGGGTATGTGGAATGAAGAGAAGAACTGAGAACAACTGCATCAAAATAACTGAGATACTGGTGGCATCTTGACTGATACTTTAAATACACCTTCTCATGCAATAAGATCAAAGTTCACATGAATATTTAGGAAGAAAACAAAGTGGACTTCTGGTAAGCCAACAGAAAAATAAAGGAAAGTAAATGAATATAAGAACATTAACATTTCAATATATCAAAGGTTAAACAATCTCTGTTAGCAAAAGGTAATTTGGAAATCTGGTTACCTAGTAAGCAATGGAAAAATAACTTTTTTTAATGGCTCAATCCATCCTATTTAGGTGTATATGGTATCACAATTAAGTTTGGATTCAGAATGACAAGCCAACTTCAAATTTTGTCAGTCATTACTTGCCATAAATAAACTACACAAGAAATATGGAAAATTATATAAAAACGTTTTCCAATACTAACATGCATATATTTTTTTTTTATCCCTCTTTCAATATGGCCACAGAGGATCATAAGAATAACACAAGCCATTTGTTTACACAGACAGCCCGTTTGACAGGGCTCTACCAGCCTTTAGAACTGTATTTGTGAGGTCTGGAGCATTTAACCTATTGGAAGAATGTTCGAGTTGCCGTCTGTCTGTGAAAAATGTAACTTGTGTTCTCTGTATGATGAGTGTATTTTTTCCTGTGAAATGTGTAATTTATGAGGAAGACATTTGGGACCATCCCCGCATTCACCTAGATGACTGCGGGAAACCATGTAAAAATTGCAATCAGGCAGACCAGGACTTCAACCTGCTCCCTCCCAATCCAGTGGTGGTCCCTTAAAGCACACAGCCATACTGGTAGGTCAATATATATATATTTATCAACTTTTAAATTAAAAATGAAAAGGAAAATACTTTACGGCAGTATGAAAACAAAAAAAACAACAAAATTAATGGAAAAGATGACAATAAGTTATAAAAAGTACTAAAGGTAAATAAATAATAAACCAAAAATAAATAGATTCAACAATAGTAAAAAATCGCCAGAAAATGAAGCTGGTTTCAAGGACAGATTGGTAAGCTATTTCCCCGCCTACAATGTTCAGAAGGAGAAGCACTTTCTGGAAAGCAACTGAAGTGGAAACTGGAAAGGGCAACCAATGGATGGAATACTGCATAGTGAAGAGCCCTGTATGAGAGCTGATATATGAGACATGGCCAGTAGTGGTAGCAGATTTCTCCCAATGATAAAGTTGAAGTTTGGTGCACACTTCAGATTCCTCTGGTGGTTTTCTAGAACCAAGTATTTATGGACCATGATGTTTATAAGGTTAAGCAGTGTCATCTCCTTCTATCCCAGGAGCTCATTAGGGAATTCTTCATGTACTAGTTCCCATTCATCAGATCTACTCCAACAACTACAGTTTCCTGGAAACCCAAACTAGGAGAACTATCCAGAAGCAAGAACATCTTCATTGTTACAGCACATCCCCCACAGTCATGGAGTGAACTGGTTGTGAGGACAAGGCCCAAAAGCAGCTCTCAGTAAACATGAACTAATAATGACACATTACAAATCCCAATTTCTCAGTCTGCCAGGAAATATGTTCTTTCATTGTCCTTCCTTCTTCATTCCATGGAATCCTTGTAGCTTGTGTAGATGATTTGTAATTCTGACCTACTGACCTCACACTGAATAGATGAAAGCTTTGGTGAATCAGCATATACAACCTTTTTACAGAATCTCCCCTCATACATGAAAGACACTACACATTTTCAAGACCATATGTACACAATTCTCAAACTTCAAACTGCCAACTCCTTTCTAAACACCACTGATGGTTATCCTTTATATTAACATTCACTGTCAGAGTATCATAAAACTTCATTCAAATGAATCCTGCCCCCCCCCCCCCCACACACATACACCTGTTCTTAAATCTCTCACCCACTCCATTCTCTCAAAAAAATGTCTTTGTTTTTAAGTCCTAAACAAAAACCATATGCATGACACTGCCATGAGTACTTGCATGGTTCCTCCCAATGGCAACATTATTTCTACCAAATCCAAGAAAAACTCCTGAATAAAATCCCCTTCAAGATAGTAGTTTGATTCAGAAATATAACTGATTAATTTATGTTCTAGACTCGCAAAATAGATATATATATAAAAATACTTATCTTTCACAGTGAATCCTTTAGTACGGTCCTATTTTCATAAATATTTCAAGATGTCAACAAGGTTGTTTATGCACTGTTGTCCATATCAAACCCACAAATTTAAAATAGTACATCTATTTTGATATTTGGGATTGACCTATCAGTTTTGATGAAGAATCTTTCTCCTAATTCTACTACAATCTCTCAGAATCCCTCACAACCTATTACTCCTAAATCTTATACAAAACAAGTATTTCTTGTTACAATCTTTTCCCTATTCCACAACTTCTATCCTCCACCATTTAAAAATGTGGGTATGAATTCCTATTTCCCTTCCTCAAAATGTGTATCCTTATCTCAAACTCTTTCCACAGATTTTCCTCCCCCCCCCCCCCCCAAATACACACACACATACAATTTCAGCAGATCAACCAACTACAAAAACATTTTGATCCACAAATTACTACCTGCTGGCTCTATCAAACTACCAACGTGGAACCTACCCCCTGAAGAACTCCTACTCAGACATTATTAATGGAGAAACCTTTCACATTATTATCAGTGCCAAATGCATCACAACACATCTCATATATGATTCCACTGCCATTGTTCATACAAGGGCCACATCGACAACCAGCTGCCCATTGAGAAGAATGGCAAAAGCTGTTAATTGTACATGGTGTAAGGAATGGTTCGGCTGTGGGAAATGTAGTTGTGGGGAGAAAAAAAAAAGGAATGCACCCAGCTTGTTATCCAAGAGAATCACATCGATGAGGTAAAAATGACAAAGGGTATGACAAAGCGTATGAAAAAGATGGACATATTAAGCAATTGATAAAAGTGTCATGCAGGTGTGACAGCTTCTCCACATAAGTATGAATAAGAAATTAGAGATAAATTTTGAGGATATTATGAATGGAATAGGTAGGTTAAAAAATTATAAAAAGGCCAGAACAAATAATACTGACACACATGTACTTAAGGTAAGTGCATGTACTATTCTGCAATACCTTGAAACAGTATGTAGATTCAGTATCTTGAGACATGCAAAATACCAGACAACTGGTAAAGTGGCAGAAAGGTTCATGAAAGATGGCAACTACCATCATTAAAAATTACAGGCTGCTTAGTTTGAACTATGATGTAGGTAAGTCATTAAAAAGCTTGAGAAGCAAGCACATCAGAAATGTTTGCGAGGAAGGAAACATGCTTTATGAGAGGTTATTCGTGTGACTGTCAGTAAAAGTGCAAGATATTTTGAATGAAATGGAACAGAGAGCACAAATCACAGTGAAGCATGAGACCACTCCAAAAAATTTGTCAGTGAGGCAAAGAGGTGGAGGAATTCTTAAGAGACGGGAGTTAGCATATGAAATGCAGTATGAAAAGAGATGATAGTAGAAAGAGGAGAGTCACAGGGCAGTAGTGTAATGGGACCATGGCTATTCACTATTTTAATAATGGTGTTTATGTTTTACAATGAGGCACCAGGTTATTTGCAGATGATAAGATGCAATATAAAACAACTAAAACACAAGATTGAGCAGCTACAGGGGTATTTGGACAGGACTTCTAATTTTTTGTCTATTTAATTTTTTAATTGTGATGGAGCACATGCCCTACTCACCAATTTCCCTGCTTTAACAAATTTTGATACTAAATTCTTTCCCTGTTTCAGACGAATCGTTCAGCATATCCCTTAGTAACTGATTCCAGTCTCTGACACCCCCACTTAAAAAAGGAAATTTCCTTTCTCTTAAATCTGAAATTAAGAGGTAGTTTGTGGTCATGGTGGTCTCTTCCCTTCAAAGAACTACTACTAATTCTTCTACCATTATCCATCATGGTCTCATCATCAATATATATCCTGTCCAGTTCTAAAACTCTTCACTCACCTCCTATCTTCCCATCACTCCAAAATCAGCACCTTTATCACACCAGTTACCAACTATTTTTTGTGACAATTCTCACAAACAATTCTAACTGCCCTCTTTTGCATCCTTCTAATTCCTGCAGCTGATAACCATAATATGGGTCACACACTAGCCCACCATAAACAATGATCTCACCAAACTCTTGCACCCCTATTACCTCACTACACTTGTATATTGCCTCAACACCCTGTCCAGTAAATACAGTATATTAAAACCCTCCCTACCACCTGTACAAATCAGTTTAACATCACCAAATTATTTATACTTCATGACTTTAGTAAGAAAATTTTCTTCTACCTTACATAATCTTTTGCTACCCAATGCTTGGTAAGCTACATGCTGTGTTAGACTCAGCAGGAGGTTAGATTCCTGAATGAGAACATAGACTATGGACAAAATTTAATTTAATTACGATGGAACGCACACTCTGATGACAATTTTCATTCACACCCAATTCCCTCCTTTTCTGTCCCCTTCTTCAAATTTCAAATTTAAATTATTTCAATGTTTTTGGTAAATTATTCATCAATTCTCTTGTCCCTGACCCCCTTACCTAAGAAAGAAAATCTTCCCACATCCTTATACCTGAAATTGAGTGCCAGCTTGTGGTCATGGTCCTTTCCCCTCCATGCATTACTTTTAATTCTTACACCAATATCTCTCCATGAATCATCACCAATATATGCCTTGTACACTCCCATGACTCTTCACACTCCTCCTGTCTTCCAATGAATACTATTCCAGCTCTTTTAACATATCTGTTACTGATTGCGTTCCCAGAGACAAATCTAACAGCCCTTCTTTGTACCCCCTCCAACTCCTGTATTTGATACTCAAAATGTGGGTCCTATACTACACCACTATATTCAAGCAACAGTCTGACTAAAGTTTTGTAACTAAGTTCCTTTTCTTTTCTTGTACATCCCCTCATCACTCTCTCCAGTAAGTGAACCTTTCCGTACTACCGGTACTACGTGTTCTGCACAGTTGAGCTTGTTATCAAATGTTATGCCAAGAAATTTATATTTCAAATCTTCAACAAGAAATTCTTCCCCCCCCCCCCCTCCCTTGTAGTCATAATCAACCTTAGTTTTTTATCCATGTACCTAATAAGCTGACTCTTCTTTACATTTATCTTCATCCCATGTTTACCAACCCAGCTAGAGATCCTGTCCAATCACCCTACAGCTGTTCACAGTACTCTACTGTTTTGATCCTTTTATATAGCATTATGTCATCTGCAAACAACCTTACTTCTTATAGTAAACCATGAACACAATCATTGATTAGAATAATGAACAGCAATGGTCTCAATCTGCTACCATGTGGCACTCCTACTTTTATAACACTTCTTTTGATACTGCATTTCCTATGATAACTTTTTGCTAACCTACCACTTAAAAATTCTTCTACTCAGCCAATCACTTTCTCATAAACTCCAATAGGTTTATACTTTATTTACCACCGTTTTATGGCTCACCCCAACAAAGGCCTTTGAAAGGTCAAGTGCAACACTATCAATTTGGCCTCCCGTGTCCATTTCAACCAAAATATCTTGCATATAACCTACTAACTGAGATCACATGAATATCCTTGCCTAAAGCATGTTGCCGATTCGAAAACCGTTGGAAGGAAATGGGAGCAAGACGTACACAGTTTTCATCGTGCATTTGGCAACACCATGATGGCTATGAAAACTGCTAAGTCTTTTGTAATACAATCCTTCATATATCCATCTGAATACCTAACAAGCCAACTCTTTTCAATATTTGCCTTCATTCCAATGAGATCTCCTGTCCAGATCCTTTGCATACTGAATTTTCAACTTTTGGCTTCCCCTCTTTTAAAAACACCTTCTCTCAGCAAGATGTTTCTCCAACCACTTCAATAACTTTTACCTTATTTATAATCACTGAAAAATTCAAATGTCTTCAAGAGATCCAGTTATACACTGTAAAACATCCACAATATCTTGCAAACAGTCCGATAAGTGAGATTCACATTAAACATCCTTCTCCAGACCTGATTTACAAAATCTCCAGTTGCATAGATTAGCATGGAATGAAGATATATTGTAAAAAGAATCAACTTACTTGGTACCCAAAAAAATAAAGGTATTGAATAATTATAATGTGGAGGAGAAATTGCTTGTTGAAGGCATGAAGTGTAAATATCTTGACAATGTTTGACGATAAACTTGATTGCGCAAGTAACAAAATTGATACGTCTACTGGAGATTGTTATGATGGGATACACTGGGGATATGAGGGACTCAGAATACAAAATCTTGGTCTAATAATGGTAGCATAGTATGGAATCAACATTATGGCAATTAAATACAGGAGGGGCAGAAATGATGTTAGCTAGATTCATCACATGAAATTACCATAGACCACCATCCGTATCTTATAATAAAGAAGCTTGTTAGGAATTCATTGAGAGGCGGGTGCTGCGAGTTATAAGACATACATCAGTGATGAGGTTTGGATTGATACTGGTTGAATAATTAACAACTGATTTGAGGCAAAAAGGTTTTTTTTGGGAAAGGGGGGGGGGGGTATGTAAAGTAGCTGAGAGACTAGAATAAATTACAGAGAGATTTGCTGAATAAGTTACTTAAGACAATGAAAAAGTTTAAGCAAAGCAGAAGAAAGTATGTAGGAAAATTGCCACAGAAGCACATGATTCATTGCATTAATCAATAGTAAAAATAAACACAAAATTTAGATAAAGATCACTTACTATTTTTTTAAAATATGTAGCTTTCTTTCAATCTGTTTCCTAAATGTTGATCTACACTGAAAATTTTTTTGACATTTATATCAAATGGTACTAAAATATTGTGGGAACTAAGAGTATCAATGAAACTTTTGGTTCATGTAAGGTAGCTTCACTCAAGGAGAAAAACTTTTTCTGAACACCACCACCCAACACTCAATTAACTTTAACACCTGTAGTCAGTCGTTCATGGTTTAAAGTTGGCGACCCATCAAGTCAATTCACTCAGGCTGTTAAAAAAAATGTCCCTAATTATGAAAGTTAACTGTTATTTTATACTAGATTAGAATTAGAATACTGAACTTCTCAATTTTTGCATATTCCTATTTCTCTCGTGATAATGAGGGAGCATTTATCATGATACAACCATTTAAGTATCCCTAGAGAATTTATAGTTTGTTTGGTGCCAGAATAAAATGTTGTAAAAATGACCAATTCACACACTACACTTAATACATGTTAATCAGTGAAATAATACATAAATCATGACAAAAAAAAGTCACGAAGCATTACAAATTTAACAGGGGCAGAAAAAGTAAACTTGTCAATACATCCTATTCAATTAAGAGTTCCTAAAACGTGTATGTCTGTTACAATAGAAGTTATCCAAAATACCATATGTTTATATCACCATTTAGGATTTGTTTCTGTGAATGACATGGAAATGCCGTTATACCTTGATTGTGAAAATATGCACAATAATCAAAGCAGATCTCTAGGCATTAATGAAAATGGTGTTCCTGTTTTTGATAATAGGATAACTGCTAACCATTATCTCTTTTTATAAATCTAGTAACTACATGTGTGTTTCCTGATAATGAGGTTAGGAATGTAACATAATTATCTTTTTTTGAAAATGGAAGATAAAACCTACCCACCACACACCAAAGTTGAAGGGTGGAGGGCAGAAGCAACAAAAAATGCTCCATAAAAATAATATTTTGGGCTCCGCCCATCTGCAAGGAAACAAACATGTGACTGAGGTCATGCATTCATTCATTCATGCAATGATGTCCATGGGTGCCAGTGTGACCACAGTCACATGGTTCTGTTTTCTTCAAGAAATGCATAGCCCAAAATATCGTGCTTTTATGGAGTGTTTTTTGTTGCTGCCATCTTGCTATCTTCAGCTTTGATGAGTGGTGGGTATA
Source organism: Vandiemenella viatica (assembly GCA_031002005.1). NCBI lineage: Eukaryota > Metazoa > Arthropoda > Insecta > Orthoptera > Morabidae > Vandiemenella > Vandiemenella viatica. The sequence continues at coordinate 95,954,308 of CM061920.1, read as the reverse complement.
TCTTACCTTTCCTTTCAATGTAGATATTGCCTCACAGCACTTCTTCCTACTCCACTGTTGTTTCGAATATCCTTAGATGTTTAAAAGTATTTTAACAAATGACTGTAGCAAGAACGATTTTTGAATATACACATCAAATCCGGGACACACAGTAATTTAGAAATTACATCTAAAAGATATAATTTGTATCACCCCAAGCAGCCATTCTTTATCATGAAAATAGCACAAGAATGCAGTTATATCAGAATTCTAAAAAGTTAATTTTATACTGCCAACTATCTGATAAATGCATTATTCACAAATTTATACATAACCCAAACCGTATCATTAAATCAATGAAATTGCTAATGTTCAAGACTTAACTCGCATCTAAGATTTCATCATAACCCCATCCAAAACTCCAATAACAAACATACATTCCTAATAAATGATTCCAAACAACTAATTCTGACTTATTGCACTGTTAAAAAAACGTATCTTCTGATGTTACTGATCATACAACAGATTCCATATACTGATCAGTAAGATGCATTTCATTACATGAAGGCTCATAATGACATGCACAAACAAAATTCATTTTGTAAGTAATATCAAATAAGTCTCCAATATAGAGTAATGCTCCAAAACAAAACAAAATATACCGGGTGGTGACCCAATGAACAAGCAAAAATCCATGTAAAGTCTCCCTTGTTAAAAATTAGTAGATATCATTTCTAGTCTACCAGCTAGTAACAAAAAAGCATTATGTTAAAAGCCACCAAAAGGGGGTAAGAAAAGCCCAGTCACTAACATGGAAGTGTAAGAAGTAATAACCAAATCCCACATTACTGCTATTCCAATATTAAAAAAATTAGACACCTAAGATTTGATTAGTATTGGACAAGTGAATATTTGGGATCTTCATTATTTACTATTTCATCCTCTCCTCTTAAAAAGGAAAGTATTTATGTAAACTCATAAACTACAGTCAGTAAAGAACCCAAACATTTCACTTTAGTTTCTGGTTTACATTAATTCCAGTTTCTTCTCATAATATACCATAACTTACTGCAACTGTTGAGCCATTTTTGCCTACACCTCCAGTGAAAATAACTGTGAAATTCTGGTAGAGGGTTACAGATGTTATAATAACTGTAGATAATCCTATTAAATACTTCATTTCATATTTAGTATAAGGTATCTGCAAAAAGATTTCAAATCTGTATTAATCTCATGGAACGAACAAATAATATTGCAACTCTGACTCCCCCTGCTAAAATCATACACTAAAACATTAGACCACAGTCATCTGAGGGGGGGGGGGCAAAAAATTCATTGGAGAAAGATGAGAAATAAGAAATATATTTACTGCTTTCTTCCAGGTAAATACAATCAGCAGATATCATTTTTGAGTGACAGTAATACTAGAGATGAAGGATAGAATGACATATGGGTAGTCATTTAGAGTGTAGAGGCTGAAAGAACAATGAATATTAATTAAAGTTTATATACGACAACTGCAGCATTTAGTATTATCGGTTTGAATAACACTCACAATCTGTCTTCCTCTTCCTACAAAATATATTTGTGATGAATATTTGTACACAGATGTATCACAAAAGCAATCTCATATTAACAGTGAGTTTAGAGCAAAAAACCTCAATTCTCCATAATTTTTGCAAAAAATGGGAACTATATAACATATTAGTAAATACAATAGTAAAATGATGTTACTGTCACTGCCATTTGAAGAACTTTCATTTTACACATCTAAAAGCAGTTAGAATTAATCCTACACTAAGCTAAAAGTTTCTAACACTGTGAAAAGATGTTGCATCATTTTCCATATATATCTTATTATATTATAGTAACAATTTTCAGTGTTTATTACAATAAAAATGAGCTTGGCTAATGTGACAGTAACAAATGTTAGCAACAAAGATCTAAAACAATAAACATGAAGGTCTTCCTCAACTGATTAGATATTTGGCAGAAGTGTTAATTTCTTCAAATACTTTGAAAGTATAGAAGATCGGCTAATATGTATTTAAAACACAGGTGCACCTAGTTAAACAATTTGCAACTTCTGCGTTTATTTCTGATGTGTTGATACCATATAAATTCCACATTTCAAATGTCTGGCTTAGACTCAACTTTACAACTGCAATACATACTCATCTCATGGAAAGGCTTTGACTATACAAAAATATTAGTTTATATTGAAAACAAGGAAAAACTGCTGTGCTGAAAATTTGTGAAAACAAATAAATATCAAACCTTTTTATTCTGATTTGAAAACAAAAAAAGAAACATGAAGGAAGACGGGTAGTGGTGAATATAAGAAATAAGAACACAAAAATGTTGGACATAGGAGATCAACACAAATCTTTATATATCAGTAAGAACCTTCTTAAGATGGTGAGGATCAGTTAAGCACGCATTGAGTCTTATTACGAGAATCCACATCTCCTCTTTTCACCACGCATCTCTCTGCATGGATAAATATAGTAATTTGTATTCATCTTATGTGGTCAACACTGCCCTCATTTTTGATAACTCTTGGGTATCTTTTTCAGTCTTTTTTTTATACTACTCAAAAACATTTTACGTATCACTATTATATCGCCTTTTCCCAACCTTATTAGTATCATATCTTCCATTTTTAATTAAAAAAGTACTACAGCTTTTTTTTTTAATCCACACTTTCTCCATATTTAATCATTAATTATAACATTCCACTGTTTAGACATTGGATAGTGTGTTTCGTCATACAAAATTTCATAGAATGATTAAGTGAAATATCATGGCTAGCGACAAATATTACGTTATGTACTCCGCCCACCTAATTGACTTCCACATTTCTTGTAAATTTTTTGGGTACAACTTTCAATATACTTTAGCTACCACACAAGTTAAACATGAGACAAATGAATTGGTCACTTACCAAAGGAGAGCTGTGATGAACACAAATAAGATGTCGGGATATAACAATTTTTGTATATGGACAAGACACATGGCAAGAGGATCAGGTATGCACTCACTGAGACTCACCATGACTGAAGCCAGAGCTGAACATGGTGGGCAGGGTGGATTAAGCAGTGGTTGATAATGTAATAAAATTGTATAAAAATCATGATTTGGATATAGATAACCTAGAAATAAGGATAGGGGAATAAATCGTCGCTTAACCTAGATCAGTGTGTCTCTACATTTCTCAACCTGAGTAATCTGTAAAATGTTAGAAATAATTCTATGGATCACTAACTCATAAGTGGGCCTAATTTTATACCTATGAGTATTATAGTTACCATCCCTACCAACTGTTATCTGCCCACAGTCACTAAGACACATACGCCCACAGAAGGACCTCATTAACTTAATGCTAAAAGGAATAACACTCTTTTGATTCTAACTGGAAATGTATTTAGTGAATAGACTCTCATAGTAATAATGGAGTCATAGCCTGGAAATTTCAGATTTTTATTGGTCACAGAAATATTTGTGGATTTTAGTAATTTTCATCTGTAGCTTATGCTGGCATTTTGCTATATGCAAAATGAATATGGAATCTATTTTATGTGAACTAGTTTTGCAAATTTAATTTTTGTTGTGATGTCTGCAATTCAAATAGAATTAAATTTTTAATTTCCACCAGCAGACAAACTGTCCCATTTTTGTGAACCACAGGTTGAGAATCGCTGCCTTAAACATGACTGCGCAAGCCCAGGAAACGGAACATGTACCATGCTCCCAGCATCACCACTATTCACAGCACATGTTATCTGTAAAATTGCCCACATAAAATATCAGTTAACGTCCAAGTAATATCCAGCTAAAGGCAATTGGAGTATTACCAAATCAATCTGAGTCAAAAGGAATAATAATATAATAGTGATTATTGGCAAAGTCAGGATTCTGAGAAGAAATTAAGGATTTTAAGAAAGCTCATAAAGGCAGATAAAGGCTTTTGTCGAAAGAAAAGGGAAGTTATTATTTCAGGGAGTTTGATTTTAGAACAGTATAGAATAAAAAATAACACCAAAAAGAAACACAATGATGTTGGTTTAAGAAGCCAACAGAATAATGGTAGAAACTGGTGAGTAATAAGAATTTTGCTTGAATTTGCTTATTTAAGAAGCTTTCAGACTTTAAAAGGGGAAGCGTTGCTGACCTCGACTGGTTACTATTTGGTTAGCATTGGAAGTGACAAGGTTGGTACACAGGGGATGTGTTTTTGAAGAAGTAAACTATAATGGCAGACGCTAGGTTGGATGTAAATAATATGACTAGTAGCCATGTTTTAATATTTTGGTAAAAACTTTGTTAGAGTTAATAGTTTAAACTGATATCTCAAAACCCACTTTTCTGGATATTCTGGAGCTATTTAAATGGAAAGAATGCTGGAATTAGAGTCAGGGCCGTAGCTGAGGGGGGGCATTGTGGGGCAATGCCCTACCTTAAAATTCCAATGCCCTACCTTAAAGATACCATCAACTAAGATAATATGCTAATTATCTAAATTGTATGTTCATAGTATTAAATGATGGGGAAAAAAATGTACTACTAACATAGTGATGTATAAACAATTCCGAATTAACTACCTTCCGTCACTGTCATCATATATATTATTTCTATAAGGTATTTTTTTGTCACAAGCCTATATCTTCCTTCATACTTAACCGAAATCAATGAATGAGGTGTCATTTTAAAGCTTATGGTCTCCACTTTGGTTAAATCGTATTTTAAGCAAGAAAGTTTTCGGAATTCGACCCTTAAAGGGCAAAAATGTAAATATTTCTAAAATGCTGTTTTCTGTGTTACGAGTCAGTTATCTCCCTGGATACCTATCTGAAACCGTTTTATGAAGTATCGTTTTAAAGATTAAGATCTCCGGTTTAGTGACGTCATATATTACGCCAGAAAGTTTTCGGAATTCGACCCTTAAAGGGCAAAAGTATCAATATTTTTGCAATGCGTTTTTGTGTCACGAGCGATTTATCTCCCTTAATATCTAACCGATATAGATAAATGAGGTATCATATTAAAGAATTAGGTCTCCGCCATGGTAACATTATATTTTAAGAAAGGAATTTTTCGTAATTCGACCCTTATAGGGCAAAAATGTCACTTTTTCTAAAATGCGTTTTTTGTATCTCGAGCCATTTATCTCCCTGGATATCTAACCAAAATCGATAAATGAGGTAGGATTATGAGGAGTAATGTCTCAGCTTTGTGACATCATATTTTAAGAAAGAATGTGTTTGGAATTCAACCCTTAAAGGGAAAAAGTATAAATTTTTCTATAACGCATTTTTGTGTCACGAGCAATTTATCTCCCTTAATATCTAACCGATATAGATAAATGAGGTATCATATTAAAGAATTAGGTCTCCGCCATGGTAACATTATATTTTAAGAAAGGAATTTTTCGTAATTCGACCCTTATAGGGCAAAAATGTCACTTTTTCTAAAATGCGTTTTTTGTATCTCGAGCCATTTATCTCCCTGGATATCTAACCAAAATCGATAAATGAGGTAGGATTATGAGGAGTAATGTCTCAGCTTTGTGACATCATATTTTAAGAAAGAATGTGTTTGGAATTCAACCCTTAAAGGGAAAAAGTATAAATTTTTCTATAACGCATTTTTGTGTCACGAGCAATTTATCTCCCTTAATATCTAACCGATATAGATAAATGAGGTATCATATTAAAGAATTAGGTCTCCGCCATGGTAACATTATATTTTAAGAAAGGAATTTTTCGTAATTCGACCCTTATAGGGCAAAAATGTTACTTTTTCTAAAATGCGTTTTTTGTATCTCGAGCCATTTATCTCCCTGGATATCTAACCAAAATCTATAAATGAGGTAGGATTATGAGAAATAATTTCTCAGCTTTGTGACATCATATTTTAAGAAAGAATGTTTTTGGAATTCAACCCTTAAAGGAAAAAAGTATAAATTTTTCTATTACCGATTTTTGTGTCACGGGCGATTTATCTCCCTTGATATCTAACCGATATAGATAAATGAGTTATCGTATTAAAGAATAAGGTCTCCGCCGTGGTAACATTACATTTTAACAAAGGAATTTTTCGTAATTTGACCCTTAAAAGGCAAAAATGTCAATTTTTCTAAAATGCGTTTTTTGTATCTCGAGCCATATATCTCCCTGGATAACTAACCAAAATCGATAAATGAAGTAGGAATATAAGGAGTAACGTATCAGCTTTGTGAAATCATATTTTAAGAAAGAATGTTTTTGGAATTCAACCGTTAAAGGAAAAAAGTATAAATTTTTCTATAACCGATTTTTGTGTCACAAGCGATTTATCTCCCTTGATATCTAACCGATATAGATAAATGAGGTATCATATTAAGGAATAAGGTCTCCGCCGTGGTAACATTATATTTTAAGAAAGGAATTTTTCGTAATTCGACCCATAAAAGCGCAAAAAAGTCATTTTTTAAAAAAATGCGTTTTTTGTGTCTCGAGCCACTTATCTCCCTTGATATCCATCAAAAATTCATAAATCAAGTACGATTGTGAGGAATAATGTCTCAGAAGTGTTTGGAATTCAACTATTAAAGGGAAAAAGTATAAATTGTTCTACAACGTACTTTTGTGTCACGAGCCTTATATTTCCCTTGGTATCTAATCGATATAGATAAATGACATATCGTACTAAAGACTAAGGTTTCCGCTGTGGTAACATTATATTCTAAGAAAGGAATTTTTCGTAATTCGACCCATAAAGCGCAAAAATGTCAATATTTCTAAAATACGTTTTTTGTGTTTCGATCCATTTATCTCCCATGGATTTCTAACCAAAATCGATAAATGAAGTAGGAGTATGAAGAGTAATGACTGAACTTGGTGACATTATATTCAACCTTACTATTCATCGTATTTTATTCGCGAAATTTTCGCACGGGTCGTCTAGTATATACTAATTCTTTATTCTGCCCACAGATGACATTTGAAGTATACATATTGTCTACGGTGTTTATTAGTGTGGTGTAGGTACAATGTTTCAGGCAGTTAGTGACACACTTGTTTGTTTAGTGCTGTGAACTGAAGACCAATTGATTTCGTGATGGATATACTGGCTTTCTTAAGCAAAAAAATGAAGAGTTGAAGAGTAAATTAACCATGAAGGACCTCGTTCCTCAAAACAGATGGAAGCACAAAATACAATTACCACTCCTAGTCCTATAGAAACATGTTTGGTGAAACAAGTTGGTAATGTTAGCTGTAGTATTCCTTCTGATATTGCACAAATCGGAGAACTGATAAAGCGAGTTATTTTAAATATACATCTAAAAGAAAATAACAGGACCTCTATAGTGGACTGATTCAAGTGATATAAATGGTTGCAGTATTCAGTCGAGAAAGATGCTGCTTTTTGCTCTCTTGCCAGCAATTTTTACCTCATGGAAAGAAACAGAATTTGTACACTTTCAAAGGATTCAGAAATTGGAAAAATGCCACTGATTAAAAATCCATTTCTCATCCACAAAGCATTGCGATGTGGCAGGACAAATTACATAGAATATCTACAACTAGCTGTGATTAAACGTTAATATGTCGAAAAGCAATAGAAAAAGATAGGTCTTATGCGATGTCTATTAGTGAAGTAGTAGAATTTCTAGTTGTCAATGAATTGGCTTTGTGTGGAAATTATATTTTGGATGAAGAAAAAGAACAAAAATTATTTCAGATTTTTTTTTGAAATATCCGAATTTGAAGGAGGCTCTCAATCATATAACACAAAACGCAAATATCATTCGCCTGAAATTCAAAATCAAATTCAAACAATGGTTCTAGCAGTGCGGAATTACATTGCTAAAGATACTGAGGAATCTGGTGTGAACTGGTTTACTCTAATGGAAGATGGGATGAGAGATAAAAATAACTGAGAAAATATTGCAGTAACAATACGTTACATTAAGGATAAGTTCATCAACGAGTCGTTGCTGACAGTTACAACTATTGAAAACCTTGTTACAGCCACTTTCACGGAATGAACGTTAAATATGCTTACAGAAAATAACATTGACCTCTCCGGCATGCTATAATGTCACAAGTGTAATGTATGCAAAGTTTCAGGAGTGCAACCAGAATAGAAAATAAATATGGCCAAATAATTCCTCACATCTACTGGTACAACCATCTATTGCATTTTATACTCATCAGGAAAATCTCGGAAATGACTTTCATCCGTCCTTTTTTCGATCAATACATCATGTTACATGAATTCTTTCACCATGGCAAAACAGCTGCCTTGTATAGTGGAAAAATGATTGGCTGGTTCCTCGAACAGCATTGGTCAAGATACTTGGTGGTTACAAAAGTTGTAAACAACAATTATTCATTGATTTTTATGACTTTAGATTAAATTAAAAATGACAGATTTAATGGTGACGATGGAGCTAAGAGTATCAGCATTAAAAGTCAAACTCAACTTGGAATTCCGAATGGCCATGTTTGGGGCCAAAGAAATCTTATCCCTGCTTCAGCCTGCAGCCCAAAACGCAGGATTGAAAGACGCCACAACAATCGTAAAGTGCATCCAAAATGAATAAATTGAGATCAGATGAAATGTATCTTCAAATTTTGGAAGAAGCTAACTCTATGACAAGTGGAAATTCTGAAAATAGGTCCCAGATTCAGAAGAGGCTCAAGAGGAAAATCAAAAAATCAAATAAGATGGATGATTTATAGGCCTAATTGATGACTGCCCTTTCGATAAAAACAGAAGACCAGGATGCTCAGCCATTTAAATCTGATTATTTTGGAACGTTGGATATACAAATTGCTGAGATACAAAGAAGTTTTCAGACAATGACGATCTACTAAATTCATTAGTAAGCCTTGATGAGTTGGATGTAGACAAAATGGTACAATTGAAAAATTTGTGTAAGTGAGAGAAAATTAAACAAAACTATGTTGCTGCTCGTAAAATATTAGTGTTATTTATTTATGTCCAATTCACAATTTCAACTTTGAATTGTTTTTACGCCACTTGGGTTGAAACTTTTGGTCTATGGGGTCCATGTACAAAGAAAATTGTTAAACACCTTACCCCAAAATCAGTCAATGCTGCTGTCGATCTTCGCACAGAAGATTTCATTGGCAATTCAAATTTGGAATGTAACCAGCATTCTTAATGCCTTGCCACAGGGGTACAATATTTTTTTATGATTTTTAGGTGTTTTAAGTAGTTTGTATATAGTTGCTAGATATTTAAGATATTTTATTTTCTTTTTTGAATGTAACCTGCAAGTTTCTATGTACTAAATAAAATATATTTTTCAGTTTCAACTGATTTTTCAGGTCTAACAATTCCATCAAGGGAAGAGGCTACCGTGGTCAAAGCTTATTTGAGTCACCACGAGGATAAAACAGAAAACACAATGCGAGTTTTGTACAGGCAGTGAGAGGCATTCAAAGATAGATATGAACTTTTAGCATCTGTGGCGACCACAGGATGTAGTACTGCTGTGTGCGAATCTACGTTTTCAACTTTGACTGCAATCGACAGGCCTCAGAGGCTGTCAATGGGTCATTAAAGAATGGCAAGCATTGTATTTCTGGCCTTTGAAAAGAAAGGAACTGAAGTCAGTTTATCTGAATGAAATCCTATGCATTTTTAATAATATGGCAAATCAAAGAATTCATCCTGATTTAAGAAAGGAGTTTTTATTATTATATTGAACATAATATGTTTGTGTCCACGAACCTGCTATGCTGTCAGAGAGTAGGCAGAGAGATTATACTCCAAAATGGCGGTGGGGGGGAGGGGTTATAACCGGCGGACTTGAGTGAAATAAAATGGCTATTGTGGACCAAACACACAACAACCTCAGAGCTTGCACATGGTTGAATACCTTTGAAATTCATCATGGAAGGAAGCCTTTTAAGGAAAATTCCACAGCCTGGCAACAACTCAGATACGGTGAACAGTCACTTGAAAGATGACCTAGATGAGTCGGAGCATCTGGAAATACCCAAGACTAACAGAAGAGCAAAATTTAGAATTAAAACAGGGCAGATAAATAACATAGCAACACACAATATAACCTTCCTCATCCAACGAGTGAAACTCAAGATTTTGACAGACAAAATAAATCGGGAAAGGATATTGATAGCCGGAATCCAGGAAATGAGAAATACTGGTCAGGAACCGATGGAATCACAAGGGTATAGTATTTACAAGGGAATACCAGGAAAAAGAGTAATGAAGCAGTGTCCAAAATTCGGAACAGGATTCAACATTAAAATAATAGTAATCAATAGTAGAATTCAAAACACAATCTCCTAGGTTCTCAACACTAACTATAAAAGCTGCCAATAGAATATACATGATAATAAATGCCCATGCCACAACTAATTATAAAAACAATACGAAAGAACATGGAGAAGAGGTGGATGAATTTTGGGAACTTCTGGATCAAACAGCAACTACTATAAACAAAAATCACACCAAAATTTTAATTGGAGATTTTTAACGCCCAATTAGGAACAGAAAAAAGATATAGAGATATAACCGGGAAACAGCCAGCACAAAGAAGAACAAACAAGAATAGCATAAGACTGGTGAAATTCTGCAGAAACCGTAACAGGATCTCAAAATCAACATACTTCATGAGACGACCAAATAAACACAAAACTTGGAAACACCCAGACTGGAAAAAAAGGAGGATGGCAGCTGGATGATGTTTGTATGAATAAGAATTACCACAGAGAAATCCTGAGAGGGACAGACACTGGTTCATATCATTACATGGTAAAAATAAAAATTAAGTTCACTCCATTGCAAAGAAAAGATGCCAACCCAAAAAGAAGAGAGCCTATGACCCACATAAACTGATAAAAAACATGGAATATGAAAAAAGAACTGGGAATATAAAATTAACTAATGACCTGGAGGAAGTAATTTCCCAATTGAAACAAATAGCTGAACAAGTAGCCCCAATAAATCCTAAGAAAAATCACCAATGGTGGAATGACAAATGTGATAAAACAGTAGAAGATAGACGTCAAGCTTGGGTAAAATATCAGAGTCAGAAAACCGAAGAATCACACTTGGAACTCACAAAGCAAACAAAGCTATGAGTTAAGCCAATACCAAAAAGATATACTTTTTATGATAGAAACAAGATTACTACAAAATATTTAGCAGGCAACTCCTAAGATATGATCCTCCAACACTAATGCTATGGGAGCATCCATAAACTAAGTGGATCGGTCTAGGGGGGGGGGAGGAGGGTTTGGCTGCACTATGTGGTGGGAGGGGGGTTCTGAGCCAGGCCATGTAGCTTTCCATTCATTTCATTTTTCATAGTTAAAATGATGTACAGAACACACAACAGCATGTGAATATTTATTTCCTTCATTTAATTATCTCCGTATGTAATTTACAATAGTCTAACAAGAGAAAATAGTATGAAATGTCCTCTGGAATCAAAAGGGGGGAAAAAGCTATGTGCAAGGGGGGGGGAGGAAAATGGAGCTCCGTGGTTTACGGATGCTCCCTAAAGGATAAAAATAATAAGATGGCCCATAGCAATAAAGAAAATACGGAAATCCTAGCAGAAGCATTTAACAGACTACCGAATTGCGAGAATCCTCCATACCTTCTTCAAATAAACACAAAAACCCCAATAACAACAATGACAGAAAATATAAACACACCAACAATACATGAAATTTACAAAGTTTTAAGATAGCTCAAGATCTACAAAGCAAGTGGAGAAGAGCAAACATTTGTGGAGCTCTGGAAATATGCTGCAGAATCAGCAAAGATATCATTACACAAATGCATGGTGAAAATCTGGAACAGAGAAGAGCTAGCAGAGCATTGGACTACAGCAATAATACATCCATTATATAAAAAAGGAGAAAAATCAAACCCAGACAATTACAGAGGTATCTCCCTCTTGGATTGCGCGTATAAAGTCTAAGGAATTTTGGACTCCATCCCAAATTAATAAAAATGGTCAAATTAACCCTCACAAATACAAAATCTACTGTAAGTTTCATAGAAGAACTATCTGAACCATTTATAATTAAAACAGGGCTAAGGCAGGGAGATGGTCTTTCACCACCGCTCTTCAACTGTGCCCTTCAATGCATGATGAGAGAATGGTACAAGGTAAATCATAAAAGCATAAAATTGCCACCATGAAGGATCAAATAAACCTAAATTGTTTGGGATTCGCAAATGACTTAGCGTTAGAAGATAACATACAAGAAGTCAGGAATCAAATAATTAGTCTACAAAATATAACACAGAAATAAAGACTACAAATATCTTTGGAAAATGCTGAAATTATTGTAACAGAGCCTCTAGTAAGAAACCACATAACTGTAGATAACAGGGAAATAAAAATAGTAGAACAATTTAAATACCTGGGCAAAATTATAACGTACAACTTGAATGAAAAACCTGCCTGGCAAGAGAGAGCTAACAAAATGATAAAAGCTCAAAAACTAATGTGATCTACATACAACAAAAAATGTCTATCAATTAAAACAAAATTAAAACACTACAAGGGGGTGGTTCAGCCAGAAGTAACATACAGAAGTGAAACTCTATTTTAAAGTTACTCAGAAAAACAGAATTGACAAAATTTTAAAAGTGGAGAGAAGAATTACAAGAACATGTCTAACATGGAAGATAGTGCCAAATGAGGTGATGTGCAGGGAACTGGAGCCCATCACAGATACTATACACAAGAATAGAATTTCTTTCCTTGGTCACATCAAGAGGATGCCAGAAACCAGATTAATAAGAAGAATAATAGAAAAACTTTGGAAGCTGACGCAATAGGCAGGATGGATTAAGTAAGTTAAAGAAGATATGGAAGAATTAGAAACAACCCTGGATGATCTATGAAACAAAACAGAAAAAATAAAAAAATTGAAAGACTAAAAAATAAGATTTAAACCAAAATTAGGCAAACGACACACAATGAAGAGGATATTTACAGATGAGGAAAGACAAAGAAGATCACAATGAATGAAAAGATAAAGGGAATTCGGAAAGAATGGTGCATGGATATGCCTAAGAAGATAACCAGAAAACGACTTAAATGGTCCAATGAGGCCATAAAAGCCTAATAATAATAATGATACTGAAATCCATGTTGCATCTGACTTGGAACAAAGCGGCAATACGGTCAGCGTCTGTTCACCAGGAAGTGCGGATGTAAACATGTTCCTGGAATTCACAACCCTGGTTCTACAATACTAGCGAAAGCTAGAAAATCAGTAATAAGCAAGTATGACTCATACAAGTAATGACAAACTTACCCCAGGTAGATAATCCAGCCACTCCAAAGTGGCAACCAAGCATTCGGATTCTGGAGAGCTTGGACTTATACAAGAGAGCAAGTCGGAGTGCTCTGGTAAACTTTCACAAAAAACACACACTTATATTGGCACTTTTAACATTCAGACTCATTCAAACTGGAAAATTACACAATCTCACAACAGAACTTAATAAACAGAAAATCCAAATACTCACCCTGCAAGAAATACACTTTACAGATTCGGAAACAATAGATTACAATAATTACAGAATCTTCAAATGTGGAACTAACAGGAAAATTGGCCAAGGAGGAGCACTATTAGGCATGGCCTTTGTTGTAGATAAAAATGTTTTGGAGTCAGTGAAAGAGGTGAATCCAGTCAACAATCGACTTATGACCATGAGAATAAGACACACCAACAAAAATTATACTTTCATCAATGTACATGCACCAACAAATGGTGACAATAAAAAAGAGCCCGAAAAAACAGAAAGATTCTGGGAAGAACTTGAAACAGACATGGCTAAAATTCCGAAAGATGATGTGAAAATTTTTCTTGGTGACTTCAACGCACAGATTGGCAGGGAACAAAATACAAGAAGATAGTAGGAGATTACCCTGCACACAAGTTCACCAACAAAAATGGCTCACGACTTATTGAGTTATGCCAGCAAAACACCTCAAAATTATGTCAACCTCACTTCGAAAACATCCCAAAAAACAAAAAACATGACGATCACCCATTCATCATTTAGGGGAATTTCAGATTGATCATGTTGCAATATCGTGTGGCTATCAAAAAGAAATTCACGATGTGCAAATACGCAGAGGGGCAAGTACAGATTCTGATCACTATTTATCCAGAATAAAAATTAAATTCACACCCAAAAGAAAATTTAACAGAAAACCACCAGTGATTCCAAAATTCAATCTACACAAAATCAATGAAAGAACATGTGGAAGACTGGTAGAAATTTCGGACTAAAATAATAAAAACCACGAAAGAACTGATACCTCCTCATAAAAAACCAAAACACCCTTGGTGGAATCAAGAATGTGAGACTGCACTAGAAGAAAGAAAAAAGGCATTTCAAAATTACAATTGCAACAAATCTGAAGAAACACACAAGAAATTTCTCAAAGTTTTCAAACAAACATCTAAGATTTTAAGACAAAACAAACAAAAATATGTCAATGACCAACTACAGACAATCAAAGACAACTTCAAAAATTACAAAACACATGATTTCTACAAGACCTTCGCGAACCAAACAAAAGGGTACTCAACACAGAACCTATGTTTTAGAAAATGAAATGGTAAACTTGCCCTGACAAATAAAGAAAACAGCCAAGAGATGGCCACTTAATTTTCACAGCTCTTAAATTATCCGTAACCCAAAAAGAGGTTTCCAAAAATACAGTCTGAAATAACAACAGAGAACTCATCACCACCAACACAAAAGAAATTTATGGACATATAAAGAAACTTAAAAATAACAAAACATTAGGAGAAGATGGAATTGTAGCCAAATTTAAAAAAAATTAGGTCCACATTAACTCAAAGAAATTACACAAATAATCCAAAACATTTGGAAAACTGAAAAAATCCCAGATGATTGGAAGATTGCTCTCATCCATCCACTACATATAAAAGGTAACAAATCAGATGTAAACAACTATAGAGGAATCTCCCTCCTACCAGTCACATGCAAAATTCTTTCAGCCTGTATTTTGAAGAGAGCACAAGAGCAGTTAGAACCAATATTAGCAGAATATCAAGCAGGATTCAGACCGAACAGGTCGTGCCCTGAACAAATTTTCAACCTCAAAAGTATAATCAAGATGCGAGCCCTCAGACAAAAACCCCTAGAATGCACATTTGTGGATTTCAAAAAGGCACACGACTCAATAGACAGGACTTCACTATTCCAAATTTTAGAAGAAAGGGGACCAGATCCAAAAACATGAGAACTCATAATACAAACAGTAATTGGCACTAAATCTAAAGTAAAATTTATGGGAGAAATTTCAGAACCCTTTGACATTCAAACAGGTGTGAGACAAGGCGATGGGCTCTTCTGTTCAATGTCATTCTAGACAAGGTTATGGAAAAATGGGAGAAAGAACTCAAGAAATGTAAGCATTGGAAACCAATTCCACTTGGCTTTCTCAAAAACAACCCCTATATATACCATACCACACTTTTGCGGATGTTTTGGTGATACTAGCAGAAGATGAAGAGACTGCCATCAAACAGCTTGAGACACTCAAAGAATGTGCAGAAAAAGTAGGATTACAAATTTCATTCCAAAAAACTGAATTCTTATGTTCAAAGACAGAAATAGCAAGTTTGAGAACAAAACACAGTAAAATCAACAGGGATCCCATACTTTAAATACCTCAGAGAATTCATCGAACCGACAGGCCTTGAGAAAATCTCACAGCAAAATTGCCTAAAAAAAGCATTAGGGTTAGTCCAACATCTCTACAACAAAAAATCTATGTCAAGACAGACGAAAATTTGGCATTACAACATAGTCATAAAACCAACAGTCCTCTATGCAAGTGAAACACTAACACTTAACAGAAAACATGACCTTGAAGAAATTAAAAAAGTAGAGAGAAAAATCATTAGAAAAATTCTAGGGGCAAGACTCACTAAAGATGGTTACAGACTACAATCAATCAAAACAGAAAAGTTTTCAAGCATCGAAATTGCCATCAATAAAAGGCGAATGAAATTCTTTAGTCACCTTAAGAGATTACCAGAAAGTCGATTGACAAAAAAGATAATAGATTATGTAAGTTCACTTAAAAATCCAACACCTTGGCTGAATGAAATTCAGAAGGATCTTAAAAGTGCAAGCATAGGAGCAACAGACATCTTAGAAAGAGAGCCTTCAGACACAAAGTAGACAAATGGGAAGTTATAACTGAGCAACCAAAACAAAAACAATACAGACCAAAGTGGTCGGAAGAACGCAAACAAGCTTTCTCGGAAAGAATGAAAGCCTATTGGAACAATAACATCAACTTCAAGAAAACTTGATTCGGTCATTTGCTTACCGCCTTCCATTTATTGGAAGAATTCGCCAATAATAATAATAATAATAATATGTTTGTGGAAAGTAATAGAAAACTTAATAAATGATTTTTCTCTTACCTATCACCCCTCCCGACAATTAAATACAACCTCACTCACTCACAATTACAAG
The DNA here is from genome assembly GCA_031002005.1 of Vandiemenella viatica. NCBI lineage: Eukaryota > Metazoa > Arthropoda > Insecta > Orthoptera > Morabidae > Vandiemenella > Vandiemenella viatica. The sequence goes on along the minus strand of CM061920.1, from coordinate 95,937,796 downwards.
TACGATAAAAATCGATTCACCAGATTAGATCAAGTAAAATTTTAACTTCCGCCCTACCTGTAACCATCTCTGCCCTACCTTAAATTCAACTCTAGCTACGGCCCAGGTTAGACTGCATACTGTTGTCTTCAGAAGTTTAACTGTTGAACAGGAATCGAGTTCAAGTAACAGAAACTGCTTTGTATTATTCAGCAGTTGTTTTTGAAAAGTTTTCTTGATAATTATAAGACAGTGAACTTTGAACAATTCTCCAAGTATTTATTTAAAATCTATCTGCTACTCCTTATAGTTCTTTTGAGGGCATAAAATTTAAGGAGTTGAAACCACTTTGCAGAACAAAATTAGAAAATTGTTACTAGCTGCCAATAATTGGAAATTTTTAGATAATTCTGGCACAATCATAGATCACGTCAATATAAATTTTAACAAGAACCTAGATTGTGCGCATCATAAACATGACACTGCTACATAGAAAAGATCCATGAGGCAGTTTAGGAGACTCTGAAGGTGATTATTCATTGACAAAGACATTCTTGAGATTGGGTGGTCCGTGAAACATGTTTGGGAGACAGTAGGTAGAATTTTGAAAAGAAGGGTGCACATTTCAGGGAAAGAGCATAGGAAGTTGTGACTCACTGCATGGTTTTATTAATGGAACTGAGACCATATAGGGATGAAGTTGGTTTTGGGAAGTGCAAGGCAGGGTGACAGCATGAGAGACATGATTTTATACAAGATTTGCAGGGTAACAGTGGGAAGTGAAAGCTTGCAATAGATTTTGGAAGTACCAGGAGGGGGATTCTTGGTCAGAACACATGTATCTGCCTTGGACGGCAAGGCTGTAAAGAAAGAAATGTTAGGTGCAGAATGGATGGCAACTGTTGAAGTGTAGATATAGCTGATAATTTGATGTGAACACAGGTGTGAAGGGAACCCTTCTATAGAACAATGCCCACATCGAGGAAAGTGATTTGTGTGTGCAAAAGAGAGAGAGCCCAGATGAAGTTGATGGAATGGTAATTGTTAAAATCTAGGAGTTGATTTTCACTGAGGGTTCAGAGCACAGATCTGTCATTTATGTATCTGAAACAAACGTCCCCCGTACGTTTCAGCAGACAACCCAATCACAAGACTATATTGGTACATAGACATTCCCCAACAGATTCTCCAAAACAACCACATGGAACTTCTCCAAGCAACAGACAGCACTAGAAAACTTGCAGCATGCATATCCCTACTATAACCTATTCCAATCAGACCACAGAGGAAACCTCCCACATCCATTGGATTCGCTACCTGCATCACAATGCACATTGTATACCAACTAATCTGTCTAAAAACCAGTTCTCAATCAAATGAATGGCCACAGAAAAACAGTCTATTTCTACATCCTATACCATCAAATAACAGCCCATGCCTACTCTGTCAATACCTTATTTATTCATTAGTAAAACTGAGTAAAAGAAATTTTCTTATTATTAGATACAGGCAACTGAAAGTAGAATACAAGCAAAAAATTCTAACAACCAAGTAAAGTAGATGGAAGTCATTTGTAAAACAAAATCTGAAGGTTAATCCATGGGAAACTCTATATAAATTAGCCACTGGTAAAATATGACCTTCCACCACGTTGTCCTCAATCAGAAGAGAAGACAGATCAATTACAACCGACTGGAAGGAATCCACAGACAGATTGTTGAACAGCTTACTGCCTCACCACAGACCAGAGGAAAACACTGGGCAACAAAATGACCTCTACCGTGAAATGTGGTAACACTATGTCAGTGGAGAGACGGACAGCGACCTCTCTCTGGACGAGGTGATAACAGCAATCAATTTTCTGATCTTGAGAAAGGCACCAGAACCAGATGGAATCCCGGCTGAAGTGCTCCAGAAGTTGATTTTGGATGTAGCCCCAATTCTGTGCAGATTATTTAATAAACTTCTTAATAATACCAACCATCAATAACCACGAGGAAGTTGTAACACTCATGAAAAGAGATGGCAAAAATCCTCTTACTGAAATCATACAGCCCCATCTAGCTATTAAACTTGATGGGGAAAGTGCAGGAAATATTCCTGTATAGAAAGCTTCAAAACTTTAGAACATCCACAGGAATGAATACAGATCAGTATGGCTTCAGGGCAAGAACTTCGACTGAGGATGCAATAAACAGAGCCATTAAAATAATCGAAGGGTCAGAAATTTTTTTTGTGGGAATCTTGGTTGTCATCTCAGAGTCTTATGGAGGCCAGCAATGTTTCCAAGACTCTGGCAAATCCACTGTCCAATGTGGTTGTGCTACAGTCTGAAAGACTACTGCAAGTGTAGGACTGTTACTATGAGATCCCCTAACAATATAATCACGAGAGAAATAAACAAAGGCAGCCCTCAGAGATCTGTCTGTCGCCCTATTTTCTGGGATTTAGCATTAGAACCAGGACTAGAAATTCTTCAACAAACACCTTAATTGCTAGGACTGGTTGCCTACGCAGACAATCTTATTCTGTTAGTTGAAGGGATGTCAAGATCTGAGATTGAAATTAAGTGTGAAAAAGCAATGAAAGAGATGCAAGGAAGTTAAACTTAAACTCGCACACAATGAGACAAATTACATGGTGTTCCTAAAGAAGCAACAAATGAAATGAAACTCCATTATTAAGATAGATAAAATGAAAATATGCAGAAGTCCAGTCAGCAGATGCTGTTATACTCTCCTGATGAGGGGGTATCTTGCAAGATTCTGTGTAAGCTGTGACCGTTACTGACACAGTTTATTATGCTTGAATCGGATCCGTGAGTTGCTAGGTTTCTTTAAATCAGCCACCAAGGTCATACAGTCAAATAAAAGGTCACTTCCTTGAAAACTGTATATTCTGAAAAATTTTGTTGCATAATTGGTATCAGTTGTAAGCCTAAGGAAAGGCATCTGATCGAAGACAGCAGGTAGATTCAACTTACTCCCTTAAGTCCACAACTTCCATGAAGCTTTCACAACTCCCCCACAGTTGGTGAAAACTTAAGAAAATCCCTTCAGTTCATGATAGTAGTTCACTCTCAACTGTTAGACGACACTGTTGCCTAGTATGGAAATTTTCTAAGCCCCAAACCCACCAGCTTAATTCTATCACCCACATGTTCTTACAGAGACATGGCATGCACATTCTATACCAACCAAGTACTGCTGGGGAACTGCTTTCCCAAGAGAACACGACTTGGTATTTTATAGTCTTGTCTAATATTATGCTGACACATTCCAAATTAAAGGGATTTTCCTGAGGGGAAGTACTATTCTCTTCTGAATTAGAAAAATCCCACATTCTCATGGTACCCTATTTTCTCTAGGATTTTAATTAAACTTTTCTATCGTATAGTCTGATTATTTCCCAATCTTTTAAGTTATTACAAATTTTCTTGTAACTATCCTCATTTAAGAGCTATTAATACCTAAAAGTCGCACATGGTGATATCACACTTCAACACTAAAATTTCGTTTTACTTCCTTTAAATTTCAAGTTTCCTTCAAACTGTATTATTATTATTATTATTAAATGAATTTTTCTCTCTTATTTAAGCCTACTTTTATCTTCCGAGCTCTTTTATTTAAAAAGTTCAAATTTTTTATTTTTGAAATATCTCCTTAAATAGAATTTTAAAAACATACAAAATACACCTTAATATGATCATCATTCTATGGTTTATTAGTGCAAAATAAATGCAACAAAATTCATCATGTCTGAAAAACAACCTTATTTGAATTTTATGTCTTTTATGAAAAGGTTATAAATGTTCTTTACTATACAACTATATAAGATTGGCTCCCTTCTAAATGGTTTTGGCAAGACCATCGATATACAACAAGGTTCTGTTCTGAGCTGTAAAGTGCTTTACTATCAAGAAAATGATTATAAAAGTTTTTTTTTAAAAAAAAATATGAATTATGTATAATAGACCTCCTGCAAAACAGTTGAGGCAAGATAATAGATATATAACACTACCTGGGCCTGTGGCTAGACAAAGGCCTTAATTTTCGGGCCCACCTGGAGAAGGTGTGCAGAAAAGCTCTAAGGGCAACGAATAGAATTACAAGTATAAATCACAGACAGTTGCAGATCCCTGCTTTGGCAATGAAGGCATACCACACTGTTATATTTGCAGCAATCATTGGCTACACAGCTAGTGTCTGGACCAAACTCCTCAGAAAGTTTAAGCCAATGGTAAGAAGCCAGAAGCAACTAATTAGGCTCACCGGCATATATAGTACAACATCAACAGCTCTAACAGTAGGAGCGGGTGTACTGCTCCTGCTGAAGTGAGGAGTTGAGGAGCTATTTACTGGCTCAGAAAGAACAGGATGGACAAGGTTGTGGAAATAGTTTCTACCTTCACAGTTAATTCAATACATAACAGGCCATAGACCATACAGAAACTTCCTTCATGAATGTGGACTTTCACCAACCAGCAGGTGCAAGTGTGGAGAGGAAAGCACACCTGAGCATGTGGTGTGGGAATATCAAACAACAGCTGAGATCAGGTTCACACAGGAAAAGCAGCTGCAAGGGCTGAGGATATTTGACATACTGTGTACCGAGAGACTATGGCACTGGCTAAATGAAAGTGCGAAATTGCCTCTCAAATCGAAAAGCAAAAATAATTGGAGCGGAAGACATCCACCATGACCTGCTGAAATCACCTCCGAGTTTCTCAGGGGCCCTTCTGAGCGACTGCCAGAGTCCCTCATGTATTCCAGGAGAGTAACTTCCTGGCGTGCTAGGGTCTCCATCACAATTGATACCAGAAGAGAGAGTTACGGCAGGGGCTGCAGTCAGCGCTCATTAAAAGATACATACCATTCTGGCCATCTGAAGACATCCGACAAGGTCTAGTATTATAAAGGGAGAGTCAAATTACTCACTTAATATATGCTGAAGATAGCTGCTAAGAAGTAGAGTTGTAAGAATTTTTCATATATATTTGGATAGGAGAAAAACCACTGTGTAAGTGGTGTGTATATATATAAAAATATGTATCTCAAGATACAAGGATAATATATATATATATCCTTGTAGCTTAATGTGTTAGGTTCAGATGTTTGTACTGTAACTTGTTTCCTAATTTAGTTGTTAGTTCCAATCATGGTGTTCTATTTATGTATTTATTATTACTGGAATTGTATTCAGTGTAATATTGCCTCTAGCGAAAAAGATTTGACAGCGCAGTTTAGCCTCTAGATGCTGGGTCAAAATGTATATGGAAAATAAAGTTTATATTTTTATACAGTATATATGAATATGTACTTTGGAATTCCACCATCACTTATGAGATAAGTACGTATTTTCCCAGAGTTATCCAAAGTTCACTTTTTCTTTGATTTACTCCTTCACCCCTACCCTGTTCTCCAATGCCAAGCCAATCATGTTGTAAGCCTTGGTGAGTACACACTTGCCTTGCCAATTGTCCACTCCTCTACATGAAAAATATTTTAAACTGAAATACTGTGCAATTACAAATTAAGATAGGGAAATGAACCACTACTTATCACCGATGATGGTTGTGAGGTGTGACTCACAAAACAGACAAAAACACGCATGTGACAGGAATCAACCCTTCATCAACAGGAGAACATTATTGAGAGTGGGTGTTGTGGGAGACTGCCTCACAGAATGACTGACAATTGGTTGCTGCCTACGCTAGCTCCCACAACTCATGTGCTCTCAAAAACTAGTTTATAATCAGCCATCACAGTACCTCCTGAAACCATATCCCAATCCAAACTCTGTAATAAGTAGGAATCTATATCTAAATAAATGAGAAAGTCTGGATGTATGTTTGGTGTACTGTCGGCATCAATCGCACCATAATAGCTCAACCTATTTAAATGAAATTTGGCATGAAGTTAGTAAATTCTGTGTGTAGTGACATAAGACAGTGTTTATCCCGCAAAAATATATATTTTTTTTAGAAATTGCCATTATAAATTCGCATATTCCACAGAGTTTCCTACTTCGTACACGGCAGTGCCAAGTTTACTCTTTGCTTTTTACGTACATCACAAACACTTCTTTTCAGAAATAAAAGAAAGAAGCTTATGATATATGCATGTGTGTGTTTAGTTTAAAAGTGCTAAAACTGATCACATGACAAATAATAGTTAGGTAGCAGGAAATATAAATTTGTACTTAACCTTAATTTATTTTTTTTTATCGTACTGTCGGTAAGTTCACGAAGAGACGTCTACATGAAATGATATAACACCTAGGATTCACACCATAATTCCGTTCGTAACATATGCATCATAATTTACACGAAAAATCAAAGCTTGAAAAAAAAAAAATTACAATACTAAGAGTATATAAGCACAAAAGTCAGTTCACTAAACGTGACAAAATGGTTGTGTGCTAAATGTTTTTGTATGTTCATGACAAATATGTAACGGTTTTGATTCCACCTCAGTTCAATTTATTGCCTGTGTGTAATTTTGTATTTTATTTTTATACTACATACTCTCTGTAACATTACAAATTATTTTTACCAAAATTTAAAACTTAACAGAAGATAACTAATCATTTTTCGTTTTTTTTCCCAAAATTTTTGTAGAAAAAGGATAAAATAGTACTCCATGATAAACAAAACTGTTTTTTGCTTATTGTTCCATATTATGCAAAAAACTATTAAATCCTTCACTTAAAATTAATGTATTAAATGGTCTAAGGTAGAAACTTTTTATTTCTTTAAGCCATATTAGGAGTAATTTACACCACGATAAATGTCGTCACTAATACGGCGCTTATGAAAGCAGCTTGTTTGTTACTAATAACAACTAAACTCCTGCAGCGTCATGTTATAACAAGAACATTCAGGTCCAGGCAGCATTTCAATCTAGCCACTATCTCCGCTAATATTGCCACTACAAAATCAAACGATATGGCACACCTTAACACATTAAATGCATCGGAACTAATTTCAAGTAGTAGCAACATTTTCTATATCAGGATTCCTTATCAGCTTAGCATAAATTATCACAATTAATTTTATTATACTTACACCTTCAGTATAACTTTGCAGCTGGAAAAAAGCATGCACCCTAACACGATCACTGTAAACTTGACCTGCAATATTAACGTAAGCTGTGTTAAGAGTTGTAATGAATTCTGTACTTTGCATTGTACAGCATAAGTTACAAGCATTTTAGTATACATTTTAAAATTATGTTACTTTAATAACTGTCATGATGCTGTTGCCTTAGTTCATGTGACAGGATGTAGTTTCGCATGTATTCATTATTTACTTCGCTTTTACGACCACCATACTGCAAAGGTCATTTTTCAGCCAGTTTTTAGCGGTTGCTTTGACACCACAATCTGAATTTATAGGTCAAGTTTATATTGCAATTCATGATATTATTAACATGCAATACAGTGAATGTATTGACGCACGGGTGATAGAACCCTTGATTGTCTAATGAAAATATTGGTGGGGTTTATGGCTTGGTTGAAATACAGAATAAACCAGAATACAACTGAAACTTTATTAGTAATTTAAGCTGCTTTCACGAGCACCAATTTAGTGACATGTATCATGTTGTACTTAAATTGTATCAAAAAAAAAAGTTCCAGCGCAGGAAACGTAAATCCGTACTTAACCTAAATTTTTTAAAAGTCTTACTGTCAGTAAATTCACTAGAAGATGTCTTCAGTTGCAGAAATGAAATAGTGTGACATCTCAGGTATCATATCGTAATTCTGTTTGTAATATATGTGTCAAAATATATGTTAGGAATCAAAATTTGAAAAAAAAGTGCTGATTTTGCAGTAGCTATACTAACGAAAGTTGAGGTTAGGGTTAAACACAGCTTGGACCAGAATGATTAATAATATTCCATTGTGTACAGTGGATCTGGAATGCAGAATGTGGCTGTCATGCCGAAATCTAACTATAATGATGTCGGAATCTGCTCAAACATCTACTGCCGCTAAGTGAGTAATGTACGTAACCGTATCTTTCAGCACGCCTGATTTCACAGTAGCTATACTAAAGAAAGTTGAGGTTAGGGTTAAACACAGCTTGGACCAGAATGATTACTAATATTCCATTGTGTACAGTGGATCTGGAATGCGGAAGGTGGCTGTCATGCCGAAATCTAACTATAATGATGTCAGAATCTGCTCAAATATCTACTGCCGCTAAGTGAGTAATGTACGTAACCGTATCTTTCAGCACGCCTTACACTTTTGTTACCTATGGCCCAGCATTGAAGAATAAAAGCCAAGGAAGCAGTTGACAATATTTTCAACCCTAAAGGAGAAATTTTTCTGTTGGTAGTACTCTGACTAGTAACAAAAACACACTTTTAAGCCGACAACGTAATTGATAGTTGGTCCTGAAATTCATTCTTGGAACACCTTCCACTTCAATGTCCAGCCTAGTAAAACAATCACTAGTTTATTCATTCTTTCTTTTGTATTTTCTTTTTATAGTCTCATTGGCTTAAAACAATTTTCTCTGTGTACATATTTCTTTTTATCTTTTGTATATTTAATTTAAATTCTTTGACAAATTTTATTTGTGATGATATTTTCACCCCACTATCTCCAGTAAGAACGACCCATCATAAACAACCATTCATTTGGCACACTTAAAAATTCTAATGAATTGTTTTTGTTATACTCCACAACCTCCATTTGGAAGTAACAGTGTAAACAACTTTTTATTTGGTGGGGTCAAAGGTGGATGATTAAGCACTATTCTGAAAATATTGTGTTTTTTATTATTATTATTATTATTCTTTTTGTAGCCATAACCCTCCTTCCTTCAACTTGGGCTAGTGACAGATCTATTTCATAATGCCTTTCCATGTTAACATTGCCTCGTAGCATAATTTCCTCCTCTGTACCGGTAATAATTATTTAACAATTTCAATGTGTCAGCTATACACAAACTAAGTAAATATTATGTAATTCAACATTTCATTGATACGTAACAGTCAGCGACTATTATTGTATACATCTACGATCAATGGCACTGAACATTTCTTCAATAAAAAGAAACGTTTACCACAACTATTATTTCAGTTACAAGATGAATAAACAACTACAGGAATTTAATATAGCCACTAAGGAAGAAAACATTAACACAATTATTCAACATTCATATTTATTAATATTTTGTAGTAACACCCCAGAAACATTAAAGAAAGCAACAACAGGCCGCAAACATAACATTCATAAAAGTAAATCAGAAGAAGGCTTATTTACTTCTTCATATATTCCATTATCAGTTTAAATGTCTAATAAATAGTTAAAAATAATATATATATATATACAAACATGTCATATTAAGATTAAAAATTCTCTTAAAGCATAGGTAGATGTGTAGGTAGCTTCTTAGCTCCACTGCAATTCACAGTAAGACAAATTCTCAGGAAGCATGATAATATTTGAGGTGAAAGTGTGACATTGGTTTTCCCAATATATGTGGTTCAAAGTTAGCATTGGGAAAATGTAAACAGTTTCAAGCATAAGTGATGGTTAGCACTGTTAAACACACTCCTCTCTCAATTTAATTAGTGGCATTGAATTTAGGGGAACTGTAACTATCAACATTTAACATGACTTATAATTTATTTATTGACATTTACACCATAATTTCTATCACCTTTGATGAAATATAGAACAGTTATCTGAAAAAGAGATGTCAGTTAGTTCATAATCAGCTTGCAGAAACTCTGAGCATAAGATCCAATAATCTGGTACCTAAAAATGGACTTTTTCTCTGCCAAACGCCAACTGATATTCTTAACTGTAATAAAGCTGATTCAAATAACTGCACTGCTGCATCTTGAATAAAAAATCTGATTAAAAAAGTACATTTTTCCATTAAAGTTATCTTAAAATGTACAACATAAGTAATGAATAGCTTTATAACAAATTTAATTTCTCTAAGCTGTTCTACTTTTGCTATATTTTAGAGTAACAAAGTGGTCTCTACACTATGTAACTCAGTTTCTAGCTTTACACAAATTTATCATCAAGAAATTAAAGTTATTATGAACATATACTGAAAACAAAAGTTGTAGGTTCCACTCATAGTAAAACAGGAACACAAGTGATATTCATCAGACACAGCTGTAGTCTTGCTGTAGGAACATCTAATCAAATTTTGATTTGATATGGGAACATCTTCTGCTCATTACATAATAATAGAATACAATCGCACAACAACAAAAAAAATCAATATTTCTCATATTCAGCAAAGTTAAGTAAATACTATTCAAGGGAACACATGACATCTAGAGTGGTTAATGTAAATCCAACATAAATGACTCTTCCTGATATTCATTTGGGATAAAGTTTCTACGTTAGGTACAGACCGTATAATCGGTTGTTTAGATTTACTGAAATAAATTGTGTATCATTAATGCACACTTGAGATACGAATAAAACATGGTTCCATGTGGGAATTTAGTATAAGGTGATTTTATTGACCACGTGCGAGTTGCGTCTGCATGGCCCCCCTGCAAAACAGGTGCTAAAATTACAGACTGTACATTTGGCTGTTTAGATTTACTGAAATACATTGTGTATTATTAATATACACACTTTATCGTTATTCTTGGCTGCCACTGAAAACTTCTATCACTCTTATCTTGCACAATCCTACATCAATGTCATCCTAAGAAAACAGTATCGCAATACTGGCTCGTCAGTAGTGCGTTACTGTTTCCTGGGATGACATTGATGTAGGATTATGCAAGATAAGAGTGATAGAATTTTTCAGCGGCAGCCAAGAATAATGATAAAGTGTGTACATTTGAGTTACGAATAAAACATGGTTCCACATGGGAATTTAGAATGTGGTGATTTTATTGACCGTGTGCAAGTTGCGTCTGCATGGCCCTCCTGTGCAAAAATTACAAACGATATATTTGGCTGTTCTTTCTCATTGAGTTACAACGTGGGCAAGTGTTATTTGATTCCGTATTTCAAATATGTGGGCTGCTACCACTTACTTTTCCTCTGTGCGCTTGTGGCGCTTTCTTTAGGTGGCAGGTAGGAACTATACCCTGTTAACGCACAGCCTTCTAATCACACCTATTGTGCATGTATACCAAGACATTCTGCAAGTCAGATAATAGAATGTTAGAAGTCTGAACAGTGCAAGCAGCTTTGAAAACTGGAACAACTTCAGCTAGATGTCATTGGGATCAGAGAGTGCAAGTTAACAACAGTATATGCACAGTTAAGGTAAAACACTAGATTTATTTTCCCACTTTTCAGATAAAACTTTCCCTCGCCGGGTTCACCACCAAAAATTATTCTATAACCAGATTTCTTCTCCTGTAGACTGCAGAATCCGTGGTAGAGCAGCATTCATTCGATAAGACCGAGGTCATCACTTTCATGTCAACCACGAACCAACAACGTTCAACTGTCTTTTCACAACTTCATATAATTATCTTTGTACATAGAAACATTTGCAAGCCTCACGTACCATCGCTGCTGTAATGCTACAACTCCCCCCCCCCCACCCTCTTGTCAGAAAAATGTGACGAAAGAAGCATTTTTTCCACAAAAAATGCTGAATTCGTCAAAGGAAATAACTAAAAATTCTGCTAATATAAATACATACAGCTTCATTTTACAAAGATCAGATTAAACCTAGCTGGTTTGTATAAACCCCTTAAAAAATAGATATCACTTAAAGCCACATATTTGTATCATGAATATATGGACATGAACAACCAAATAGAAAACATTAATGAAACGGTGAAGGTATTCCACCAATAGTAACGCTTCTTGCTCACTCATGAAAGTACTATTGTAACTTTACACAGTCCCTTAACATTTAACACAATACAGAGAATATTGGTACTTGGACCAAAATAAATTTGACACTCACTCGTTCTGCCATAGCTATCAGCAACTATTTGATAAAACCACCACTACTGTTACACATGTACATCAACACTTGCACTCCTGCAGGTAGACATCTACAATCAAAGCTGGGGATATGAAATTTACCTGATATTTTAGTGTACAGTTACGTATAAATCACCTTGGTGATTGTGCAAAGGTGTCCACTCACTGGAGGGAAAGACAAGTAGAATGATGTTGTGCTTCGTCTTTAGGATGAGATATTAAAGTAAAAGACTGAAAAAAAAAAAAAAACAGTGTTCCCTCACAGGGAAAATTGGGTATAGCATATCCTCATGTTCAGTGTTATGTTCAGAGTAGAGTTAATGTTTCAGGCGCTCCCCGAACAACAACTTCAGCATTTATTTCTAACACAAGACATGGTCTTCATGTGCCATATTGACCTGGCATCTCCCCATGAAACTACCTGTATTGCACCCATTTCTTTTCCCATGCATACTTCCCTCTTCTTCAGGTGCACCTTCATTTGTCTGGCATGGCTTTTATGCTCTGGCGTACTCCCTTTCATACCCATCTTCACTCCCACAATGTGAGCTAATCAATGCTCATCATAACATCCTCATCGAGCCCTAGAATTACATAAGGTTCCATTTCCACTTGCAAAACATGTTTGACTGTTTTTATTTTGCTGCTCTTAACAGTAGTAATTGCCTTCCCCTTGACGGGCCACCCAACTATCTTCTTTTCCTTGTCTATTGCTGACATTATTTTGCATAAGATTGTTTCTTTCAGCACTACCTCAACTTGTTCTTTCCCCTTTCTTAAATCTCGCTGGTACTGGTAATCATGAGAAGAAACTTTCACCGTCTGTGGAGTGCAAAGTTCCTGATGATGCTCTAAATCTATCCAATTTAAACCAACTGAGATCCATTACTGACTACCTTGTCCTGCAGACAGCCATTTCTTGACCTTTGCGAATTTAGAATCAAATGTCAAGTTTAAAGAATCTACCCATTTACTATTTTCAGCCCCGATCTCTACCTGAAGGGCAAGATTGTCTATCTTTAGTGAGTGAATGTCAGCCTTAAATTCTGCCTGAAGGACAAGGTAACTTTCTCCTATTTTAGTATGAAGGGAAGATTGTCTTCTTTTAGTGACAATGTCAGCCTGAATGGCAGAGATACTTTCTTCTAATTTAGTATGAAGGTTAAGGTAGTCTTTTTTTTTTGTGAGTGAATGAGGTTGAATAAATCACTCATAGATACAATTTCATGAATAATTGTAACGCAATGCAATTGAAATTCATTGGTGTTACAATTATTCATAAAATTGATCCTATCGCAATTGAGGAAATGGCCCACAATATCCAGATGTTCCACTCATAGATAATAACTCCCATTTGAGACACCTTCCATTATCACTCACTAAGAAGAAAAACGGTTGAAAAAAAATATTTCGGCTCAAATGCGCCAAAACTTGAGAGTAAACAAGCATGAGATACTAACTAAACAAAAGTACTGGACGTGCAGAAGCTTAATACTACTCAAAAGCAAATCGTTCAACTAATTGTCAAAGGTTTCCTTGTCTGTTCCGACAAGTATTTTTGTCATCATCGATGACAGAATGGGAAAATTAGCCTTTCTTAAAGAAATTTCAAAGAAAATGAAATTAGGATACAATTCAGGAAAAATTGTAATTGAAATGCTAGGTTAATATATGGGTTATTTCCTATCTTTTCATTGTCTTCCTTCACCGACTGCTGCTCGAAACACGTAATGTTCGTTTACATCACTGTTCATCGAATCGTGTTGTTCCTTGCAGTGTGCTTTTTTTTTCTACTGGTTAGCTGCTATCGCTGGTCTGCGTCACTCTTACAGCCAGTACTTACTTCTTGTCGTCTTTGTCCAGATCTCTGCTAACACTTGGTGTAGACTCTCTGTCACGCTATTGTCTTTGATCTGCTTCAGCTCAATTCTCTAATATAAACAAACTTTCCATTTCTCTTCCAGTGTGTTTTCACGGGAATGGAAAACAATTCTGTTATATCGATTTCTGCTACTAATTTATCCACACGTTACTGTCACGCTCACCATGTTAGTTAATAACAGTATTTGCACAGTTAAGGTAAAACACTAGATTTATTTTCCCACTTTTCAGATAAAACTTTCCCTCACCGGGTTCACCAGCAAAAATTATTCTATAACCAGACTTCTCCTATAGACTGCAGAAACCGTGGAAGAGCAGCATTCATTTGATTATGACCAAGGTCATAACTTTCATGTATACCATGAACCAATCACTGCCTTTTCACGACTTCATAGAACAAACTATAATTATCTTTATACACAGAAAAATTTGAAACCCTCACGTACCATTGCTGCTGCAATGCTACAAGAGGTTAAATGGCATGATGCACAGGATTTCTGGTGTGGTTAACACAGAATCATTAATACAATGTGCTGGGGTTACCTGTATAGGATTTATGATCAACAAGAGCATTGGGAAATGGGCAAGTTATTATGAACAATTTAGTGAGAGGATTAGACAGGGTAGAAACTAAATCCGCTCCAACCACATTAGTACAAGTGTAAATACCAGTGTCACATGAAGATGATGCATAAATAAAGAAAATATATGATGGAATTGAAGAGGTAATCAAATATATGTAAAGGGAGAGGGAAATCTAATAATCATGGGTGATTGAAATGTGGTAGTTGGAGAAAGAAAAGAAGGGAATACTACAGGAAGATTTGATCTAGGGAAAAGAAATGGGCAAGGAAACAGGCTGTTAGAGTTTTATGAAATTTATGAACTCATAGTGGTGAAAACACTATTTAAGAATCCTGCAAAGAATCCTAGAAGTGCCCAGGGGATACACGTAGATATTAGCTACATTATATAATGGTCAAACAGAGATTTAGGAATCAAGTTCCAAACTGTAAAACATACCCAGGAGCTAACACACACTTTGGCCACAATCTGCTATTTATTAAGTCTTAAATTCAAGAGAATAAACAAGCAACACAGGCAAAACAGACTGGAAATGAACAAACTTAAACCACCTAACACCAGAGAAAAATTTGCAAACATGATAGATGAGGGTATAAGAAATAACTATGAAAGGAGTTCAGCAGAGGATGAATGCAATGCAATGAAGAGAGAAATAACCAAAGCTGGTAAAAAAATATAGGCTTTAGAAAACAAGCCACCCAAAAATCAAGGATCACAGAAGAAATTTAGGAGTTAATGGATCAGAGGAAAAGGCATAAATACACTCTGAACAAGAGCAGTACAGACATTTTAGAAACCAAATAAGCAATAATTGCAAAAAGCAAAAGTGGCTGCAAGAAATTTGTGAAGAATTAGATAAGGAAATGGTTGTAGTTAAATAGATGTGGTCAATAGAATAACCAATCCAAATTTTTGAGAAATGAAAAAAAAATATGTATAAGCATTAAAGCTGTTGATGGGAATCCTGTTTAAAGCTCAGAAGATAGAACTAACCAGTGGAAGGAATACATAGAAAAATTGTATGATGGGAATGATTTGAACAACAATGTACTGGGAACAGGAGGCAATGTCCACAGGAGAGTGTTTTAAGGATAGAATTTGATAGAGCTTTGAAATATTTCAAATCAAACAAGGCAGTTGGAATTGATGGGATTCCTGCAAAACTTCTAAAATCCCTAGAAAAAGAGGGAATACAAAGATTATTCAAACTGATAACAAAAAGGTTATGAAACAGGAGAGATTCTGACTGATTTTAATTAAAGTACCATCTTCACACTTCTGAAGAAAGCATAAGCAGACAAATGTGAGAATTGTTGCAACATAAGTCTAAAATCACAATGCTTCAAGATTATTGACCAGGATAGTATACAGAAGAATAGAAAGGATAGTAGAAGAGATAGTAGGTGAAGATCAGTTCGAATTTACAACAAAATTCGACACAGAAGCAATTCTGGCCTTAAGATTAATACCTGAAGAGTGGATTTAATAATAATAATAATAAAGCTATTTCTATAGCATTTGTCAATTGAGAAAAAAACTTTTGATACTGTTATGTGAAACGGGATATTCAAAATTTATAAGAAGGTAGGTCTAAAATGCCGAGATAGAAGAATCTGGTGGCTATAATAAAGTAGAGAATCGTGAATGGTATGCATAACTTAAAAAAGCGGGTAAGACAAGGTTGTAGTCTATCTCCATTAATATTTAACATGTATGTAAAGGAAGCAAAGAAGGAAGTAAAAGAACGATTATAATGTAGCACAAGTGTACAAGGAGAAAAAAAAATCAGTATGCTATATTTTACCAATGACATTGTTCTGTTAGAAGAAACGGCTGAGGATATTGAGAAATTACTGAATGGCATGAAAAAAATACTGATGGAAGATTCTGGAATAATTATAAACCAAAGCAAGACAAAAGTGACGAAATGTAGCAGAAATGATAACATTAATAACAGATTAAATATTAATATTTGCTTGCAATAGGAGAAGTAAGTTACTTAGGAAGCAAAATTACAACCGAAGGCTGACATCAAAAGTGGAAGAGCAATAGAGAAAAGAGTGTTCTTGAAAAAGAGAAATCTTTTAATTTTAAATATTGATGTAAGACTCAGAAGGACTTTTTAAAACTCGTATGTGTGGAGCACTGCACTTTATGGTAGTTAAGTGCAGACTTTAGGGATACCAGAAACAAGGAAAATTGATGCATTTGAAATATGCTATAGGAGGATGCTAAAATTAAGTGGACAGGTAAAGTATGAAATGAACATGTTTTGGAGATGACAGGTGAGGAGAGAATTTGTGAAAGAGTCTTACAGAAAGAAGAGATAAGATGGTGGGTAGGGTGTTCCTTATTTTGCAAAGTCAACATTTTGTAATGCATAGGTCTTTTTTTTTTTTTCAGTTTACCCAAAAACACTCACAAATAAATTTTTACACCATTCAGAGAACTGTAACTTGCACCAACTTGCACTAACACATCTTCATATAAGTTACGCAAGAGTAGTGGCGTGCACCCATGTTAATAGCTACTGTCATTACAGTTCTTGACTAGATATCATGTATTGTTTTGTTGTGATAAGATGGTTTTAGGATTACAAAGTGCAAGAAAAGTCATATTTTTATTAGGGGAGGCAAACTACCAAACGGCAAGAGTTCTATCAGTTTTATTTTTTAATATCCATGAAGGCAAATTGACTAAGTGATAGCTCCAATGTGACTGTACATGAGTGCATTATTTTTTGGGGAATATTATGGAGAAAGTTGTAAAAGAATACAAGCAAATCTCTCGATGTTTATAAGTGAAGGGAAGAGGATTTCAAACATGAACTGGATAATGTTTATGGCATTGCAAATGATTATGCCTTCGAAAGGATGTAAACAAAGGAGGGTAAAATCTTCTTACAGTGACAGAGAGAGCCAGGGAGACCAGGTTGCTTGGTGGGTGTTGAAAACTAGCTGAAAAAGAAGAAAAATGAAAATAGACAAGAAAAATACTTAAATATGTGTGTTCCAGTGGGTAGTCAAGCTCTTCAGTGTCCTACAATTTGATGGTACTATCTGAAGAACTCAACATATCTTCTAGTTCTGGAGGATGTCAGGAAGAGCATTTGCCAAACCCACCCCAAATAATACAATCACTGACTGCTGCAAAGTGCAGAAGAAAAGATATCATTACTCTAAAATTAGTAGGTTTCTTGGATAGATGCCAGTTAAGTGTAAGATATTTAGTTTATGTTCAAGTTATCGTGGAGGCACTTGGACTTTTTGACGATTTTTCTTTAAACAAGTCTTCCATTCATCGAATGACGACACAAATGAGGAAAATGAGCAGCAGCTATAATAACCAATTTTAAAATGACATGTCATGTCGTGACCATTCAACGGGATAGCAAGTTGTTGTCTGGTCTGGGCGTAAGAAGTTCCAAAGAAGAACGACTGCCAATCTCTTTCATAATTACATTTCTTAATAGGGAACAACTTCTTGTGATAAAGGCCAAGGTGAAGTTGTTATGAATGCTCTGAATAACTGGGATGTAAGTGATAAAGTGCAGATAATGAGCTGCGACACAACTGCATCTAACATAGGTCATCTCAATAGTGCTTGGGCACCGGAGCAAATGTTAGAAACAAAGTTGTTACTTTTTGCATGATGTTATCAAACTGATATAACCACTTTGAAAAAACATTTCAATGACACACAAATTGAGTAATTGTTACATTTCTGTTTGGCAGATGACTACTGAGAACTGATTGAGCTACGAGTTATATTTTTGGATGGAAATAGTGAAAAATAACTGAAAACCAGGTCTCCTCATGCAGTGCATCAATCTTAATGTATGGCAAGAGCCATTTATTAATTCAAGATACATTTCCTATGTTTTCAACTTAAATTGAGGAGTGAACATAAAATGGTGCATAATTTAGAAAGGAAGAGTACATCTGACTTTGTAGAAAAATAATTTCCTTTGACGGCAGAAATATTTGGCTATATTTTGTATGTTGTGTAAAATTAACTGTCTTGTTTGAACATTGTACATTATTTTGTATCTTCTGCAACTTGATTAATGCTTACAGTAGCGGATCCAGGGGGGGCTGAAGCCCCCCCCCCCAAATGCACCAAGGTCACCCCTGACGACATGGATTTTGGGAACCCTTTTTTTTCTTCTACAGTTTTAATAAGGGCGGTAATCTGGAATGTTGAGATTTCGGAAACCATGATGAATTTGCACGCGCGAAGAGCAAACATTTGTTTCCTCAGTCAAAAATTTAAAGCAGAGTACTTCAAGAAAGCTTTTCTTCATTGGAAGAAAATGCGGTTTTTATACAGGCTAAAAGAAAGATCTTCTATCTGAATGACACAGCTGAAATAGGTTGAAAATTAATGCAGGAATTTTATGGTTTAATTACAGCCAATGAAAGACAAAAACAATTTTCATGCAAGAATTCCGAAAATTGTACCTGCACTGTAAAAAAGATACCCAAAAAAGAAAATACACCTCATAATTTTAATACTTCTGTCTTACTACAAAATTAAATATTTTCTGTTGTCTGAATTTCATTTTTAACCCAGAATTATACAAAATTATAATGATTTTGACACGCAACAAGTGATAATCAAAATAAGCATTTTTCGTAAACTTTCAAGTCTATTTTTCACAGGTTACTGTCACTGCAGGAGGATAAAATTTCTTACGTAAGTAACCTACAGTGATTTAAAAATAATTGGAGGATATGTGTTTGAATATTCAGAAAAAATGTTTCCTCTTATAAGGTTCATATAATATGACATGGGGGATTGGTTAATTCGTTAATGTAGGGAACAATCAAAGTTAAGACACACAGAGGTAGGCAAAGATTGGAATAGATTGGAATATGCAAAGCAGATAATTGAAGACATAGGTTGTAAGGGGTATGCTGAGAAGAGCACAAGACAGAAGCAGATGGAGAATTCCACCAAACTAGTCAAGAGACTGATGACAGCAAAACAAAATATTTGAGAAAATTATCTCAGAATTTAGCTTTGGCACTTATCGATTTATATCAACCATTACCAAGTTAAATAAATGTGAAATTAGTTGGCTATAATTTAATAAATGAAAATTTAAATGTTGACTTTCACTTCAAGAGACCTCGTACCACTGAAATTAGGTGTTAAAATATTATATTCATATTGAAACTAAGGAGAATGGAAGCAGCTTCTAGGCGATATAAATAATAAAGGAAAAAGAAATTAACCCACCACATACCAAAGTAGATGGCTGCAAGGATAGAAAATATGGAGGCGGACAAACAAATATACAATATTTCGGTAATGACCTTCTTCAAGTAATGGAGAACCAGGCCAAGCCCTTATTTCCTCCTGTTACCCCACGGATCTTTTACATAAACAGATCTCCCGTGTAATCACTCACCCTCCATGTAACCACTCTCGCTTGTCCCCTGCAAAAACCAACCATAGCACTGCCTTTGTCACCCAGTTCTCTCCTCGCCTCGAGTCCATCAACCATATCTTGAGACAGTGGTATGACTCCCTTCGCTCCTATCCAGAAATGCATACTCTCCTACCAAAAATTCTACCCAGTGTCCCCTGTGCATGTTTTAGCAGACCACCCAATCATAAGAACATCTTGGCCCACAAATACTCTTCGTCGGACTCTCCAAAAACACCATATGGATCTTTTCCATGCAATAGACCTCACTGTAAAACCTGCAGCATGCTTCGACCCACCACTACATATTCCAATCCTACCACAGGGGAAACTTTCCCCATCACTGGATATGCCACATGTTTAACAACTCACATCATATACCAACTAACTTGCCACCACTGCACTAGTTCCTACATAGGCCTCACCACACAGTAAATCTCAGTTAGAATCAATAGCCACAAAAAAACAGTCCACAACTGCAATTTTTACCTTCCAATACCAGAACATGCCAATAGCCATGATTCCAACAATCCTAACAACTCTTTTACTCTGAAAGCAATCAGAGTTTTCCCGATAGCACCACTGCAGCAGAACTCCGGAGATGGGAACTAGCATACCAGAATATCCTGGATACCAGACACCCACCTGGCCTTAACCACTGATAAAATCCAACCACTTAACCCATCACTTTTCGCGACAGTACTAGGTACCCTTGTTACATATATTCATTTTACCATTGCCTGCAAAATATTATCTCAGACATAGCCGATATATCAATAGACTACTCCTTAGCCGTTCCCCCACCATTTCTTCCACTGCCTAACTAGTTACTGGGTGACGTTCTGTGTGTATAAACGTCTGGAACCTAATGGCCCATTTCTCCACTACTTGAAGAAGATCATTACTGAAATATTGTGTATTTGTTTGTCTTCCTTCGTGCTTTCTCTCATCGCAGCAGTCTACTTTGGTATGTGTTGGGTTAATTTCCCTTTCCTTTATTATTTATATTCATGTTGAGTTATGTTAACTAACTAGTTACAGTAGACATTAAAATAGAAAATGGAGGGAACTGAAACAAGGAAAGGGCTAAACATAAAAACTAAATTACTATGTATACAATTACCAGTGAAGGAAATAAGTAGTTGGGGAAAGAGAACTTATATTTGCAAAGTTTCCAAAATAGGTGCTCGATGACAAGAAGAAAGATGAAGATAGATAGTGCAACTAATTAACAGGATTAACGAAAAGAAGAAGAAAAAATCCGAGTAAATACTGTACAAATGGTCTCTATGAGAGAAAAATGGTGAATTTTGGAGAAATAAATTTGAGTTCCTTATGATAGGAATATGTAGTAATATTTCATATATAAGCATACATAGCAACAGTAGCTTTAGGTGTAAATATCAAACAAAATAAGAATTAAAAAAAGTTGCATGTAGAATTCGTGAGCATAATCTGAGAAAGAAAATTAAGGAAAAGCCAAGTATAAAAATGCCAATTATAACACGACACTCATGGGGAATCGGTAATTAGATATTGTAAAAACAGAAGGAAATTGACTGTAAGATAGCAACATACAAAAATAAACATGATCTATATGAAGAAATAGACGTGGAATAAAGTGAGGATAGTTACTAATTGTGGATAGAACAGAAGAATTTGAATGTTGTTATGTAACCACAAAAAAATATTACACAAATACAAAAAGCATAATATTTCAGGCGCACATGAAAATCGAAGAGAGAGAATGTGGAGGCAGTTAACCCAGGCACATCAATGAGTAGTGCAAACTTTGCATGTTACTCTCTCTTCTATTTTCATGAATATGAGCAAACCATAAAATAGTATTTCTTTGTTTGCACAGCAGTTTTTGCCACCACAGGCATTCCCCTCCCCATCCCCTTCCCCCCCTATGATAAACTTTGCTTTATTTCATCATTTCTTTCCATGTTAACATTCCCTAGTGGCATTTCCCCTTGTTTGATTATTTCTGAGATGAGGCTTAATTTGTTATGATGGCATTCAAAAATATGAAAGAATTGTTAAATTAACAGAGAAGTAACCTTGCAGTTACAGTTCATGCATGATTATAGCAAGAACAAAATGTTTTTGCTGGAAACCATAGATCCAGCTGTGCTTAGGATACTTTTATCTTTAAAACAAAAATATTGCTGTACTTGAAAGATATCAAATGGAAAATCAGAAACTCAGTTACTATGTGACTTGAGACCACTTCATAAAGCAAAGAATGGACATTCCAAATAATTCTTTTCTAAAGTAACATTAAACTGTAGAGACATAAATGCAAAGGTACAAACATTTTTATATATAATGTCTTTTGATTTGCACAGATGGACACAATTACACATTCTTTGTGAATGTCATAATGAATCATTATTTTATATATGTCCACATTTTTATCGTTTAATGAAATCAGTAAACAGATGGACCAACGTACCTGTGTTGCCCAGACACTAGGACCAAAAATTGCTGATATCAAATGAATAAATATGATCGTAAACTGTGCTTCAGTTACATCAACTTTTCCAAATCGGAGAGTACCTGGAGTTTTGAAACAAAAGAGAGAAACTACAGCCTTTACAGCAATTATAATTTAAAGGAAAATAATCAACAGTTTATTACCTTAGAATTATGAGAATATTATGAAACAATACTGTAATTCAGTTAAACTTACTATCCTAGTGAGTAGTAAGAAAATATATTACTGTTTCAAAAAGTGACCTTAAAATTTCAGAGGAAGTTAAAATCAAAGAAGAAATCTCAACACCTAACTCGCCTCTCCAAGCTAAGTTATAATAGTACTAATCCAAAGCTTCTGACAGATATAACATTCAGTAGCATATTTTATAATTATTATTTTATAGCCATGCCAACGAAAACACTGATATTGAGATCAACAAATAGTTCCAACAATGTTTTGAATTTCTTGTACTGTTAACAATTTACACAATCTTGAAAAACTTCATACAGACTCCACTTATACACACAAGTATTTTGAACAACAGACTAACAAGTTTGACAAATTACCAAGGAAAGGAATAATTTACCAAAAATGGTGAAAGAATTTAAAATTTTTAAAGAGCAAAACTAGGTATGTACAACAAATGTGGAAAATTGGTGTGTAGGGACATTGGCACCACACTGTGCTCACCTTTGCAATTAAACTCTCATGCTTACAGCATAGTGTCAATTATTCTCACTTACTGTAAGTAAATATTCCTCAGCTTTTTCATTAAATAGATATGCCATATTAATAGATTTTAGAAAAACTATTAGGATCTGATTTCTAGAGTCCTCATTTATTTTGGTATATAGGAATACCAAAGGATATTACAGATGATCTACACCAACACAGGGGTTGTGTCACACTAAATGTATTTAAAATGTATTTGCTTTAAGATACTGAATATTTTGTTTTTCTATAACATATTTAAATGTGGAAATTATAAGTATTTATTACAGCATTAACTCAGATAATTGAGTAAAAAGAAACTTGGCTAGTCAAGACATTTTGGAGAAATAGTGTAGGGTTCAAAAGTATTGCATATTTTACAGAGGTGGGTGTGGATAAGTAAAAGGGAATACAGAACTCTTGGGATTAAAATACAGGATGAATTTAAAAATTTGGAATGATATAGACATTTATTGAGATAACTTACAGGACCGGTAATTGTTTCATTTTGTAGCAAACAACCTCAAGTTTCAAATAAAAGTGTCAAGTGTCATTTTGATTCGATGCGACTACCATTTCTCATGTGGCAAACATCCCCCTGGTAATCAGTTTCTAACCACATTCGTTGCAGAAAATTGTGCATAGCTTGTGCAATGGCAATGTAGATTTGATTTTTCAGGATGTTTGTTAGTGGAGGAACATGTACATGATCTTTAATGAAACCCCAGAGAAAGAAATCCAGTGGTGTTAAATCTGGGGAGCGAGGTGGACATGTGATTGGCCCTTCACGGCCAATCCACCGACCTAGGAAGTGATTATTGAGGAAACCTCGAAGGAGTCAGGAACTGAAAAAATTACCAATAAAGAGCTAGCAATGCTGTAGATGTGCATCTACAAAAAAAAAAAAAAAAAAAAAAAAAAAAAAAAAAAAAAAAAAAGACAAATGGAAAAAGCAAAAATTTGCATTTTTAAATGTTAATTTGAATATTGGCGTCAAAATGCTCACAGCTGTCATTTCATCTCTTGTAACATTATGTCTCAGTTTGTGCTCAATGTAAAGTTGCAGTTTGCTTATTTTGTTGATAAATTGGGTTCTACAGTTTACAAGACGTGTACAGTGTGTAAATAAATCAATTAAAACAACAAACAAATTGTTTATTTCTATTCTAAACAAGAAAAATATGCAGAAAACAATGTCAAACTTACATGACGGGACCCAGCTTATTTATCCACAAAAGCTTCAACATATTTTTGCAAATGCCAATTTGATGCAAGATTTTACTTCATACTTCTTCATAATTAATGAACTGAGTACCTTCATATTTTTTCTGTGAAAAATTTAACTGTCTACCAATAGATGAATTACCACTTTCTAAGTTTAGTATCAAGTGCTTCCATAAGCACCTCTTTATAAACTGTGACCATAAGTCATACTTCACCTATATCAGAGGTGGCCAACTTGATTAGATCCAAGATCCACTGTTTACTGTGCGATCTACCAATTACATACTTCTTGAAATTTTAAATGTGAGTACACAATTATGTAGTATTTTTTAAGAGGGAAAATATAAAACTGAAAATTATTCTTAGTAACTGCTTGTTTATATTAGGGTGAGAATTGTGTCTGAGCATCTTCTTCTAGATTAGCAAAATAAGGCATGTCAATATAGTTTGCTTACGGGATTAATGCTGTGTTGAAACACTCCTGCTTCTTCTTGTCGAAATGTCGGGAACAAGAAGAAGCAGGAATGTTTAAACGCAGCATTAATCCTGTAAGCAAATTATATTAATATGACAGCTGTGAAAACAACAAAAGCTTTTAAAATGAGGCTTGTTGTTGGAAATTGCCAACCTTAAAGAATCGAATGTATGAGCATCTGTCAAGTGAGAATGGTGTTTATTTTTGGTTTATTTTAAGTAGGAAAATGCTGAACCAAAACATGAATGCAGTTGTTCGACACATCTCTTCAAATTTGGATATGTGTTGTTGGAAGCCAATGCCCAGAAATCTAGACCCAAGGATGGCCTTGCTTTTAGAAATATGTCACAGCGCAGAGTAATAATTTTGTTTTGAAATATCATGTGGTCCATCTGCAAATTTTTAAGCCATTTCTTAGATATCACTATGGTCAATGGAATTATTAAACGGATAACTGATGAATTCCACCAAAATATCACTTTTTTTTTTTAAATCTCTAAAGCGAATTTTGAAGTCTGATACTACTGCCTTATTTCTGCAGTGTACTTGTCAGGAATTAAATTGTAGGTAGGATGTTTTTCCATATTATCTTTGATGTTTACAAATTGTTAAAAAAAATTCTTTTCAATGTCAACTATTATAGAGATTGTTTGACTTTGAAATGCTGCAATAGAACTCATCATTTCCCCATGATTAACAGTTTTTCCGGTTATGCCATGCTGTTTATTGAAATACCTGGGCTAACAGCCTTCTTCAGAGATACTGTTTATGTTGACATAGCAACAGTTGCCAAGCATCGCAGAGTAAAAGGCTGCTATCTTGGTTGATGATGTTCGTATTCCTTAAAATTTCTGCTGTCTCTTTCATACGCCGAGGCCAATTACAATGCAGTATAACCTGAAAAGCTATTAATCATGAACAAAGATGGCCGCGGAAGTCTTAGGATTCATCATTTCTGTTAATCTTTTATTCTTGCCTTGTAGTTCCAGATTTAATGCGCTCTATTTTCCGGTAAAATCTTCTAACAATGCTTTATCACATTGCCAGTCTAAATCATGCAGTTGCCGATAATCACCCCCCCTCTCTTCAAGCAATTTTATTATTTCGTCCAATAGATCTAGAAACCTTTGCAAAAAATTACTTGACTCAACCACCTTATGCGAGTTTGCAATGCCAAATCAGGTACCTTCTCATCTAATTGCTGTTTAAAGAGCTGCCTTTGGAGAGATTTTCCTTTTATGAAATTTACAACCTTGAAAAAATATCCATTACATGTTTTGTGTTTAGTCTCTGACTAGCCAGTATTTATTGATGAACTATGTAGTGGTAGCTAATGAAGTCTGGAAAGTTTTCGTCTTTGTGACAAACAGTAATAAAATCCTTATGAATACCTGTCATTGCAGGGGCCCCATCACTTGTCATTGATACAAGTTTATAGTAAGGTAGCTTAATCTTGCTAATATATGCTTTGAATTCTGTGAACGTATCAAGGCTAGAAGTTTTTCCTTTTAAGGAAATCTAACTTAACAACAGTTCTTTTGTCGAGAAACCTTCAAAGACTATCCAAATAAAAATAAGTAATTGTGCAGTGTCAGTGATATCTGTTGACTCGTCAAGTTGTAGCGAAAAAGCAATGAAGTGGACAATATCTCTTTGTGGTTATTTGTTTCTATAAAGCGCATCACAGTATTTTGAGATAGATGTAACCCATTTTTATTTTTGAAATTCACAAACAGCAAATCTGACACTGCTGCAACAATTTCCTCGATGTGTTCTCCATCGGAAAAAGGTTTGCACTTTTGTGCAATTCTGTAGTTTACTTGCAAAGTAGCTTGAGTTGCAGCCTTACTTTGCTCAATAGTTTTAGAAAACATGTTGCCATGGACTATTAATTGCAATTTAAATGCTTGCAATTTACTCTTCTTATTTCACTGTTAGGTGGAAAGTCTGTCTGATATTTACTATGCATTGTGTTAAAATGTCCCTCTAAATTTCTTTTTTCAGTAATGCCACAGATGTATTGCATAACAAGGAGTAACAGTTTTCTTTCACCACAGTAAAGTAGTAGTCCAGATTCCATTCTTGGTGAAAGTTATAAGTTTTGGATTTCTTTGGAGCACATTTTTCAAGGATCTACAAAAATAAAATTAAAATATTAATATCATAATTCATATAATAATAAAAGTAGAAATATCCTACCACTAAAAGTGAATTAAATTTATTTTCATAATGACGGCACAAAGTTAGCGAGTGAACATTATTGAGGGGTACGTTTGCCATAGTAACATATTGAAAATATTATGTTACTTTATTTGATGAACCTTCAGAAGCATATCTTTCTTCATTTGATGTTTCTTCAGCATTTCTCTTCAACCACTTATCCACAGCAGATGATGTGCAATGCCGAGTCTAATTGTGATTTACATTGATGTCATAACTCCCCTAGTCCCTGTTGTCAACTGACAGATTGACACAGTCCCACATGCTTGCTGTCTATTGTCCATCAGAAAGCTACCTTGCCACAATTGACTGGGCTAAGAGGCTTGATCAACTGGTCAATCACGATCGCCCGGTTGGCCACCCCTGATCTATATGATCTGATATATAATTTAAATTAATACAAGTATATAACTCATCTCAAAAAATTAATAATTTTTCAAAATATGTCCATAATTTTAATAACCTTGCAACTTTTAAGAGTGCCCCATTTATCATTGACAATGTCTGCTTTTTTTCTATTATCGACCATGTGGTTCTTAATTCTAGCAAGCTTTCATCTCAGCCCAGTATTCCTTCAATTTAATATTTAATATAATTGTGGTAGAGCACACACTCTGGTGGCAATTTCCCTACACATCCATTTTAACCTTCCCTCTACCCACCTACTTCTGCCCTCTACAAATTTCAGCTCTAAATTGTTTCAACATTTTTGTCCAGTATTCTTCAATTCTCTTAGTAACTTATTCCAATCCCTGACCACCTTAAGTACGAAATAAACCTTCCTCCAGTCTTCCAATGAGTCCCATTCCAGCTCTTTTTTCATATTGGTTACTGATTATATTCAACAGTGATTTCCAGAGACAAACCTAGCAGCCCTTTTTTTCACCCCCTCCAACTGCTGTATTTGAAACCCAAAATGTGGGTCCCATACTACACCACCATTTTCAAGCACTGGTGTGACCGAAGTTGTAACCCAATTCCTTTACTTCTCTCATACATCCCCGCATCACTCTCTCCAACAAGTTAAGGATTTTGAAACCTTTTCATGCTACCTGTCCAATGTGTGATGCCCAGTTGAGCTGGTTATTCCACGGTATGCCATAATATTTACATTTCAAGTCTTCAGCAAGCAATTCTTTCTTCACCTTATAATCATAATGAACCCTTAATCTTTAATCTGTGTATCTAGTAAGCTGACTTTTCTTTTCATTTATCTTCATCCCATAATTACCAATTCCGCTTGATATCCTGCCCAGATCATTCTACAACTGTTCTCAATCCTCTACAGTTTTGATCTTTTTATATATCATTATGTAATCCGCAAACAATCTAATTCCTGACAGTAAACCATCAATACAATAATTCATTAGAAAATGAACAGCACTGGTCCCAATATGCTACCCTATGGCACTCCCATTTTTACTTCCACTTCTTTTGATACTGCATTTCCTACCCCAACTTTTTGCTTTCTGCCTTTTAAAAATCCTTTTACCCAGCAAATCACTTTCTCTTCCACCCCAATAGTTTCACCTTTTTTTCCACCATTTTATGGCTCCCTCTGTCAAAGGCCTTTGAAATATCTAGTGCAACAGTATCCATTTAGCCTCCCTTGTCCATTTCATCCAAAATATCATGCAAATATCCTACTATCTGAGATTCACATGAACATCCTTGCCTAAAGCTATGTTGTCGACTTAAAAATCACCTACATGCCTCACATATATTTCTAATGTGGTTGCACATCAGTATCTCCATTAATTTACCTACTACTGATGTCAAACTGACTGGCCTATAATTTTCGACACTGTTTCTCAACTCTCCTTTATGTACTGGTACTACTATCACACTTTTCCAGTCATCTGGTAAGCAGCAAGAAACCAGACTCAATTTAAATAATATTTCAAGATAAGGTACAATGTCATATCCTGCCATCTTTAAGACATCTGTGGTAATATTATCTACACCAGCCCCTTTTATGTTTTTTCAGCTATCTTAGTTCCTTCATGATACCCTCAGGATGGATTTCAAATTTTTTGGCATGCTCCCCTCTAATTGTGTTGTTAGGCTCGTTCTCTGATTTAGAGCCTCCCATTTCTGATTCATTGTCCCTAATGGTCTCACCAAACCAGTTGCTTAAAATCTCTGCCTTTCTCAAATCCGCAGTAACTTTTTTTCTGTCCTTATCTATAAATGCCTCAAACACTTCCTTCCCCTCAGTTTCCTAACATAGCAATAGAAATTTCTAGATGCATCAGTCGAAGGTCCCCTTGCACTGACAATATTCTTCATAAACTAATTTTTAGCCAACTTGTTAGTTATTATTAATTCATTGTTTCATTGTTTCAGATATTCCCTCCTACCCTACTTTTTCTTAACTCTTATGTTCTCTTCCTACCGACCTCTTTAACCTCTTCAACTCCCTAATATTCTGTACTTCTCTTTATTTCCTGTTTTGGAATACATTTTTCTTCTCCCTTTCTTACTATCTCCTCGAGCATTTCTCACCTCAACTCTACTGTACTTTTGCCATCCTTCTATTTGCTGAAACTTTCCCTGAAATCTCTCTTCAAATTCAAAATCTATGCCTTTTTTATAATTGTACCTATTTCCTCCTCCTATTTTGGCTACTGGTTTACTGAATCATGTAATATCCATCAGAACTGCATCATGATCACTTATTCCTTCAGTTTCTTGATACTCCACAAGGTTATCACCAGATTTTATTGAAAGCGTATCCAACACGTTTTTATCCTATTCTGCTATATGACTTGTATGAACCCTCCTTCCCTTACTATTTCGAAATCTCTGTTCCCTTGTGTCGTTAAACTTATCTCCTATGCAGTTTACACCTGGTAAATTTAAATCCCCACCAATAATGACCATTCCATTCTCACCTCTGAAATCTGAGTATGAATTTAATTTCTCCCCAAGAGCCTTCACCAGTCATTCTTACACTGCAATAAACAGCCAACAACCTGATTTTTTTCCTTTTTTATTATCCCAGAAATTTATCCCAAGGAACTCGTGGTCATGATCTACGAACACCAGTGAACTGTAATAGTTTTTGCTAACTAGCATGAAAACCTCTCCATCAATTGCTGTAACTGTCAAGAAAAACCTTGTCTAGTACTACTACTTTTAACCAAGACTCTACACCTATAATTACTTGTGGTTCATGTATTTCTATTAAGTTTGCAAATTTTATTAATTTGTTCATTATATGTCTACTGTTCTCCAGTAACACCCTTATTAATGGCTTTGTGATATTATCAGCATTAACCTCCTCCTTCCCAGTTCTGCCCCAGTCACCGTTTCAGCAGCTTCATAGATTTCTTTAGTATTTATGATTTTTCCCATTATGAATCAACAATCAGTATCATTTTTAACATCTATTTCAATCCCCAAACCAGCAGCCCCTAACCTAAAAAAGGCACAGTCTCAACCCCATCATCACTGGGAGTGGGCTAACAACTTAGAAAGTAATGCCTTTTATTTGAGTGTAGCCCATGCCTAGTGAAACCCCACCTACCAATGATGTTCACAGGCAAAACCCCCAAGACAGAACTATCCTTGCACTGTGGGCGTCTTTTCTTTCCCCGAGTCTATTTCACCCCACATCTGGGACACAGTGTTTTGGCTGTTAGTGACAGGAGAGAATTGGATGCTTTAACCAACATTCTATAATTATCCCCATTTTGAATCTCGCTGGGGCCAATTTCCAGTTGGTCAAGATCTTTTCTGACAAGCCTCCTCCACTTTGTGTTAGTCAGTTTTCCTCTAGAAGTTGAAGAATGGAGGCAAGTCTATGATTGACCATACGCACTATGTGAACATAAAAGATTAATCTTCTCTTTACCAAACCTGCTGTAATCCTCTCCAGTTATTTGTAAAGGTTATTATTGTGCCCAACATCTTTAACAGTATCCACGAGTTTTCTCAGGATCTTTCATTGCTTTAGTTAAGAGTTTTCTGAGTTGTCCCTTTCTAACCATCTTCAGGCATTCTGAAGCATACAGTACTGATGGTCCAAATACAGTATTGTAGTGCCCAAGTTGTAGGTTAAGGGAGAAGGATTTAGATGCATACAAGTTCTTACAGGTGTATGTTCTCTTCAATCTGGTGCACCTAGTATTCATGGATAAATCCTTGTTGATGTTTAAAGTTATCCATTCTCCAAGATATCTGAAGGCACAAGTCCTTCGTATCATTGTGTTTTCCAATAGGATTGAGTTGAGTGCATGTCTTATATTGGCAATGAACTCAAGTTTTGTTGATGGAAATCTTCAACCCTACATTAGCTGCTATGTGATCGAGAGAGGACAGTTGCTGATAGTTCCCCAACTAACAATGTCTGCTATTTATTTATCATGTATATGAGGTAGAGTCAAAAAGTTCCTGAAATTGGTTAATAAAAATTTATTGAATGTAAGTATAACATATTTACCTTATTTTCTTTTAAAATACTCTCCTCCTGCTTCTACACATTTATTCCTTCATTCATACAATTGTTTAATAAACTACTGAAAGCCGTTTTTCGAAAGTTCTTTCAGCCGCTTCATTGCATTTTCAATCACTTCTGATAAATCAGCCATGGAAACGGGTAAAAATCCAGTGGTGAAAGATCAGAATATGGTGGCATTCCAGACTGATAACATTGTTTTTTACAAGGTACTGTTTCACCATTACAGATCGATGTGACAGGGCATTGTCAAGCAACAAAAACCAACCATTCCCTGCCTATTGGTAAAGTCGTTTAAGATCTCTGTCCTATTCTTTGTTGACTGTTTTACCTACGGGAATAAACTCATAATTAATCAAGCCCCAGTAGTCAAAAAATACCTCCAACATTACTTTATTCCGGCTTCTTTCCAAGCTAAATTTTTGTTTTCTTGGTGATGTTTTTTAGTTCCCTTCAGCAGACTACCGTTTTGTTTGAGGGCCATAAAGAAAGCACCATGTCTCAGCACCTGTTACAAGCTGTCGTCTACATCAGCCATTTCAATCAAGTCCCTGCACATGGTACTCTCATGTCTTTTTGCTCAGAGGATAACATTTTCGGAACCATGTGTAAGCAAACATGATGTATGTTCAAATCATTTTGAAGAATGCTGTGAACACTCCCATGTGAAATACCAACTTTGGAGGCAATAATATTGATGGTTGTTCACCAGTCTGCACAGTCTGAACATCATCTTCAATTGTTGTGTGACCATCGTGAAAACACTTGTGCCACTTGTAAACTGCCGTTTTCTTCATTGCATAGTTTTTGTATGCTTTCTTCAGCATCTCAAGTGTTTCTGAGGGTGATTTCTCGAGCAACACACAGAATTTGATATTGCCACGCTGCTCTAATGACAATATTTCACAATCCGATGAAAGAAAGAAACTGTCTAAAATATCAAGCACTGCACGCACAAAACCAAGTACAACTGCCTGCTGCATGGCACGGCACCTTCCTCAGTAGTGTTGCCAACCTACCAAACAAAAATTTCACTTCCAGAAAACAAGTGCTTGACTGTACATGACAATTCCGGGGACTTTTTGATCCTATCTCGCATTATTTCTATAAGGTGTTTTTTTGTCACAAGCCATTATCTCCTTTCATACTTCATTTATTGATTTCGTTTAGGTATCATTTTAAAGAATAAGGTATCCACTTTCATCACTTCATATTTGAAGAAAGTAACTTTTTCAAATTCAAGGGCAAAAATGTCAATATTTCTAAACTGCAGTTTTTTATACCACTATCCATTTATCTCCCTGTATTCCTAAACTGAAATCGATAAATAAAGTATCATTTTCAAGATTAATATATTTGCTTTGGTGACATCATATATTAAGAGAGGAATTTTTCATAATTCGACCCTTAAAGGGCAAAAGTATAAATATTTCAACAACACAAGCCTTTTATCTCTCTTGATATCTAACCGATATAGATAAATGAGGTATCATTTTAAAGATTAAGAACTCTGCTGTGGCCACAACATATTTTAAGAAAGTTTTTTTTTTTTTAATTTTACCCTAAAAGGGCAAAAGTATCATTTCCATAATGTATTTGTCACTAGCCATTTATCTTCCTTGATACCTGACCGAAATAGATAAATGAGGTATCATTTTAAAATTAAAGGCAAAAGTGTCTTTATTTCCATGATGTGTTCTTTATGTTACAAGCCGTTTATTTCCCTTGATACTTAACCGAAATTGATACATGAGGTACCATTTAAAAATTATGTCTCCACTCAGGCAACATTATAAATTAAGAATGAAATTTTTCGGAAACTGACCCTTGAAGGACAGAAGTAGTAATAGTTAAGAGTAAGCTGCTAGATACAAGCAGCACATATAACAGAGATATTAATAAACTGCAACACTGGTGTCGACTTTTGTTACTTTTTTATTACACTAAAATAAACAATTGATACAAGGAGGCAGTTTCTCTTTCATACTATTACAAACCACTAACCTTACTATTCACCGTATTCACGAAATATTTGCATGGGTCATCTGGTTTACTTCGTACTTTTCAAATAGCCTACTGCTAATACAAATATATTTTGACTAGACGACCCGTGTGAAAATTTCGCGAATAAAATGTGGTGAATAGTGAGGTTGAATGCTTGTAATATAATGAAAAGTAGAACCCTACTTTTGTAGCAAATATTTTTTTTTTTTTAGTGTGATAGGTACGCATAAGAATACTTACAACATATTACGAAACAGTTAGGAAAATTTGCAAACACTCTGTATTTACGACACACTGTCATTGACCACAACAGAATACAACCAACCTGAACAAAATGCACGCAACATATCAACATCTCTGCGATATTTGTTGATGTGCGAATAAAATGTTTACATTGGAATTGTATAGCAAAATGAAAGTGTTTCCACAAAAGAATAAATTTTCCGAAAAGTTACCTGTTGAATACAAAAAAGTTTATTGACATCCCTGTGATATCTACTGCTGCAATCTAGGTACTTGGCTCTGAACTTTCTCATATGCGCTACCACTTTAAGCACCAAATTCTGAAAAATTCTTTCTTAATTTATGATTTTACCTAACTGGAGACCTTAATCTTTAAAACGATACGATATTTATCGATTTAGGCTAGGTATCGAAAAGATAAATGGCTTGTAATAATAATAATAAAAAAAAACACGCTGTAGAAATAATATTGATACTTTTGCTCTTTAAGGGTCGAATTCCAAAAAATTTCTTTTATAAAATATGGTGAAACCAAAGCAGCCATCTTGGTCTTTAAAATGATACCTCATTTATCGATTTCGGTTAGTTATCAAACGAGGTAAAAAAATACTGTTCTAGAAATGATGATATTTTTGCCCCTAAAGGATTGAATTTGGAGGAAGTGTTTTCCTGAAAATATTATGTGATCAAAGCGGATAATTTAATATTTAAAACGATACCTCATTTATTAATTTCGGTTAGGTATCAGGGGAAATAAATAGCTCGTGACAGAAAAATGTGTTATAGAAATATTAAAACTTTTGCCCTCTAAGGTTAGAATTTTGAAAAATTTCTTTCTTAAAATGTGGTGTAACGGAACATACGACCTTACGAAGACCTCAATCTTTAAAATGATAGCTCGTTTATCAATTTTGTTTAATTATCAAGGGAGATAAATGACTCGAGACACAAAAAACGCTTTTTAGAAATACTGTAATTTATGCCCTTTAGGAATTCCATTCAGAAATATTCATTTCTTAAAATGTGATGTTACCACAGCGTAAACCTTAATTTTTAGAATGATACCCCATTTATCTATTTTGGTGAGATATTAATGGAGATAAATGGCTTGTGACACAAAATTGCGTTTAATAACCATTTATACTTTTTCCCAATAAGGGTTAAATTCAAAAAAATTTCTTTCTTAATTTATGATGTCACCAAAGCTGAGACATTACACTTCATACTCCTACTTTATTTATCGATTTTGGTTAGATATCCAGGGAGATAAATGGCTCGAAACACAAAAAAAAACGCATTTTAGAAATAATGACATTTTTGCCCTTTAAGGGTCGAATTACAAAACATTCCTTTCTTTAAATATAATGTTACCACGGCGGAGACCTTAGCCTTTAATATGATATTTCATTTATCTACATCGGTTAGATATCAAGGGAGATAAATAGTTTGTGACTCAAAAATGCGTTGTAGAACCATTTATACTTTTTCCCTTTAAGGGTTGAATTCCAAAACCCTCCTTTCTTAAAATATGATGTGCCTCAAAGCTGAGACATTACTCCTCATAATCTTACTTGATTTATCGGTTTTAGTTAGATATCGAGGGAGACAAATGGCTCAAGAAACAAAAAAAGCATTTTAAAAAAATTGACATTTTTGCCCTTTAAGGGTCGAATTACGAAAAATTCTTTTCTTAATATATAATGTTACCACGGCGGAGACTTTAGTCTTTAATATGATAATTCATTTATCTGTATCGGTTAGACATGAAGTGAGATAAATGGCTCGTGACACAAAAACGCATTGCAAAAATATTGATACTTTTGCCCTTTAGGGTCGAATTCTGAAAAAATTTTGTCTTAGTATATGACTTCACTACAGCGGAGGTCTTACTCTTTAAAGTGATACTGCATTAAACGAATTCAGATAGGTACCCAGGGAGATAAATGACTCTTAACACAGAAAACAGCATTTTTGACATATTAACATTTTTGCCATTTAAGGGTCGAATAACGAAAACTTTCTTTCTTAAAATATGATGTGATAAAAATGGAGACCATAAGCTTTAAAATGACACCTCATTTATTGATTTCAGTTAAGTATGAAGGAAGATACAGGCTGGTGACAAAAAAAAAATACCTTATTGAAATAATATATATGATAAGTTTAGCCATTGTTTATTATCACAATCAACATAATGGTATATTGTCACTACAAATACAAGTAATCGGTATCTTCACCTTAACTCTTGCCTCTGCTAATTTTGGTTCTACAAAATGTTATTTAGCTTATAATCATTCTTTCTATACTATACAAGTTTATGAATTATTTGTTTCATTGGATCGGTAACAAGAACTAAGTATAATGGATTGACTTTAAGCCTCAAATATTCAATAAACTGATTTTTAAACACATGTATAACACACAGAGCAAAACTGGTGCGTGCTGAGATGTGACATCATGCACTCTGGTTGGTGTTTTGCATCATATGACAATTTACAATTTTTTTATTAAAAAAAATAATAAAATTATTGGTTTTCAACTCTTAAACAAAGCTGATTTTTGGTATCCTTACAACTCATCATTTTCAATCAAAGTTCTTTTTAGCATTGAATACCCTATTTAACTTAATGAGGTACAGAATATAAAGAAAAAATTCACAATGTAAAAGTATGTTTGTAGCAATCCTGTCACCAGAGCTTCATCAGAATTAATAACCTCCCAAAAACTGCAATCCAGATGGTCAGTGAACAAACCGAAAAATGTGAGCTTGCACTTTTTGCATGTTCCAAAACAATTATGATCTGTTATACCATAAATTCAACTATAGAACAACTGCAAATAATAGGAATAATGTCTGCAAATAATAGGAATGAGAGACACTATTTTCATACATTACAGATTTACTAACACTTGACACAAAAATAAGAAAAAAGTTTTAAATCTTCAACGATACAGCTGAAAACTAACACAGAAAGAGACAACAGATACACATCATACTTTGAGCAATACAACACAATTTCTAGCAAAAATACTAAATCCATTTTTCACATAGTTTGTAATATGAAAAATCGCAACACATCATGTGATCAATATTTTAAACAGAGAAGGGTAGAGAAATTTTAAAAACATATCTTACCAAAGCAAGAGAACCGTGAGCAGAAAATAAAATAAACACTATTCATAATAATTCAAATAACCCTTTAGTCAGGTAGAAGAGGAGGTATAGTTGAAAGTAATCCGAGTCTTGGCACATTAATGAAATAAATGTTGACTGTTAGAGAAAAAGCAGGAATGGTGGAGGAAGAACATTAAGTGAACAATCAATAACTTTAGAAAAATGTTGTTGGGTATCATCTTATTCAGCGCTAGGCCTAAAGGCCTGTTACGATCTCCTTCCATCTTTGTGATTTTCAAGGCTTTCGGAGTTTGCTGGAGAGATTGTGGAGTATTATGCATGATATTTTGGTTTTGTCCATTCTTTTCACATCTTGAAACCACTTTTCAGTATGCTCCTGAATGTGTGTAATCAATGTTACTTTCAATTGATTTGTCATCCTTTTTTCCTTGAAATGATCAAACTATGTATATCCTGCAGTTCTCAGGTACTTCATTTCTACCACCATAAGTCAGTGCCCATTTTGTACTTTATAAACAAAAATTAGTATTACCATAATTTTATATGCCTTAATTCTTGGGTGCCTTCAAATGTTACTAGTATTAAAGACTTGTTTCATTATACTCAGCACCCTTTTGTAATTTATATTTTGAAATGTATTCCTTCTCTTCCACATTTGCCCCCCCCCCCAAAAGCATCCAGAAGATATGGTTGGATGTCAATATAACTTCGTATGCATACAAACCATCTATTATAGATAGAATGCCCACCAGAGTGCATCATTGTTCATGTTTAGTATTGTTGCCAGGCCTGGTAAAGTATATAAGGGGCATCAACAGTGTCAAATTTTGAGTGATCATTGTGAAGGACAAGGAGATGCCGCATACTTATAGAATTATTAGCACCTGACAGGGTTTGAAAAGAGCCCAATTGTAGGAACCTATATGGCCAGCTGGTCGAATCGTGCAATATTCAGATTTATGGGGCATTTAGATGTGACAGTGGCCTGATGTTAGACTGCATAGGAATATGAGGTCAGGCATACTCATTGTCAAGGTTCTCGTCAACCACTGTATTGCAAAAATGTTGTTTGGGAATATTGCAAGTTTTATCATTATCTGTATCTGTGGATGCAACTTGTTATAATCTTATATGTATTGAAGTTTGTAAGGTTCTTAAGATAGTCACAAACCTGTCTGAATACTTCTAATACAACAGATAACAGCTCCTATATTAGAAATAAAAAGTCACAACTGACAGTTATTCAATATATTTTTTCAAATTTCAGAAACTGGTATCAGATTAACAGTTACTCTGCCTAATATTGGATTGGACATACGAAATGCAAATATCTTGGAATTACTTTTGATAACAAACTTAACTGGGCAGGACACATAGGACAGGTGGTAGGAAAAGGTTTCAGAGTTCTGCACTTGTTGGAGAGAGTTATGAGGGGATGTACGAGAGAAGTCAAGGAATTGGGTTACAAAACTTTGGTCAGACCATTGCTCGAATATGGTAGTGTAGTATGGGACCCTCATTTTACGTATCAAATACAGGAGTTGGAGAGGGTGCAAAGAAGGGCTGCTAGATTTGTTTCTGGAAATTATCGCAGAATGCAATCAGTGACGGATATGATAAAGGAGCTGGAATGGGATTCATTGCAAGACAGGAGGAGGATGAGGAGGGTCATGGGAGTGTACAGGGCATATACTGGTGATGAGGCATGGAAAGATATTGCAGTAGGTATGAAAAGTAGTGCATGGAAGGGAAAAGATGACCATGACCACAAGCTGGCACTCGATTTCAGGCACAAGGGTGTAGGAAGATTCTCTTTTTTAGGTAAGGGTGTCAGGGATTGGAATGAGTTACCAAGAGAAACGATGAATAATTTACCGAAAACTTTGAAGGAATTTAAAGAAAAAATTTGTAGAGGGCAAATGTAGGTGGGTGCAGGATAGGGGGAAGATAGCTGTGTAGGGAAATTGCCACCGGAGCCTGTGCTCCATTGCAATTAAATTAAATTAAATTAAATTAAATTAAATTCTTAATTGGAGACTGCAGATATTCACAACCCGACTCAGCATTCACTCGTAATCAAGCCTAAATAATTATATGAAATCCCAAAAAAAATCTTTGTTAAAGTTCAGCTCATGTCGCAATTTATAATGTTCGTAACTTGAGTTAAACACCTGGAAAATTTTAAAGTTCATCTCAGCCAAATTATTTTCAAAGTCCTGAAGTCACATTCTGAAAAATTTACAAGCTCCACTGGTGCCCGGACCGCAATATCGACTAGTATGGAGGATCTCTTCTAATAAATTGCTAGCAAAAATGGTCATCTAGTTATACTACGCAACCATGGGAATGCAACAATCTTCGAAACCTTGATCATTATTTTAATTTCAATCTTCATGAAACTCCACAGTTTTATAGAATAGGTTATTCTGAGAACTTTACGTTATGACAACTTTAATTTTAAATTGCTTTATTTAACCTTTATATTTTTAAAAGTATTTGGTCCCTCGTAAAGATTTTTAGATCAGCGATTCCTTTTAATTCCCTTTTTATTTCGAGACATTTGACGCTTCATTTTTCACTTTTCACGTTTTTTTCTACCTGGCACGCTCTTAAAACTTCACAAATGTATATCTTACTTATTTAACTATGTTATTAAAAGAAACATACACTATTTTTTCAGAATTCTCAACTATACTTTCTGGTATTTATCTTACTTTTTGCAAACATCTCCTTCTTACTCATATTTTGGCACATTTCAATGACATCACTGATGAGCTCAGATACCAAAATCATGTTCTTCACCCCTTAATCCAAATTTTATCTCCAAACTGTTAATGTCTTATTATTCTATTTAATTTTTGTTATCAGCCAAAACATTATGACACCTACTTACTAGCATATTAATCTACCTTTTGAACACAATACAGCAGCGATTCGGTGTAGAATGGATTCTACAAGTCCTTGGCAGGCTTCGATAGCTATCCGACACCATGTTTCTACATGCAGGTCATGAAATTTCATTAAATTAAGAGCCAGTGGTTTGTGGGTGCAGCACCTGGGAATGAGATTCTCAGAAATGGAGAGGCTGGTCGGTTGTTCGCGTGCTACTGTAGTTAGCATCTTTGGAAAGCGTTTGAAGGATGGTGCAACCATGAGTAGGAGACAATGTGGTGGACATCCACACCACACCACACTACTCGGAGGCTTGCCCACTCTTTAAAGAAGGATAGGGGGTGATATATGGAGAATCGCGATTCTTGTGCTCTGAAACACTTCTGGAAGTACCAGAATTGTCTTCTGTCAGATCTGATACATATCATCCCCTATCCTGCTTTACAGAGTGGGCAAGCCTCTGACCTCCACGTTCTGTGATGTGGCGTGGGTTTCCACCACATTGTCGCCTACTCGTGGTTTCACCATCCTTTGAACACTTTCCATTGATTTTCACTACAGTAGCACGCAAACAGCTTCTCCGTTTCCAAGATGGTCATTCCCAGGCACCACACCCATAAACCACTGGCCTGTAATTTAAGGGAATTTCATGACCTTTGGTGTCAGATATCTCTGGAAGCCTACCAAGGACTTATAGAATAAATGCTACACCAAAGCACTGCTGTATTGCATTCGAAAGGTGAACCAATCTAGTAGTAAGTAGGTGGTCATAATGGCTGATCAGTGTATTTTCAGATGTTTATTTAGTAAAAAACCTACTTATGGTTTATTGACAGGCTCTAATTTTTGTCATAAAGTCCAACAAGGTTCTGACAATGTATTGCTATAGTTAAATGTAGACTATCTACTTTAAAAAGGTGTCTTTTTATTGTTACACCTCCAGATTCTATTGTTCTTGCACACAGCCTCGCTGTCGATTAAATACACGACAAATAGATTTTTAAGCTGCTCTACTGTACTTGCTAAAAAAATTTAGACCCTACAAATACTACCTTTAATGCTAGTTTTTTTTGCCTTTACTATTAGTAGCAATATTAATGTTTTCTATACAATTTATTTTTTGAACCTTCAGTTTTTACGTGCTTATATGATACAAATCCTACTTTGATATCAAATGTCCTTTATTATAAAGATTACGAGTATTTAATTTAGTTGCAATGTTTAAATTATTCCTACCTCTTGGGCTCTGTGAAACTAATTCTTACATTACGCCATGTATGACAACCACAAGAAAGGATTGCTATATTGCACACCAAGTACATCGTAATCCCTTCACATCTATGCCTGCAATCTGAGAAATAGTAATGGACTTCCTGCAACATTCTGTATCAATCGACAACATTGGTTGGAGACTTGCAGCAGCCGGACCAGGGAATTACCTTTCCATGCATAGGCTGCTGTTAATACCGCAACACTGCATTTGGAGAAGTCCCATGACTGGGAAGCATGATATGCTGATGAATTGCAATTCTGCACTTTGTCGAATGACCACTGTTGATGAGTATGGCAGTGGCCAGGGGACAGGTCACATTCTTCCAATGTTTTGGAGAGGCGCAGCAGTGCTACTCCTGGCATCATGGTGTGGAGAACCATCGGGTATGGCTTCAGGTCACGAGTGGTAGTGATTGAGGCAACTCTGATGGCACAATTGTATGTCACGGATATCTTGTTTCTTCATGTGTTACCTCTAGTGTGACAGTATCTTGGTGATGTTTTTCAAGAGTACAATACTCATCCACACACAACATATGTCTATGAACTGTATGCATGATGTTGAGGAACTCCTGTAGGCAGCAAGATCCCCAGACCTGTCCCTGATAGAATGTGTGGGGCCAGCTTGGACATCAGCTCCACCCCAGTGCCAGCAGCCAGGATATCAGGACCAGTGGAACAGCCTGCCTCAGGAGAGGATAAAACAGCTTTATAACAACCCTTGCAACCAAACCAATGTAATTTTCAAGGCCACAGGAGTTGCAACATCAAACTGATAAAAGGGGCTCTTACTGTCAATTTTGTTGAAAATCTGACTTTTTTCTAATCACTGAAATAACATCACATACCTCCTCAATTCCATGAAGTTTCATTTTGTTCATTGTGTTAACTTGTTTAAAAATTTTATTATTAAAGACTATTTCGTTTCAGATTTGTTCATTTCCCTGAAATGTAATGACTTTTTATTTCTTGGTTGAAATATTAATTTTTTGGGGGACTCTAGTTACCATATCACTGTGGTATAACAGTTCCATCATATCAGAGGAAATGCCAATAACTAAAAGACTGGTCCTTAGGCAGTAAAGAGGCAACCCCATAATTGGACTTAATACTTCTTAGCAACCTATTAGAAAACATTTTATTGCTTTCAAGCAAGAAAGTCTGATATTGTTGGAAATCATAGTAAATAACAATAAAATAAACCATAATAAAAATACATACAAAATAGGAAGTATAGGTAAAGCGATATTTCAAGATAAACTTTAATCTTGATTAAGAGGATGTGTATATGCAGAAACTGTTGAGCAGTCGTTGAGTACAGTTTTGTATTTAATCTTTAGTGGTGTGCAGATTTAGTTAGTGCAATCTCTGAGTGT
Organism: Vandiemenella viatica; assembly: GCA_031002005.1. Lineage (NCBI taxonomy): Eukaryota > Metazoa > Arthropoda > Insecta > Orthoptera > Morabidae > Vandiemenella > Vandiemenella viatica. Next base: position 95,895,486 of record CM061920.1, on the reverse strand, counting down.
TTATATTTTGTATGAAGTACAGGTTATTTTGAGTTTCTGTTCCTTTTTTCTGTTCTATTTTTTTTTCTTTTTCGCATTTTTCAAAAGCAGAATGGCTAGGGACTGTGATCGCTGTGTGCAGACGCGAGCTGAGGTGGCTGATCTCCACGCACAGCTTGCAGCTATGTTAGTGAAAGTTAAACAGCTGGAAGCTGCCGTAAAAGGTTGCAACAGATGTAATATTGGGGAAACTGATGTAGCCATGCCTATAACAGATTCTCCCATATCGACTGTCGTACCTGCAACCCAGGCTGAAGAGTTGGAGGCTGTGCCGTGGTTACCTGTCGGTGACTGGCGTATGGCCTCTAGACTTCGAAGCCGCATACGGGGGCAGTCGAGCAGGCTTAAAGGCCAAGACGCTGAAATTGTTCGACTGTCCCAACCGGTATGATGTATTATCGGAGGCTGACTCAGTCCCACAATTGTCATCCTGCGAGCCCACTAGGTATGAGCAAACACAGAAGGGGATTTTGGTAGTTGGGAGCTCTAGTGTTAGGCGGTTATTAGAGCCCCTTAGGGAAATGGCGGATTACTCGGGGAAGAAATCCAACGTCCATTCAGTGTGTATTCCGGGTGGCCTGATCCAAGATGTGGAACAGTCCATTCTGGATGCCATAGAAAGGACAGAGTGTAGCCAACTACAGATTGTGGCTCATGTCGGCACCAATGATCCTTGTCGCCTTGGGTCGGAGGTTATCCTCTCTTCCTTCTGGCGGCTGGCTGAAAGGGTGAACTCTGTCTAGTGGCAAGACCAACAAGACTACCGACATAGAAACAGACCACCTGAGGGATCAAACTGTTTTTTACACTAGGGTAGCAACATACCAGAGGGCTATACAAGACACAACTCACAGCAACATTGGGATTCAACAGACAAAGTTCATGATTTTGCAACAGTAGCTGGATATTATAGAGCTGGTAACAGAGGTAGAGGAGGAAACACACATTACAGAGGAGGACTCAACATTAGAGGGTTGAGTAGAGGAAGAGGAGGTAGTTCTGTTGATCATAATAACCCACAAAATCAGACAGTGCATCAAAACAGTGATACAGAAGTTGACCCCTGTAAAGAAGACAGCGTAATTTCAAAAAACTGATGAAGGCTGAGGCTGTCCAAGTGGAGGCTAGTTATACCAAGGACCTATAATGTGACATAACATTAAAATCTGTTTAAAAAGCTAGAAACATAGACAAAGTGTTTTTTAGAAATATTTTAATTGGAACATTTCATTTTAGATATAGTGTGGGACAATCACCCCGTTATTAAAAAAAAGTGACATATGTGTTGCAGACTGTGCAGAGGTGTGCTGAAGACTTCAAGAGAAACCAACTGAGGAGTGCTGTGCAGTGAGTAGGTTGTGAAGTGCTTCAGTTCTTCAGAGGCACACAGTGTATGGCTGGCAAACACAATGTACCTCATGCTTACCTCGCCATTGTTTCCACTTACTTGTGACGAGGTGTCTTTCTGTAATCTGTACTATCCAACCTCCCTAGGTTAAATTCTTCCTATTTCCACACCCTTAGGTTGTGAAGCCCAAGTGGCTAAAGGGTCTGTTTTTCAAAATTTCACTCTATTTTTCTTCATTTATGGACAATCATTTATTAACTTATTTTGTATTTAACGGTAAATTCAGTTTTATTGATACGTTTTATTAAAATGGAGTAATAAGTATTGGGTGAAGGAGAATTATGTATAATTTACAAGAAGAATTTGATTATTTGGTTATATCTGGGTCATATCGTCACTACATTTTATGGAACGATGATGGTAACTTAATCTATTATTGTTGATGTGGTAGGATCTAACATTTTGTGAATTGTTAGTATTAAAGGACATTTTGTTATTTGGTTGCATTAGCATCCTATCACCACTCATTTGATCAAACAATGATGGTAGTTTAATGTATTATTGGCAACGTGGCAGGACCTAATATTTTGTAAATTTTCTCATTTTTTAGGTAATTGAGTATGTGATAACATGTTCTCAGCATTGTCAACTAATTGAGTAATTTTGCTAATGTTTAATGTTGCTGTTTTCCCACGTTAAATCTTGCACACATTTTGTACCTTGTAGTTAAGATAAATTTATTATTTACAAAGTAATACATGTGGTGTAGTTTCGATGGTAAATCCTTTGATGGAAGGTATTGAACAAATTTATGTAGATCCAACCCCGAGCAAAAAAAAAGGGACTTGAATTCAGTAAAGGGTTTTAAATCTTGTGTAATATTGATGTGTCTTGAATGTTTTTGTAGGCACGAGTGGAATGTGGATGTTGTGTTTCAAGGCAAGAGGATAGTTTTAATTGATTTAACTCATTGCTATTTGGCATGGAGATTTAAATACCAAGAGTAGACTGGCAGGGGGATGTAACGGGTTAATGGCATTTCCCCAGTACTCTGGAAGATAATTTGAGAAGTTTATAAGTTTTAAATAGTGGCAGTCGGTGTGGTCGTTGTCTAGAGATGTCAGCATCTGCTGAGTCCGTGAGCTCGGAGGTGTAAACCCCAAATTCGGGAGCATGGTGCACTATGAAACAAGAAGCACATAGGCTTCTGGGCAATCAGTCTGCTGTTGAATCGGCGAGTCCGTCGGGAAAGTGAACAGTCAGTTAAGTCGATCGCGCTCAGTCATAGTGATGAAGCATTAATCTTGTAGAAGGTGTTTTCTTTAGTGATATGAAGGACGTTTAGTAATGAAAAAAATATTTGCACATTTTTTTTGAATTGTTTTCATGGTGGGCCATATGTATGGTCTAAGAACTAGTAAGGGTGTTGATGTATGAATGAGAAGAGTCTAAATTTATCAGAGACATTACCTGTAATCTGAAAGGATCAAAGTACCGATAGCGAACATTCATAAAGGTTGGGAGTTGGAGCGAGATTATCCAATTAACTATTAAATGCGTGTGTTTCAAATAAGAAGGTGCATTTTCATTTCATTTACCAACTTAATGTTGGTTGGTGGCTGTCAGAGAAAGAATCAGAAACTTGTGAGTGCGCAGAAACTTTAAAGGTTCACTGTAACCTAACCATGAGCATAACTACGACAGTGGGCAATTTAATCTTTTTCTTTTCATATTTCTATCACATTGTTTTATTACTCCTTACTCCACTGTGCTGAGATTAATAAAAAAATGTTATAAATAGAAATAATTAACTATTGTTCCTTTTATAGATGACTAGGGTTATCCAAAATGCAGTTAATAGTGATATTTTAAGCATTTGCCTTCATCTCAGCAAGTGATTCATTTTCTTACCCTTTAAAGCTTTTCCTTTGCATTATGATCACCAATATCTTAAACAGTTGAAATGGCTGCACTCTTATGCATACAATACTATGCAGTCACACACTTTCAACTTCTTAAAGGTATATTATTTTGAACTTTAGCCATATCACAATTATCAGAATTCCACTATTATATATAAACAAAACAAGTGCTATTATAATTAATCTAAAAACTAAACATGGTGGTAAAATATTCGGTTTAATTCTAGATGGGGATACCACTACAATCTCTTACCACCTCGCATAGTAAACACACAGATCACGTGGAATATATGACATCGTTGTGATGTATGGTCCAGGCTGCATTACAACATAAACTCAAACGATTACTGACGAAATCATATTTTATAAATATCCATTTCAGTCGCAATGCAGCCTGGACCAAAGTGAAATGTAACCATAACACACAATATTACAGATACCCACTTTTCAAATCATATCTATCGCTATTACTGTGTAGGTACGTGCAGACTGAAAACGTCACAATGACGTCATATTTACCACATGATCTGTGTGTTTAATACACTAGGTGATCAGATATTGTAGTGGTATCCCCATCTAGAATTAAACCAAATATTCATCAATTGCAAACTTATACCCATAACCAAAAATTAAACACTGATATTGACATTACCTGATACATAGGTTTGCCAATGGGCACAATAAAAGAGTGTCATTGCACAGAAACATTGGAAGAACATCCAGGTTGGATAGAAACCCAGCTGCACTGCAATGCATGCTGATAAAGCTACAAAAACTGTAAACAAGAATATAAAATTAGATCCCAAATACTATTCGGAAAAAAAAGAACATTATTATGTGGATTTGGAGGAATAAGGAGCAGTGAGGCTGGGATGCAAGGAGGGGGGGGGGGGGAGAAGAGAGATAGCACAACTTTGATTAAATTCAATCTTCAAGATCATCCCAGGCTTCAATATTATCATAGTAACAGTGAAAGAATAAAGCTGAAGGCAGATGTATGTGAGACAAAGAAAACAACAGAAAAAAAAATTCAGGTGAACATGAATTGAACCTGTGACCTTAAAGTAATGAATTGTTGTTTTTACATAGCCATTAAAAAAAATACTTTCAATGCATGTATACAATAAAGCTTCTACGCATTCTCATATGTTGTGGTAAAATGTTCTGCACTGATTGCTGCATTGATTTGGTAGCCAAGGTGTTGTTTGTTCATCTTTGAACAAAAGATCACCAAACCCAAATTTTGCAAACCAATTTAATTTTCACAATACAGTTCTTTTAAGATTTTATCAACAAACACACCTGTGACAAAAATGATTTTCATTTTTCAACAAATAGCAAATAAAAACTACACAAACAAATGACATTTGAAGTAGCATCTACACTCCTGGAAATTGAAATAAGAACACCGTGAATTCATTGTCCCAGGAATGGGAAACTTTATATACACATTCATGGGGTCAGATACAACACATGATCACACAGACAGAACCATAGGCACATAGACACAGGCAACAGAACATGCACAATGTCGGCACTAGTACCGTGTATATCCTCCTTTCGCAGCAATGCAGGCTGCAATTCTCCCATGGAGACGATCATAGAGGTGCTGGATGTAGTCCTGTGGAACGGCATGCCAAGCCATTTCCACCTGGCGCCTCAGCTGGACCAGCGTTCGTGCTGGATGTGCAGACCGCGTGAGACGACGTTTCATCCAGTCCCAAACATGCTCAATGGGGGACAGATCCGGAGATCTCGCTGGCCAGGGTAGTTGACTTACACCTTCTAGAGCACGTTGGGTGGCACGGGATACACGTGGACGTGCATTGTCCTGTTGGAACAGCATATTCCCTTGCCGGTCTAGGAATGGTAGAATGATGGGTTCAATGACGGTTTGAATGTACCGTGCACTGTTCAGTGTCCCCTCGATCACCAGAGGTGTACGGCCAGTGTAGGAGATCGCTCCCCACACCATGATGCCGGGTGTTGGCCCTGTGTGCCTCGGTCGTATGCAGTCCTGATTGTGGCGCTCACCTGCACGGCGCCAAACACGCATACGACCATCATTGGCACCAAGGCACAAGCGACTCTCATCACTGAAGATGACACGTCTCCATTCGTCTCTCCATACACGCCTGTCGTGACAGCACTGGAGGCGGGCTGCACGATGTTGAGGCGTGAGCGGAAGACGACCTAACGGTGCGCGGGACCGTAGCCCAGCTTCATGGAGACGGTTGCGAATGGTCCTCTCTGATACCCAGGAGCAACAGTGTCCCTAATTTGCCGGGAAGTGGCGGTGCGGTCCCCTACGGCACTGCGTAGGATGTGACGGTCTTGGCGTGCGTCCGTGCGTCGCTGCTGTCCGGACCCAGGTCGACGGGCACGTGCACCTTCCGCCGACCACTGGCGACAACATCGATGTACTGTGGAGACCTCGCGCCCCACATGTTGAGCAATTCGGCGGTACGTCCACCCGGCCTCCCGCATGCCCACTATACGCCCTTGCTCAAAGTCCGTCAACTGCACATACGGTTCACGTACACGCTGTCGCGGCATGGTACCAGTGTTAAAGACTGAGATGGAGCTCCGTATGCCACGGCAAACTGGCTGACACTGACTGCGGTGGTGCCCAACCGCTGCGCAGCCAGCACCCTTCGACGGCCAACACTGCTGTTCCTGGTGTGTCCGCTGTGCCGTGCGTTTGATCGTTGCTTGTACAACCCTCTCGTAGTGTCCGGAGCAAGTATGGTGGGTCTTATACACCGGCGTCAATGTGTTCTTATTTCAATTTCCAGGAGTGTATTTATAAAAAATGAAATTTCGAATATGTAAATATACCCACAAGATTAAGGAAAGTCATCTATCTCTAAAATCCACAGTTACTCATAATTTAATTGCGATGGAGTGCATGCTCCAGTGGCAATTTCCCTCCACACACATTTTTCCTCTTTCCCATACCCAACCTACTTTTGCCCTCTACAAATTTTAACTTTAAATTGTTTCACTATATACATCAACTCTGCTAGCAACTTATTCCGATCACTGCCCCCTTTACCTACGAAAGAAATTCTTCCCACATCCTTGCACCAGATATCGAGTGCGCGCTTGAAGGTCATGGTCATCTTTTCCCTTCCATGGATAACTTTTAATTCTTGCACCAATATCTTTCCACACCTTATGACTAATGTATGCCTTGCACACTCCTATGACTATCTTCACACTCCTCCTGTCTTCCAATGAATCCCATTCCAGTTCTTTTATCATATCGGTTGCTGATTGTGGTCTATGGTAATTTCAAGAGAAATATAGCAGCCATTCTTTGCACCCCTTTCAACTCCTGTATTTGATACCCAAAATATACCCCCATACTATACCACCCTAGCCAAGCAATTTTCTGACCAAAGTTTCGGAACAAAATTTCTTTACTTCTCTCGAACATCCCCGCATCACTCTCTCCCGACAAGTGAAGGATTTTGATACCTTTCCCTACTACTTGTCCAATGTGTGCTGCCCAGTTGAGCTGGTTATCCCATGGTATGCCAAGATATTTATATTTCAAGTCTTCAACAAGCAATTCTTTTCCCTCCTTGTAGTCATAATCAACCTTTAGTTTTTTACCTGTGTACTTAATAAGCGGACTCTTCTTTGCAATTATCTTCATCCCATGTTTATCAACCCAGTAGATATCCTGTCCGTATCGCCCTGCAGCTTTTCACAGTCCACTACCATTTTGATCTTTTTATATTGCATTATGTCATCTGCAAACAATCTAATTTGTGATAGTAATCACAATCATTCACTAAAGTAATGAACAGCATTGGTCCCAATGTGCTACCCTGTGGCACTCCCATTTTTACTTCCTCTCTTTTGATACTGCATATCCTAACCCAACTTTTGCTTTCTACCTATCAAAAATCCTTCTACTTAGTAAATCACTTTCTTATCCACTCCAATAGTTTTTACCTTATTTACCACCATTTTATGGTTCACTCTATGAAAGGTCTTTGAAAGGTCTAGTGCAACACTACCAACCTGGCCTCCCTTGTCCATTTCATCCGAAATATCTTTCATATATCTTACTATCTGAGATTCACATGAATATCCTTGCCTAAAGCCATGTTGTCAGCTATAAAACCATTCTGCCCCTCACATATATCTCTGATGTAGTTGCATATCAATCTTTCCATTCGTTTATCTACCACTGGCGTCAAACTGATTATTCTACAATTTTCGACTCCATTTCTCAACTCTACCAGTACTACTATTGTAATTATAATAACACTAACGACTTCAGAACTTTTAATCAAAAAATACTGTGAAAGGGAAAAAATAATATAAAGAAAACCAAAACATATTTAAGTGATGAGTCTATGAGACATGTGGCAGGAGTGTAGCATTATCATCCAGTATTTGGTATCAAGAATATTATTAGAGTTAGTGGTTTCAGGGAGGTCTCAAATGGCTTTTATTGTGAAGCAGTTAGTGAGATCATGAGAACTAAGAGAAAAAGCAAGGGCAGCAACTGAGGAGTAGAAAATGACAATCTTCCGCATTGACAACTGATTTGTGATGAGGCTGATACACATTTTTGGAGAATGGAGGCAAGTTAATTGATATACGAGATGGGATGTTGAGAAGGGAGATTGTTTTCCCAGTCATTAGGTTGGAATAGGTTGTCTTAGTGTTGTAAAAAAAACAGCTTTTTTCTGACGTGAAAAAAACATGAAAAAAAACTGTGAGGCTAGGTTGCGTGAGAAGGAATCCCCGTTCGGCCGTTCCCCATTGTTTGGATTGATACTCGCAGGCCCTACAAATTTATCTGTAGACCTACGAATCTTTTCAAAAAATTAGGAAATTTAACTACGGTTTTTTGCCTCTTTTTATTACTTGTTGTGCTTTCCTTATATTCGTATACTTGTTAAACTCGCAGCGTATAGTGATAATACTGAGTCATTGTCATAATTATGAATAATTTCCTTGCAACCGTTGGCGTAAACCAACGATTGAAAACAAATAAAGCTCCTATTTTGTATGATATATTTAAATTCAAACTTAAAAGACCGTAATACAGAACTATCGGCGCAGTCTTCATTCACAGTGTGTACTTTGCTCACAATTTAAAATTGCAATCTCAAAAGCTTTTGCATGCAATACAACCAGTAAAAGAAAATGTAACTATTTCTGAAGTTATGGATCTAGAGGGGACAGAAGAAGAAACAGAAAATTCCAACTCCGACCGAACTAGTGTTGGTAGTACTGATACTAGTGAATGTGGTTCCGACATAGAAGATGAATAAAAAATTATGTTACCTATATAGATACATTTATGAATCATTATGTAAGATATTATATGATTTAGTAAGGTTTAAAACACACATGTAAAATGTAAGTTCCATAAATAAAACTATAATTCATCAAATACATAGTTTTCTGGGAAAAAAAAATTAGAAAAAAACGAGGGTGCTAAGTTTTTTTCATGTTTTTTTTTCACAAATCTGAAAAAAAAAACATTTTGTTTTTTTTCAGTTTGCAACACTAGGTTGTCTCGACTAAATGCATGTTTGCAACAAGATCTATTGCAGAGGAAGGAACCTTGTGTTGGTTTAGTAGTTAGGGGGTACATATTTGTAGGCATGTTTTAAGATTGTGTGGCATGCCGAAGTTCATTAGAGGTGTTTTGGAAAGGATATTGGAAAGAATGTATCAAATTTCTAGAAAAGATTCAAGGGGATTCAAAACCAGAAGAGATGTGGAGAAAACAGGATTCCTGGTGGTTTTGATAGGTACATGTCAGGTGCTTTGTCAGATGAACGGATTATCGCAGGGAAGATATATTTCAGGGGAATAATTGTGGGATATAAGGGCTCATATAATATTGTTAAGTATTACATAAAGGATATATGATCTGTACAAACGAATCTGCCTTGATGACCAAATTATGCAGTAGGGAACGAATTTATGATGAATCTGCGACAGCTATCAAATCAGAGTGATTGTTGGAAGGTAATGGTTCTTATAAGGATAAAGGTTTGTTACTGCCCATTCTGTGAGGAGATGTCCACATTAGGGAAGTAAATGTATATGGGACCATGTCATTTATGGAATTGTGGATGGTTTTTTTTTTGGGGGGGGGGCTTTAGGGCGCATTGACAACTGTGTCATTAGCGCCCTAACAGTAACACGGAATAATAAATGTGGTTAAAACATAATCAACTGTCATCTGCATGGCCGACTGTAGTGGGGTCGACCCAGGGCCGGATTAAGACGCGGGGCCTGTAGCAAATGTGAAGAAGGGGCCTTTGATTTTTGCCATCTGGGGGAAAATTGTAAAGCTAAAATACAATAAAAGGTCACCCATCTAGCCTAGGTGCTTAAAAGATTAAGACATTTTAAGGCCCTGGCTCTCACATCTGGTACTGGATCAAATCAGGCCCTGAAGCAGTGTCATTAACGCTATTTAACGCTGACTCCAGCTCCCAAAATGTAAACGAGCAGTTGCAGGCCTCTGTATTCGACGAATTGAAGCACAGCACGCTGGAACCGAGGGTCAAAATTGGTGGACAAAGTGATAGCAGCAAAGTTCTCCGCCATCAGCTGCGCTATGCTTCGTTCGTCGGAGACTACGCGTCTGCGATCCAGTAAACCAGATACTGGTGGGTGGGAGTACCTTCAAGATATACGGCGAATAGACTCCTATACTTTCGATGATGTTGTGAAACGATTAATAGTGCTCACAAAGTTCTGACATGACCTTTTCTTGCTCTCCTTAATAACATGACATGCCTTAGCTCTGGCAATACGGAATGCTGCCAGGTTGTCGGATGTTGCGTACAACCTGAAACGACGCAACGCCCATCTACAACCCTGAATAGCGGAACGACAATCGTCATTCCACCAGGGGACGAGCGTCCTTCGCAGCGCTCCGGAGCTTTTCGGCATGGAAATGTCAGCTGCCTGGTGAATCACTTCTGTAAAGTGATAGGAAGGAATTCAGCCATGGCCTTTTGAAGGAAGCATCCCGGCATTCACATGGAGTGATTTGGGGAAACCATGGAAAACCCAAATCTGGATGCCCGGACGGGGATTCGAACCGCCGTCCTCCCGAATGCGAGGCCAGAACGCTATCCGTTACACCACCACGCCGGTAGGTCTCGATTCACCTCCCAATGCACCGAGTCCGCAATTGAGGGGGAACACAATGAAAGGTCAATGGCAGAAGACGTACCGGTAGCAGTGGTGAAATGAGTCATTTGCCCTGTGTTTAGGATACAAATGTCCTCCTGCTCTATCAATCTACCAACCACTCGGCCCCTGGGGCAGTCGGAGGTTGAACCCCACAACGCAAAATGGGCGTTGAAATCTCCCAAAAGGAGAAAGGGCCGAGAGAGTTGTCTTACGATGCCAACCTGGTCGTCGTAATCAATGGACAAACTGGGTGGCAGGTAGAGAGAGCATACTGTCAGTTGTATTAGACCGTGTATTTTCACCACTACTGCTTGGAGGTGAGAACAACGGGTTCGGAGTGGACAATGTTTCGGACCAACACAGCCACTCCTCCCTTAGCTCGATCACCCTCGGTATCTTCCTTTCTATAAATGTCGTACCCTCTTAGTACTGGTTGGTGCAGTGGTCTAAAATGTGTCTCTTGGAGACAGAGAAACAATGGATTAGACTGTGCTAAGAGTTTGACTTCCTCTTTGTGAGCCTGAAAGCTGTTGACAATCCACTGAAGTATGGGAGCCATCCTACCTATTTAATTCCATCCGCCCCAGTTCGGGTGGGTCCTCCAATGGTGATTGCTGAGGAACAGGACCAGGTTCGTCCAGCAGCATTACGTCGTCTTCAGGATCCAAAGACAATTCTCGTTGTAAGGCCTCCGAGTCTTGCGGACTTTTCTTCCGCCGAGACCTTCTCCCTCCCAGTTGGGGACCTGGGAGGAGAAGCAGAAGGGGACTTCACAAACATAGTTGGGTCCGCATGTTTAAATTTCGCACCCCGAACCTTCTGCACAGTTTGCCATCCGCTACTAGCTGATGGCGTTCTGGAAAGAGCTTCTCCTACAGATGCTACCAGTACTGTAGCAGTGAGACCGGCTACTGTAACTGTATTAGCGGATGGCTGTGCTTCTGCTGGTGGTACTTCAGAACCTGCTGTCATAGTGGTCGAGGTTGCAGACATATTGCTACCAACGTCTGCGGTCCTTGCTGTTAAGACCTTGATGGGTGCGGCATCACATTTACACTGACAAGAGCACATTGGACTTGTGCCCATGTCTGCAATGGCCATCTGTGTAGCAACACTGTTTCCTGACGGGAGCTGACAACGTCTTCGCAAAGCTAGTTACGAAGACGGGTGGTGTGAGAGCCTTGTATCGCTTTTTGGCTTCGCCATATGATAATCGCTCTTTCGTTTTCAGCTCCTGTATCTTCTTTTCTTCCAGATACACTCGACACTCCCTGCTCCAGGCTGGGTGTGACCCAGAGCAGTTTACACACACCTGTGATAGGATGCAAGCAGCACCCGGCTCATGTGCCACCTTTCCATATTTCCCACAGGTGGCGTTGCCTTTACGATTCGCCGTCGTATGACCGAACCTATGGCACTTGAAGCAGCGCATGGGGTCCGGTACATACGGGCGAACGTTCAGATGTAAATACCCAGCCTTGATGGCTTTCGGCAATCTTAAGAAGACTGCTGTTAACCCTTCGTGAGATCTGACGAACCTCGACCACGTTTTCTGATCCCCACTCCCTAAGGAGTTCCTTGGACTTTATATCGATCAAATCTCGGCAGGTGATCACGCCTTTGCTGCTATTTAGAGTCTTATGGAGTTCGCACTTCACTGCGAACTCCCCGAGCTTCTCACACTTAAGGAGTAAGGCAGCCTGCTTATATAGGAATGAAGTCTTTCTCGGCGTTGAGAATGGATGTAGTCTTCTCGGGAGACTAGCCGAGTAAACAAGGTGCTTCCATACGATATTTCAGTGATCTCAGGCTCCGTCGCCATCTTCTGGTGAAGTGACTTCACCAGAAGATGGCGACGGAGCCTGAGATTGCCGAAATATCGTGTGGAAGCACCTTGTTTACTCAGTTAGTCTCCCGAGAAGGCTACATCCAGCTTGCTTATAGTTAGATGTTTCTAAAAGCAGGGTCCCTTTCCTCAGCTTTTTTACACTTTTTAAAGTTCCAGCAATTCGTTCCAGTCCCATTTGAATGTAGAAAGGGAGAGACCTTTTCAAAGGATCCCTCCTTTCTTGACATTATTAAAAAGACATCAACAATAAGATGACCCTTCTTGTTATATATACCCTCCGCAGGGCTCTCCACCCTCGCCTGCTTCTTTAAGGTCGGTGAATTTTTATTATCCTGCGGCACACCCGTTTTTTGTGGGTTGAAGGTTTTTCATAGTGGTCCCATGAGTATGAAAGATTAGGGGGAAGTGCTAATACAACAGGGGTGTGCAGGTGCCCCTGATGTTGCACGTTAGCGAGTGATCCGCCTCTCACCCATGCACCTCCTCGGCACGTGGCTGACCTTGAGGTTGAGGTTTTTTTTTATAGAGGTTTGTACCGTCCTCGCAATCCGGGCGATTAAGCCAAGATCCCCGTTCTCCTAAGCACACAATGTTCTATCGCCATGCCCTATGGTGTTCGTTGAAGCATGGTAGGAGTTTACGGTATGGGAAACTTGTGGCGCTCACAAGTTTCCAGCTCGAGCACCGCAGGTTCACCATACCCGTACCTGGCACTTGCGTACAATGCCCCTGCGAGGGGAATTATGGAAATAAAGATTCTAGTTTTTATTATATTTGTATTATTCATGAAACAGCAATGATGCTTCAACACCTTTATCCTCATCAAATTCACATACCTCCAGTAATACCAATACTCTGATCAACACTTAAACCTTCCACATAAAACACTTTCTCTCCTACAGCCTGGCAATTTGAGACAGACATCTCGGTCCTGGACACAAATCCTTCTTACAATACTCCAACAGCATTACCCAAGCCCTTATATTCTGCTACTATCACCCTGAATTTGTTCATAAATAGATCTTCTGTGTTACAAATTTCCCAAGACTCCTAAGTACCAATTGACAAACAACCTAAACTATTGGAATCTTTTCTCACAGGTTCAGTTTTCTTATGGTCTTGGATTTATAAACCATCAGAATGAATGGTCACAGATAAACAGTTTACTCCAAAAATCTAATCCACCCTATTGCTGCCCACGTCAGCTACAGCAACTCTCGTGACCTTAATAACTGTTTCACAGTCAGGCCATCACAGAACTCCCATCCAAAGTCCATGGGCGGAAATTGGATTCCATGGACTGCTCCCCGGCCTTAATTCTAGATATACCCATCATTTGCAAGTATAATTAATACATGTGTGCTCGGGCAGGCATGAGGAGCAGTCGCTTGAGGTGTCGGAACATGTCATATTTCTTGGCTATGTCAGATTTCTTGACAATTTATTTATGTCTGACATTAATAGATACTACCGCCAGGGAACAAGTCTGGTTCAATTTGTTTCTCTTTGGATTGTCCCCGCAGTACTGATAAAATATAGTCTCTTATTATTTCAACTAACTTAAAACTTTAATATTGTTCTTTTTTTTTTATTTCTTCACTGAAATACTTTCAATAAGTAAGGTGTCTGAAGAATATAAGTCCAATTTTAACAGTGTCTGTTTTAATAGTAGCAACTAATACACACTAGCATTATTAATGGCTCTCTGCATATTACTCCATGTCACTATAACAACCAACTCTTCTCTCAGAGTAAAAGACATTCTATTTTATTTTTTCTTTGGAAACTTATACTACAAGCTCACACTAGTATCTGAGACTAGTTCTGGCAGACCACATGGCTTCTACCTTTAAGGCTATTGGAAAGCTACCAAATTAAAAAAAAAAAAATGGCAACAGATGCTTGTTGATTTGAATTAGATGTGCAACAAGAAGATCACATAAGTGACCCCATGGTGACTCTTCAAACACTGCAAGGGAAGCCTTGATAACAAGAGAACAACGGTTATTCTAGATCTACATATATACTCTGCAATTCACAAAATTGTGGGTAGCAGAGGGTGCTCAGCACCAAAGCTAATCTCTTTGTGGTGCATTCCAATCCCTAATGGTACGAGGGAAAAAAGAATTCATATAAGAATCATTGCGGCACCTTATTTCTCTAATCTTATCTATCCTGTCATTCCGGCTCAAATAGGTTGGTGCAGGGCCGCATTTAGGCTCTGTGGGCCCCTAGGCTATACATGTGGTGCGGGCCCCCTGTCGGCAGTGGCTGGATTCTTAAATTTCGAAATTCGACCTAAAAAATTTATGGGCGACCTTTTTTTTTTTTAGCTATACTACCTGCCCAGGCGAGGGTTGTGGGTGGTGAGGGGCCCCTCTTTGTGGTGCGGGCCCCTAGGCTACAGCCTATGTAGCCTATGCTTAAATGCGGCCCTGGGTTGGTGGACGAAGTATTTCACTACACTCGTGAGTGAAAGTGGGAGTACGCATGTTTACCAATAAGTTTAAACGAATCGTGTGTCGTCTATCCACCAGAGACTCCCAGCCTAGTCTACTAATCAGTTCTGTGACGCTTTCATAAGGACTGTAGCAAGCGGTCACGAATCGAGTGGCTCTGTACTTTCTCTATACTTTCGATCAACCCCTTACGAAACGGATTCCAAATGGCACAACAATAGTCCAAATGTGGATGCACAAGAGATTTGTATGCTATCTCCTTTGTTTGTTCATTACAATTTTTCAATATTCGACCTATGAATCGCAGCCTAGAATTAGCTCTACCTACCAACAAATTAATGTGTAAGTCCCATTTCATGTTCCTTTGTACTGTTACTCCCAAATATTTCATAGAATCGACCATATCAATAACTGAATTGTTTAACTCGTATTTCTGAACAATTTGATTCTTTTTGTTAGTTATGCTCATTGTCTTGCACTTTTTACAATTTAGCGTAAGTTGCCACTCAGCGCACCATGCCAAAATAATATCCAGATCACGCTGAATTTCTAAGCAATCGGCCAAATTCCTTACTTCCCTATAAATAACCACATCATCAGCAAACAATCTAAAAAGGCTTTTCACTTTGTCTCCGAGATCGTTTATAAAAATTAAAAAAAGAAGTGGTCCTATTACATTTCCTTGAGGTAACCCCGATGTAACATCTAGACTAGAAGAACTTTCTCCTTCAACGACAACATACTGCGACCGACAATTAGAAAATCCTTTATCCATTCACAAAGCTGATCCGATATACCATACGCTCGTAGCTTCGCTAAAAGGCGGTTGTGTGGCACAGAGTCAAAGGCTCTCTGAAAAATCTAAAAAAATGGCATCTACTTGTGAACCTGCATCAATAACTTTCATTATGTCGTGTGTAAATAGGGCCAGCTGTGTTTCACATGATCTTTTCTTCTGAAATCCGTGTTGATTTGTTGTAAGCAAATTATTATCGTCTAGAAATTTCATAATGTTCGAGCATATAATATGCTCCATAACTCTACTACAAACAGATGTTATAGATATTGGACGATAGTTTCCAGGATCACTTCGATCACCTTTCTTGAAAATCGGAGTTACTTGCGCGATTTTCCAGTCTGAAGGTACTTTTCGCTCTTCTAATGATTTACTGAATATAACAGACAGAAATGGGCTGATTTCCGCCGCATATTCTGAAAATATTCTTACTGGAATTCCATCTGGGCCCGGTGCTTTCCCCCACTTCAGGAGCTCTAATTGCTTTATGATACCTGCAGTATCTATCCGTAATGATTCCATCACCAACTCGACACGGCGTGGGAAAACGGGAACACTATCCTTATTTTCATCAGTAAATGAATTTTTGAATACAGTATTTAGTACGTTAGCTTTATCGCGGCTTTCATTAACCTCTGAACTTTCACAAATTAGTGCTGGTATATTGCTATTCGTACAATTGACTTTTCGTACATACGACCAGAATTTCTTTGGGTTTTCTGTGAGACTCTTAGAGAGAGAGTTGGAATGAAAATCGTTGAAGGCCTCACGCATTACATTCTTAATACGTCCTCTTAACTCAGCTAAGGTTTCTAAATCACTGCGACACCCCTTCCTTCTTGAGCGTGCGAGTATCCTCCTTTGTTTTTTGAGTAATCTTTTGACTTCGCATGTGTACCACGGTGGATCATCCTCCCCATTTATTATCCGCTTCGGTATATGTATATCCATACCTTCCCTGACTATTCGTATAAATCGATGCCACATCTCTTCAACGGTGTCATTCTTTAACTTGAAGTTATGGTAATTATTCCTCAGGTAGGTTCTAAAACACTCCTTAGAGGCATTACTGAATTTGTATACAATCCGCCGTTTTCTCCTTTATCGCATGGTCATTAGTCTGAAAGTTGTAATTATCGCTTATACCTGTGGTCGTTGAAATTTCGGTGAATAATTCTGGCCTGTTGGTAACCAGCAGATCTTAAATATTTCCGCTACCGTTATGACACCACGTAGGTTCATTAACTAGCTGCTCGAGATGATTATTTGAGAACAATTCGAGAATTACTTCAGAAGCTGCCTTATCCCTGCTACCTGTAATGTGAACGTAATTACGCCAGTCAATATAAGGCAGATTGAAGTCGCCTCCTAGAATCATAGCATGATCCTGAAAACGGCTAGCTATACTGTTTACATTATTTCGTAACTCCTCGGTGATAGTTATGTCGGAATCGGGTGGACGGTAGAAGGCGCCTATGATGAGTTTTGACCCAGCAACTTTGAGTTTAATCCTTTGCTTTGGGGAGCATGAACCCACTTGGGCCAATCCACAGGGTATCTGTGTAAGGCAGTCACTTAAGGAGTCGGGATTTACTGGGAATGCCAGGCCTGGAACTTGAGACAAGCCCACGGCTGACTGCACAGAGATTTTATCCTTAAAAATGGTGATGGACCAACCAATCCCATGATTTGGGTAACGAGCATTACCAGAAGCATGAGATATGTGGTATAGGTTTCACGTAAGTGATCACATTGGTGACTCTTCAAATGTTGCAAGGGTAACCTTGCAAACAAGAGTGCTAAGTGGAAAGAGAGCACCACCGGACTTTGTCGGTGCCCCCTCTAGGTGTCGTCCTGTTAGCTGCAGATAGTCTTGTTATGCAGGGTGAGTCGTAGCAGAGTTAGGTACCTCCTGTGATGACTCTATCCCTTTCGGCTTGAAGCCGGGTGATACTTGTTTTTAGGTGTGTGTATATATATATATATATATAAAAAGATAATCAAGAGTGTGGTTGGAGTAGATAAAATAAATCTCGGTAAATAATCGATTACTATGGAAAAACAATATCATTGGTGAAGGCAGAACACATGACTAGAAGCACATTTAAAAGTTAAATAACAAACAAATACAAAAATAAGGTGGCAACAACAACAAAACAAATAATTAATAAATAATAACTGAACAATGATTGAAAGGATTGATTACTGGTAGCATCTTATGTAAGGTTGATGCCAGGTGGATGCTTGATCCCCAGGATACATTGGTAAGCTAGTTACATTTTGAGGGAGGGGAAAATTAAACATTTGGATAAGAGATAGTAACCACCATTTAGAACAGTTGAAGGTTGGGTAGCATTGAAACATGGACAGCCAAATACACCTTGAGCATGGGTATTTTCAGGTTTATGACGCTTCATCGACAATAGAACAAGGTAACTATATGGTAGAAGTTGGCAGTTAATTGACGGTTCACACCTTTGTCCTTTGTCAAGGAGTGGGTGAAAAATCATAATAGAGAAGTATGTGGAGTGGTGTTTAAAGAGCATCACAAAATTGGAAACTATAACGGTGGAAACACGTGATGGGCAGACATAAGAACCTCTCCCTAGGCTACCTGGAACAGTAATTTTTAGATAAAGGTTACCTTAAACCCCTCAGGTGGCTCAGATTCATAGATTACATTTTTATGATCTGGAACCAAAAGGAAAAGCACATTATTAGCTTCCTGAAAAATTTCAATGCCTTTAACACCCTGAACTTCACATGGTCCTATTCTCACACCAGGCCACTTTCCAGGATATGGAAATGTCCCTTTCCAATGACTATTTCAGCTCTTGGTCTGCACCAAACCTACCAACTAATAACATGTCATTTCAACAGCTGCTATCCTTATTACACAAAACAATCCTTTCTACAGAGCCTGAACATATGAGGTAGTCATATTTGCTCCAACTGGCAGCACCTCATATGGTTTTCTAACAATATCTTCCAAGCAAATACATTATCAGATTTAGTTCAAAAACAACTTTCATGTGCCTTGTCACAACTTGCACAGCCTATCAACCATTCCAAAAATATCTGAAACCCCAACCATAGTCCTATTGACAACAATGAACCCCCCCAAAACAACCATAGTCCTATTGACAACAATGAACCCCCCCCCCAAAACAACCATAGTACAGGCCTGGTCACTCATAACTTTCCAGGTCTCGAATCCATCAACCGAACCTTTGGCAAGGGTATGATTTTCTTCTAGGCTGCTTGGAAATGAGATCCCCTCTCCCAAAAATTCTCACTGCCATTCCCAGGACATGGTTAAGTAGACCCCCTAATCTCGGCCAACTATTAGTCTCCTAAAATGGTCTTACCCGTCCCCAAGCTCTTTCTCATGCAACAGATTCTGCTGCAAGATTTGCAACATACACCATGCCTTCACCATCTTCACCAAACCATTCATCAGGGAATGCTACTTTGAAATCTACCATGCAATACAGCAGCTAAGTTGCAACTATTGTCTTGGCCTGCTTAGATCTGACCAAAAATCAGTGGTCCTTTAGAATAAATGGCTGCTCATGCCATCCCACATAATAGCAACAATTTTAATTATTCCTTCACTGCCAAGACTATCAATGACCTCCCAAATTGCAGCAGCCTCTCTCAACTCAGAATGAGTACACTGGCTAACCAATACAAACTGGGCACCAGGCAGCCACCATGTCTCAACTTAATAAAATACCAGTGTCCCCACTATCTCTTCCCAACATAAACCACTGCTAATGACAGCCAGTGCATAAATTTTAGTGGTTTGAGTGTAATATGTTTGGTTTCTATTAATTTTAAGTTTTATATGTCTTGATATGAAACAACGTCTGTGTCTACATGTTTTTCCATAATATATATGTATAAATTAGGATAGGGATTAGGATTAGATGATGGTTGTGTGAACACACAGAAAAAGACAAGAATACAAATGACATGGTAATTTTCAGGTCTTAACCCTTCATCAACAAGAGACCATTATGGAGGGTGGAGACTGCCCCATATAATAATTGTTAGCCAGGAGCATGGTGGGGGTAAAATCAAACAGGGAGAGTGATAGTGATTTGGAGCTAATACCTGAACATTGCAAAAATTGTGAAACGAGTAGAACAATATAATAAAATCTTAACATAAGCAAAAAAAAAAAAAAAAAAAAAAAAAGTAAATAAAAAAAGGAATTTTAAATCAAAGAATCTATGAAGTTAAACATCACCTCTGGTTAGTGGTGGTTCAATTTAGTAGTGGAGATGGAGGCAAGTAGAGGATAGATGGAAAGAAAAGTAATGACTGAGTATTATCTTAAATTGGGAACACAGATTGCCTAGTGACCAAGGAGCTGCTACTGTTTGGGAGGACTCTGATAGCACGGACAGCTACTGAATGTTTCGGATTCCAGGTGAATACCATCTGTCAGTGACTATTCATTCTTATGGCTAGTGGATAGGTGGACAAAGTTATATAGGAAGTCAGGCAGTGTTTGCAGGTTAGCTGGTACATTACATATGAGGTTACACAGGTGGTGCATTCTATGATGTGAATGCTCTCACCAGTGACAGGGTTGGTGAAATTGGCAGAGGTGTGTGTATGTTGCACATCTGACAACAGGGTCTATTGCA
The DNA here is from genome assembly GCA_031002005.1 of Vandiemenella viatica. Lineage (NCBI taxonomy): Eukaryota > Metazoa > Arthropoda > Insecta > Orthoptera > Morabidae > Vandiemenella > Vandiemenella viatica. The sequence goes on along the minus strand of CM061920.1, from coordinate 95,875,233 downwards.
TGGGAAAGCCTCGAGACTCATATGTAATACACCAGCTAACCTGCAAACACTACCTGGCTTCCTATATTGGTTTGACCACCTATCCACTAACCATAAGAATGACTGGGCACTCACAGATGGTATTCACCTGGAATCCAAAACACCCAATAGCTGTCCATTACATCACCAATGATACCAATAATTTTAATTCTTGTTTTACAGTCCGTGCTATTAGAGTCCTCCAAAACAGCAGCTCCTCTGAATTCAGAAGGGACAAGGACTCAGTTTGGGAGGCCTGCTGAAGTAAGTTCTGGGAGAAACAGGGAAGATTTTGGAAAGAATGGATCTCATTTCTGGACAGATTCCTCCCACATCAACTACCCTGCAACCATTGTCCAGCCTCATACATAGGTTGTACCACGAAACCACTGGCCATCAGAATGAACAGACAGACAAATAATATTCACCCAGAACCTTGACCACCTAGCATCTTGTCATTCCACCATGCTTAATACCAACAATTTCAGTTTTTGCTTTACAGTCCATGCAGACAGAATCCTCTTGGACAGAAGCAGCATCTCTGAACTCAGAATGTGGGAACCGGCTTACGAGTATAAATTGGGAAACAGGCAGCTGCTGGATCTTAATTTAAGATAACATCCAGTAAGCTTCTTCCTTTTCCACACCTTCCCACTTTGTCTTCCCACATGAACACCCACTTACCACAGCTGATCTTTGAGTACTATGTAATATCTTTCTTTTTATTCAAACTTTTTTTTTATTACATAATTTATATTTGTATAAAAGAAAAATTGAGTGGTTAACGTTTGTGAAGACATCTGCATGTTCGTGACGCTTCTGTGATTGATTTCCAATTTCAGAATTCTCAGGTTTGTGCCTTTCAACTCCCAAGAGGCAATTTATGGACAAGTTTATGAAGAATATTGACTGTGCAGTGGGACCATTGAGTGATGCACATAGAAACTTCCATGGCTATGTTAGAAAACTGAGGGGAATGGAAGGTATTCAGAATTTTTTTAGATAAGAATGTAGAAGTTACTGAGGATTTTAAAATAGCAGAGATATTACAGTTACATTACCAAGTTCTGGCCATTAAGTATTCCATAAAAAAAAGATGGCTGCATGTCTTTAATAGCTAATCTACAAAATGCATTTACGCTGCAGATATCCTTCAATAATGAACAATTATTCATGATTATTAAAATTTAAACTATTACGTATTGGAAATAAGATAAGGACTAATCAGTATATTGAAAATTTATGCAATGATGTCCACGCAAGTGGAGCTGTTAAACATAGCTTGATTAATACTATAAGATTTTAATTTTACATAATTCAGATTTAATGAGACCATTGGGGACTATCATCCTGTGATGGAAGGGAATAAATCAGAGGAGAGTATCCATATAACTAGATATGAAGAAAACACAAAATTTGAAGTAGATCCTCAAGAAATTAGGAAGGAACTAAGAAAGTTAAAAAAAGTGCAAAGAGGCTGATCTACATATTTATTAAAGATAGTGGAATATGATATCGTACCTTTCCTTGAAATTTTATTTAAAATGAGTGAAATCTTGCTACCAGTGACTGGAAAAAATTAATAGTAGTACCGGTTCACCTCCCCATGGTAGAGAGGAGACAATGAATGTGTATAACAATTTGTTGCATAAAGGTGAGTAATGAATTAAGGGACCGAATCTCTTCCAGGATTAGAAGATCCCTCTACCAGGTGCCAACAGCCTCATGGGGATGGATGAGCAGGTAGAAGTTAGGGCATTCTGTTGTTCTTGGAGTAGGAAATTGTCCCAAAAGGCGGAAGAACCCACGACTGGTCAACGGCATTAGGATGCAGAAGGCAACGGGAAACCACCGCATTAAAGATCCTGAAGGATAACCCTTTTAAGTTCAAATGTTCGATGTATATTCCCCCAATCGGATCTCCGGGGGAAGGGTGAGAATGCTTTGAAAAATGATTTCCAATGATTTGAAAGATGAAAGTATATGACAGCAAAATTCGAATTGTCACATGGAATGTACGCATTTTATATATGAGTGGGAAGCTTGCAAATGTGGAGGCAGATAGATGTAGGTTGAAAATTGACATCCTTGGATTAAGCGAAGTAAGATGGCCTGGATCTGGGATTCATACTATAAAGGAAGAATCCTTGTACTTTTCAGGGAGGACTGATACCAACCATAGATATGGAGTTGCCATCATTGTTTAATTGACGATAGCAAAAGCAGTTCTTGTTTTCGTTCCACTTGATGATCGTGTAATGTTATTAAGGTTCCAAACATCACACCGAGCTATGAACACTATTCAGGTTCATGCACAAACAGCAGAGAAAGATGATGAAGAAATATAATCCTTCTATAACACCTTGGACGAAGCAATGGAACTTACAAGGAGAGATTACACTGGTCACGGGTGATTTTAACTAAAAAATTGGCAATGGTGCTGAAGGTAATGTAGAGAGCTTTGGCTTTGGTAAACAAAACACAAGAGACAGACTGGTACAATTTGTATAGAACATAAAGTTTTGATTTCTAATACCTCTTTCAAACTTCATCCTAGGAGGCTATACACATGGACATCACCCGCCAATAGTGTAGAAAATGCAGTAAGATATCAGATTGATTTTATTCTGGCTAAACAAGAGCTAAGAAAAAACGTGAAATCCGTAACAACCTACCCTCCAGCTGTGTTAATAGTGACCACAACCCAATGGTAATGGACTTTAAAATGCAGCAATTTTGAAATGCAAGAAGGGATGTCAAGATATCAAGATATAAAAGATGAAAGTTATAGAAGAGACTTGGCCTTTAGAAGTAGACTCTACTTGGAACTTTATAAAAGACAGCATTACGCAAGTCAGAAAAATAACGCTGGATACATCACTAACAACAAAAGGCAGGTCTGGATGACTGATGATATCCTCAAGCTTATGAATGAAAGAAGGAAATATGAAACCAAGGATGCCATAAAATACAAAAATCTACACAAAGAGAAAATGCAGAGGAGTAAACATGGATGTCTAGCAAATGCAAGGAAATTAAGATACTCCAGGAGAAACATGATCACTTCAACTTATATAAAAAAGTAAAAGAGATGAGTAGTGTAAAATGCAAGCAGCATGGGCAAATACTGAGGAATCCAAACAATGAAATTAATAATTCAGTTGTAATACAGCCTGGATCATTATTTTCAACCAGAAGTTACGTTGGACCAGCATGAAACTGTTAAATGTGCTTCAGAAATAATTTATAGTGGAGTCTTGCGCTTGACCACTACAGTATTATGATGCCAACTTCTGGCGGAATCGCTATCTCCTGTAATCCCGATCCTCCTCCACCAGACGAAAGAATCAATTAAGTCAGTCCAGAAATCACAAAGATTGAAGTAGTACATATCATTAAACTTCAGAAGAATGATAAAGCCACAGGTCATGATGTAGTTTACTCTGAAGTTATTGAAGTTTTAGCTGAGCAGGATTCGAATGGCCTCAACCTCCTAACATCATTGTTCAATGTTATTTATGCATCAGGAAAGATACCTTATGACTGGCTGAGATATCTTTCATACCACTGCCGAAGAAGACCAATTCTGCACAATGTGATGACTATCGTATGATCAGTCTGATGTCGCATGTACTCAAAATATGGAAAAATTATAAACAGAAAAGTAATCAGTAATATCAAGTAAGCAGGTGACACTGTTGTCATAGGTAGTGATCTATCTGCACTCCAATGCATGATAGACAATTTAGCCTAACACAGTGAAGTGTTTGATCTGGTTGTCACCCCTCCAACACCAAAGTTGTAGTCTTCTCTAAGAGAAAAATCCAGGTAACTACCAGTAAAAGGCAATAAGACTGAGTATCCTCCTTCAGATTTTTAGGCACTGTGATGGAAGAGCAATGTGATTGCAAGAAAGAAATAAAAGCGAGGAAAGAACAGGCCAGGAGACAATTCACTGGCATGAAATTTATTTCACAAGATTTCAGTCTGCAATTGAAAATGCGAATGATTCGCTGCTATGTGTTCTCCATTTTTCTCTATGGGCGTCAGTAACTGATATGATAAGGGAGTTGGGTTGGAAATCATTGGAGGAAAGGAGGAGGGTGAAGAGAGTGCTGGGAATGTACAGGGCATATTTGGTGATGGAGCTTGGAGGGATATTGCTCAAAGAATTAGAAATAGAGCATGGAAGGGGAAAGGCGACTATGACCAGAAGCTTGCGCTCGATTTCATGCATAAAGAAGTGCGAAAATTTTCTTTTTTTGTTAAGTGTGTCAGGGATTGGAACAAATTATTAAGTGCAGTGATGAATAATTTTCCAAAAACGCTTAAGGAATTTAGAATTAAAATTTGTAAATAATAATAGTAAATGGGGGAGGAATTTAACATCCAATTATAAAAGATTTTTTTTTAAAAAAAAAAAAAAATATGTAGCCTATATAAAAAAAGGGGGGTACAAGGAGGACTGGGAGAAATGCCACCGGAGTGTTGAATAATAATCTGGAATTTAGACCAAAATCTAGAGAAAAGAATTGAAGGTTTTGAAATGTATTTTTTTCATCATCTCCTACGCATGTCTTGGGTGCTGAAAATCTCAAACAAAGAAGTATTTCATTGGATGGAGAAACAAAAAGAACTGCTGCTCACTATAAACCAAAGGAAAAAAACAATATCTAGGACGCATTATGAGAGGTACCAGTTCTGCAACTCATCATTAAAGGGAAGATGCAAGAAAACTGTTGGAAGAAGTAATTTGTGGCTGAAGGACATGAGGAGATGGTACAACTGCATGTCAGAAGAGGCTTTCCATGCTGCAATGTCATGTCCAGAGCTATGGGGAGTGCCAACATCCAATAGGAGAAGGCAACTTAAGAAGAAGTACCTGTTCATGAAGGAAGGGTGACAAATAGGATTGAAAATTACAGGCCGATTAGTTTGACATCAGTGATAGGCAAAATTGAGAGAAAGATATGCAACTACATCAGAAATGTCTGGTTTGAAAATTGATAACATGGATGATTTATGCACAGATATTCATGTGAATTTCTGTTGGTGGCCGATATGTAAGATATTTCAGATGAATTTGACAAGGGACACCAAATTAATAGCACTAGATATCTATAAAGCATTTGATAGAGTGAGCCATATAATAGTCACACTGAAAACTATTGGAAATGAAAAAGTGACTTATTGGCTATATAAATTCTTGTTGTTGTTGTTGTTTTAGGGCGCGTCGACAACGGGGTCATTAGCGCCCTAACAATTACTAGCTTAAACTGTGGCTTAAGAAAGTTCTAAAATACTGTCTGCATGGTCGACTGTTAAGGGGTCGGCCATACAGACAGCAAATAAAATAAATCGTAAAATCAGGCGTGGCTTTAAAGAAGCCACCGGTACTCTAAACCCTACAAAACCTGGATGGCTGTAAAGGGGCCAAGAAGGTTTAAAGGAGAATTAAAAACATTACAAGTCTCGCTGGCTGTATAGTGGCCAGCGAGACATGAATCATAACAATATAAAAAATAATAACAATGCTCATGAATGGGTGGCTGTAAAAAGGCCACCCATCCAGTTTAAAACTAGGCCGATCTGCCTAAAATTTTAGGCACTAGACCGGCCAACACACAAAATTTTAAAACATTCGCCACATTGCTGGTCTCATTGTTTAAAATGAGGGACAGATCGCTGGCCATTCCAACGTCTGCCCTCAAGTCTAAAAGTAATACACAATCAATTAAAATGTGCCGCACCGTCAAAAGTATGCCACAAGCATCGCATTCCGGAGGGTCCTCTCGGCGCAGAAGAAAGCTATGAGTCAGAGGACAGTGCCCAATACGGAGGCGAGTTAGGAGGACCTCATCCCTCCTCGCCCGCTGGAAGGAGCTGCTCCACGGCTGAACGGTCGGTTTGATCAGCCGGAGCTTATTATGCTCTACTTCCAGCCACTGCCACTGCCATGCTTCAAAAACAATTCTCTTCGCTACCGAGGCAAGGTCTGACTTTGGGACCGGATCAAAGTTGGTTTCGACCTTGTTGCAGGCTAACTTGGCAGCAGCATCGGCTGCCTCGTTCCCCGTTTCCCACATGACCGGGTACCCAGCAGAATAAAACCTCCTTTCCACGTGATTGGAGGGCGTCCTGGATGTCCTGGACTAGACGGTCTGCTGGGTACATGGTTGTTAACGCCTGAATACAGCTGAGGGAATCACAGCATATGATATACTTCATGTCGCGGCATACCTTCATATGCTGGAGCGACTTTAGCAGGGCACAGCACTCCGCAGTGTAAACGCTGCACCTGCTATCCAGCTTGTATGTATGAGTTGCTTGAGGGAACACAACGGAGCAACCCACTCCGTTAGCCTGTTAGACCCATCCGTATACACCGGGGTAAAATCGCGATGGTGATTCAAAACATCCTTAAAAACACTTAGAAATAACCTGTCAGCGGTAAACAGTTTGTTGTACCACGACAGGTCTAAAATCGTTCTGGGCCTCTTTAAAAGCCAGGGAGGAGATTTACTCCATCCCTGGTGATAAAAAGCGGGCAGTTGACATCTGTATTCTTCTAAAATAGCCTTTGTACGGTGGCTGAAAGGCTTGGTCGCTCTACAGCGATTAGCTTAAAGCCGTTCGTTGCTCGGTTTCAATACTACGTCGTGCACGGGACTACCAGGAGCTGTGGCAATATATACATAGTGTCGCACCATGAGGAGATGCCGCCGGATGGAAAGCGGCGGCTCGCCAGACTCAGCACAGATGCTGGGTATGGTGCTGGTGCGGTAAGCACCCGTGGCGAGCCGGATTCCTGCATGGTGGACACTATCCAGTATCCGTAGATAACTGTCCCGTGCCGAACCGTATACTACGCAACCGTACTCCAAACGCGACCATACAAAGGCTCTATAAAATTGCAGCAGGCAGGAGCGGTCAGCGCCCCACGACCTGCACACAGACATTTTAAAAGAGTTTTCAAGGCCCTGGCTCTCACATCTTTAAGATGCGCAAGCCAGTTGAGCCTTGTGTCTAAAATGAGGCCCAGAAATCTAACAGTATCAGTAAAACGTAGAACAGTGTTCCTCAGGGTAAGGTGGGGCTCTGATAAAAGGCTTCTGCTACGAGTAAAAAGTACACACCGGGTTTTCTCAGCGGAGAAACGAAAACCCCTGTGCACTGGCCATTCATCCAGCCTGTTCAACGTGAGCTGCAACTGCCGCTCTGTGCTTCTCAGGCTGGACGATGCAATAAAAATTAAAAAGTCGTCCACATATAAGGAGAACTGTAAGGGACTCCTTATGACGAGTGATAAAACTGTTAATCACTATGGCGAAAAGGGTCACGCTTAAAACTGACCCCTGAGGGACACCGTTTTCCTGAATAAAAAGATCAGACACTTCACTACCGACTCGGTACCGGAAGCAACGACCAGATAAAAATGATTTTAAAAAACGGGGCAGGTTACCTTTAAAACCCCATTCATGTAACTGTTTTAAAATAACATGCCGCCAGGTAGTATCGTAGGCCTTTTCAAGATCGAAAAAAAAACACCAACAAGGTGTTGGCTGCGGATGAACGCATCTTGTATTGCCACCTCCAGGAGGATCAGGTTGTTCAAGGTGGAACGTGACTTCCTGAATCCACACTGAAAGTGGCTGGGCAGATTCCAGGATTCAAGACACCAGACGAGGCGGCGATTTACCATCCTCTCCAGTGTCTTACCCACGCAGCTTGTAAGGGCTATGCTACGATAGCTACCTGGCAACAACTTATCCTTCCCAGGTTTTAAAATAGGGATGAGCGTTGCTTCTCTCCACGAGTCGGGGAAGTATCCCTCGGTCCATACGCTATTAAAAATATCCAGAAGGTACTCTTTAGCATCCTTACTAAGATGCCTCAGCATCTGGTACTGGATCAAATCAGGCCCTGGAGCAGTGTCATTTGTGCTGTTTAATGCTGACTCCAGCTCCCAAGATGTAAATGGGCAGTTGTAGGCCTCTGTATTCGACGAATCGAAGCACAGCGGGCGCCTCTCGGCAGCGACTCTTCGTCACTGAAACCGAGGGTCAAAGTTAGCGGACGAAGTGATGGCAGCGAAGTTCTCCGCCATCAGCTGCGCTATGCTTCGTTCATCAGTAATTATACGTCCGTGATCCAGTAACCCAGATACTGGTGGGTGGGAGTACCTTCCAGATATACGGCGAATGGACTCCCATACTTTCGATGAAGGTGTGGAACGATTTATTGTGCTCACAAAGTTCTGCCATGACCTCTTCTTGCTCTCCTTAATAACTCGACGCGCCTTAGCTCTGGCAATACGGAACGCTGCTAGGTTTTCAGATGTTGGGCACAACCTAAAACGACGCAACGCCTGTCGGCGGCCCTGAATGGCGGAACGACATTCACCGTTCCACCAGGGGACGGGCGTCCTTCACAGCGTTCCGGAGCTCTTCGGCATGGAAACGTCAGCTGCACGGTGAATCACTTCTGTCAAGTGATTCACCTTCTCCTGTATAGTGCCACAGGGTTGCAGTTGTACAGCACGGCAGTAGAGCTGCCAATCTGCACAACTGACGTTCCATTTACGTCAGTTATTTCCTTCTCCACGTTCACACTCGACGTGCATCCAAATAGGGAAGTGGTCGCTACCATGTAGGTTGCGATCCACGTCCCACTGCACGGAGTCCGCAATTGAGGGGGAACACAAGGAAAGGTCAATGGCAGAAGACGTACCGGTAGCAGTGGTGAAATGAGTCATCTGCCCTGTATTCAGGATACGAATTTCCTCCTGCTCTCTCAATCTACCAACCACTCGGCCCCTGGGGCAATCGGTGGTGGAACCCCACAACGCACTGTGGGCGTTGAAATCTCCCAAAAGGAGAAAGGGCCGAGTGAGTTGTCGTATAATGCCAACCAGGTCGTCGTAGCCGACTGACACACTGGGTGGCAGATAGACAGAGCATACGGTCAGTTGGATTGGACCGTGTATTTTCACCGCTACTGCTTGTAATGTGGAGGTGAGAGCAACGGGTTCGGAGTGGACAGTGTTTTGGACCAACACCGCCATTCCTCCCTTAGCTCGATCACCCTCGGTATCGTCCTTTCGGAATATGTCATATCCTCTTAGCACTGGCTGGTGTAGTGGTCTGAAATGTGTCTCTTGCAGACAGAGACACAAAGGATCAGACCGTGCTAAGAGTTGGACTTCCTCTTTGTGAGCCTGAAAGCCGTTAACGTTCCACTGAAGTATGGGAGCCATTCTACCTATTTAAAACCACCCGCCCCGGGTCGGGTGGGTCAGTGTCTGATGTCTGCTGAGGAACGGGACCAGGTTCTTCATCCACCAGCATAACGTCATCTTCGGGGTCCGAAGATAACTTTTGTTCTAAGGCCTCGGCGTCTTGCGGATCTTTCTTCCGCCGAGACCTTGACCCCCTCCTCCCCACGCCAGTTGGGGAACAGGGAGGAGAAGTAGAAGGGGACTTCAAGAACATGGTGGGGTCCGTTAGTTTGAACTTCGGACCCCGAATTTTCTGCACTACCTGCCATCCGCTTCCGACAGATGGCCTTTCTACTGCTTCTACCGCTGCAGATGCAGCTTTTGCCGTGGGTGCTGTTCTGCTGTTGCAGAGGCACCCACGGCTGCAGCTACTGGAGCGGATGGCCGTGCTTTGGCTGGTGGACTTGATGGACCTGCTGCTCTAGTGGTCGAGATAGCAGAAGCGCTACTACCGAAGACCTCGGTCCTTGGTGTTAGAACCTTAGTGGGCTGCGCACCACACTTGCACTGGCACGAGAATGTCATGCTCGTGTCTACAACGGACGTCTGCGTAGCAACGCTCTCCTTCCTGATGGGAGTTGACAACGTTTTGGCGAAGCTAGTGGCGAAGACCGGTGGCGCCAGTGCCTTAAACCGTTTCTTCGCCTCGCCAAAGGATATTCTTTCCTTAGTCTTCAACTCCTGTAACTTCTTTTCTTTAAGGTACACTCGACACTCCCTGCTCCAGGCTGGATGTGACCTGGAGCAGTTAATGCACACCTGTGGGAGGGTGCAAGTTGCACCTGGTTCATGCGCCGATTTTCCACATTTCCCACAAGTGGCGTTGCCTTTACAGTTCGCCGTCGTATGCCCGAACCGCTGGCACTTAAAACAGCGCATCGGGTCCGGAACATACGGACGAACGTTTAGATGTAGGTATCCAGCTTTTATGGACTTTGGCAACGTTGGAGTGTCGAACGTCAGGACGAAGGTGGCAGTTTTCTCAAGACTGCCGTTAACCCTTCGTTTGATCTGCCTAACCACGTCCACATTTTCTGATCCCCACTCCTTAAGGAGTTCCTCGGACTCTAGATCTATTAAATCTCTGCAAGTGATCACACCTTTGCTAGAGTTTTATGGAGTTCGCATTTCACTGCGAACTCCCGAGCTTCTCACACTTAAGGAGTGAAACAGCCTGCTTGTGGTTAGATGTTTCCAGAAGCAGGGTCCCATTCCTCAGCTTTTTCACACTCTTCAAGGTTCCCGCTATTCCCTCCAATCCTTTATTTATATAAAACGGAGAGACCTTCTCAAAGGATCCCTCCGTTCTTGCCATGATGACAAAGGCATTGTCTATTAGACAAACCTTCCCGTTACTGTGTTCTTGTTCCGGCGGAGGCCTGTCAACCCTCGCCCGCTTGTTGGAACTGGGTGTATTTTTTTTAACCTGCGGCACACCCGGACCGCAGGGGTTTTGTTTTTGTTTGTGAGAAGGAATTTTGGTCCCACAAGCAAAAACATGATATAAAGAAATGCTGATACAACAGGGGTGCGCAGGTGCCCCTGAGGTTGCACGTTAGCGTGTGATCTACCTCTCACACATGCACCTCCTCGGCACGTGGCTGACCTTGAGGTTGAGGGGTCTTTTATAGAGGTTTTTACCGTCCTCGCGATCCGGGCGATGAAGCCAAGATCCCCGTTCTCCTAGGCACACAACGTTCCACCGCCACGCCCTACGGTGGTCGTTGAAGCATGGTAGGAGTTTACGGTGTGGGAAACTTGCGGCGCTCACAAGTTTCCAGCTCGGGCACCACGGGTTCGCCAAACCCGTACCTGGCACTTGCGTACCAGGCCCCTGCGGGGATAAATTCTTAATAATCAGAAAGTGTTAGAGTAGGAAATAAGTATCAAAAAAGATGGAATATGGGAGTGCCCAGAATAGCATGCTGCGGCCATTTCTATTCATCATTCTAACTAATGAGTGTGTTGATCGTTTACAGTCAGAATATAGAATGTTTGCAGATGACATGATGGCATATAATTGGACCAAAACAGAAGAAGACTGAACAGCAGCAGGGTAGGGTTACATGCATCTTAGGCCAATTTGGAATGAAAATAAATAACAAAAAGAGCCATCTTATTATGTTCACATATTAAAAAATAGCTTACGATTAGAGGGCGGGGACAGAATTGCTTGAAGTGTAAATATAATGATAAACTGAACTGTGCAAAACACATTGGGCAGGTGGTATGAAAAGATGAGAATTGATTTACAAAACTTTGATCAGACCATTGCCTGAATATGGCGGTGCAATTTGGGACCCACATTTTGGTATGAAATACAGGAGTTGGAGGGCGTGCAAAGGAGAGCAGCTAGATTTGTTAGTGGAAATTGCCTCAGGACCAACTCAGTAATTGGTAACATAAACGAGCAGGATGGGAGGCATTTGGAGACAGAAGGAGAGTGAAGAAGCGTACAAGGTGTATGTCCGTGATGGGGCTTGGAAAGAATTAGGAGATGTGCATGGAAGAGAAAAGATGACCATGCATAATGGAGACAGAAAATTTTATTCTGTAAGGGTATCAGGGATTGGAATAATTTACCAAGAGAAGTCTGATGCAAAGATGCTGAAGGAAATTAAAATTCATAAATTGTAAGAGTAGGTGGGGGAAGGAATTTTAATACTCAAAGTATATAAGATGGTAATAGAATTGGAAAAAAAGACTTAAAAAATGGTAATTTGATGACAGCAGAAGTTGCCACCAGAGCATGCGCACAAGCGCAATTAGTCATTTAATTCAACCTGATTGACTAATTTTAAAATGATCTTTTCACACATTTTTAAAACTGAGTGTTAGAAAATGACCTGCAAAAATGCTGATACAAGCATAAGAGGCAGAATTTAAACTAAACATTAGTGAAATGCAAAAGTAAGGGTCTTTAGAAATTTCCAACATCAAAATTAACCCTGCAGTGGTCGCGCTCTGAAAAGTCCCATTAGAAATGGCTTGAGTGGACTACATATGTAATCCACGCGACCACTGCAGGGTTAACTGATGCAGTCCATGCAGTATAAACATTAGGATTAATGGAACTGGATTCAACACTCACCAGTTGATATAGAATCACAACCATGATCAAATAGCTCTCCAAGAGGACTTGAAGTGTTTGTTCGCCTAGCTTGTTTACCATCAATTGCATCTAAACTTTGGTAAACGAATAATCCCAAGGCACAGACTAAACATGCCCACCGTGGTGCCTGGAATATAAGTTCTACAGTGTCTTTTACATACATACACAAAGAGGCGATCATATACAGGTAAACTGCATTAAATGCATACCTCAGCCTTAGCATCTGGACTATAGTAGACAAGTATAAGGGTCGACACTATATTTACAATAAGTCCAGTAACTGTGATTAAATTAGGTGCAAGCCATACAGGAATCTTGCTAACTAACCAATTCCACCAGGGTTGTAAAAAAGGATCCAAAAGGCTTACACTTGTACAACTGTATTTATGATCACTGAGACGTTTAAGCTGACCAGCAGATAACAACTTCTCTTTATAAAACAACATTTTCTTAACAAATTAATCCACATTAAGCTTTTCAAATGGCAACATCGATGTGCTTCAGTTTATAAAGTACGGAAAACAAGTTCTTCGCACATGACATATTACTCCGATGCTAAATAACAAAGATAATAGATGCAATGCTTGAACAGCTGGAAAGCGGAAATCAAGGTTAATATACTGACTTATATAGAATCTTTACAAATATAATATCATCTTTGACTCTTGCTTATGTGATTATATTAAAAATTAATACTAATAACTAGATAATGATTATCATATCGTCTCTCCTGGAATATTCTGCAATAATTAAATGATAGCAAGTATGAATTAATGGTTAAGAGTGAGTAATGAGAATAGAAATTGGGAATTTACACTTGTGACCGATTATCTTAATGTTCTTTGTAGTTACCAATTACACACTATCTGTGGAAACCTCGACATATGCAGTTAGTGACGCATGGAGGAAAGAAATACATGGAGACGACGCAAGGGACCTTCACCCATGGATGAAGGAATATTTGGAGACGAAATAACACTAAATCCGTGAAACCCCATGAAAAAACTGCTCTCCTACTGCACATGCTCGGCGGCCATAGGGATCCCCTCAAAACATTGGGCTGTTTGTACTGTGTCAGCTGCTAAGAATATTTCATTTTCTAATATTCTAAAGTTTTCTATAATGCCAAGTTGTGTTGCAACGTGATTAAACAAACGTTGTTGCCCGAATTGAAGTTCACGATGCATTTCTTGTGTTTAGGTGTGTCTGCATAGTTTGATTTTGTAGTAGCAATATTAATGGAAATGTTGGTAGGTTGAAATGCGGTGTACAAGAAGAGAACAAACAAGTTATTTATTATTAGTTATTAGCTTCTGACTTATGAATGCACTGATTTTGCTAGCAAAATTATATAGGCCACTAACAGCACAATATCTTCTAAGTAAGCTCAGAAACTATGAGGTCTTTTGAAGTGATCCTTTTTTTAAAAGGTTCTAAACATTGACTTAGGCTATTTTTAAAATTTCAGATTTTGGTGACGTTTTTATTCTGGTCCAGGCCGCGTTTCAACCTAACCACAAGGATTAATAAAAAAACAAAACACCCAATCTGCATGTGCAGCAAAATTATCTTTTGGTCCAGTCTGCATCATAACCGGCAGTTCTATCATTACCGTGGCGCCACAATCTGGTGATGAATTCTTATAGAACTCGACGAATCAAATAGAAAATAAAGACTAAAATTTTTTGATATCTCGCTTGGTTTTCGAGATATAGCATGTTGAAAATCAGTTATAGGTATAGTTCCTTGTAATTGAATCGTTTATTTCAGAAACACGTCAACTGACATTTTTGTCAAAATTGAGATAAATACATATTATGGCTCATGATGTGTAAACACACTTGTTTGAGCAGAAAACTGTCAATGGCCAAGCATTTGTATGGTTTTTTTTCAAACACCAAATATTAAATTTAGTGCAAAAACCCGCTAAGTGACATCAGATGGCGGGTTTCTGTACTAAATTCAAGGAAAATTTCAGCTTATCTTTTGGGCGACCACAGCAACCTGCAGCCAATGTGAAAACTTCAAGGCAAAACTGAGAGACCCATATTTGAGTGACGTAGCAAAGCAAAGCGTAACAGCTGAACAAATACTTCACAAGCGTGGAGCGAAAAAGTTTTATACAAAACAAAACGAAATGACTGAAAACAAGGATGAAGATACAGTAGCGCTATGTATTGAGTTCATGTAAAACTTCCCGTTTCCAAATATTCCAGTTCAGGAAGTCTTCTACATGCGTCAGCTCTGGTTTAATGTATTTTGTGTTCACGATATGAAGACAGATAAAGCAAGTATGTACATTTACCATGAAGGTCAAGCCAACAAATCTCCGGACGAGGTGTGCTCAATGCTATCACATTATTTAAAAACTGAAGTTCCTCTTGGAGTTAAACATATTGTTTTCTTTAGTGATAGCACATCAGGCCAAAATAAAAATCATTGTGTTGTTCGGTTTCTGATGAACCTTTGTGATCGGGGAATATTCGAGACGGTGACTCACTATTTCCCAGTCAGGGGACATTCATTTCTACCCTGCAACCGTGATTTTGGTTATGTAAAACGTCTTGTGCGACAAGTGGACAGAGTGTACACTCCAGAGCAGTATGCTGAGATGATTATTAGAGCCAGTAAAACAGGGCAATTTTCTGTCTACCAAGTAAACAGTGACATGATCTTTAGTTTCAATACGTGGTGGCCCCATTTTTATAAAAACAAATGTGAACTCAGATGAAACAAATGGAAGGGGTGTGACCAAGGAATAAAAAATCCTTTTAAAGTCTCAACCTGCAAAGAATTTAAGTAAAGCAAATCTGCACCAGGAAAAGTTGTGGTCAAAAACTTTATCGACGGATACACATTTTCAACTTTTACCTTGAAAAAGTATGTTGCTGCTCCTGAACACCCAACACTGCAAGCATACACGTCTGGAAGAGTACCAATCAATGTAAAGAAGATCAACGACCTGAGGAAGCTTAGCAAATACGCTAAAGGATATGAAGCTTTCTATGACAACATCCTCCAGTGGCCTACTACTGGAGCGGAGTGCAACGTTGATAGGCAGTACGAAGATGAGTAGTCCCATAGAGAGAAAGGAAAAATGAGTAATGCTGTAACTATATATGTTAAAATTCTTTATAGTACAAAAGTAATTATAGATCTTAGGTTGCTTCTAATAAATATTTTAAGTTTATACTATTAGGTTTTTGTCGTTAAATACCCTCCTGGTATTTAAAAAAATTAAAAGTTAGCTTCAAAATTACAGTTTTTAATGATGTGAGGCTGTAAACTGAATTATTTAAAAAAAAATTCTGAAGAAAGTATACTAAATAAAATGGAAATTGAAGCAACATTTGTTTTGAGAAGACATTATGTATTCATCTAATTTTTTCAAGCCAAAAGTTCAATTCAAACAAAAAATATTAAGTTTTTTCTGTTTCACCGAAAATTTAAAAAAGTGCACTTACCGGGTTTCTGGAATAAACGATTCAATTTTGGTGACTTTTTTTTTGTTTAAGGCCGTATTTCAACCTAACAACAATCATTAGGAAGAAAATAAAACACCTATATTGCATTTCCACAGTGTATATATGGTGGTTTTGGTGAATTTTTTTCTGGTCCAGGCAACATCTCACCCTAACCTCCTCACATTTGAGGTACAATATCTCGAGTAAGCGAAATATCAAAATAGTTTATTCTTTATTTTCGATTTGCCTCGTTAAGTTGCGTACGAATTCATCATCAAATTTGGATATGGTGAAAGTTTTCTTCTAGTCTAGGCCGCATTTCAACCTAACCACGTCCATTTTAAGGTAAAATATCTCGAGAACGAAGCGAGATATCAAAAAAATTTATTCTTTAATTTCAGTTTTTCTCATCAAGTTACATAAGAATTCGTCATCAAATTGCGGCGCCACGGTTATCGTTGAATCCCCTCATAACCTAAAAACTTCACTTTTTGAGACCATATATCTCGCGAACTAGGCGAGATATCGAAAAATTTTATTCCTTATTTTCGATTTTTATCGCCGTGTTACATAAGAATCTATCATCAAATTGCCTTGATGTTTTTGTGCCTATTCCCCGTGTTTCTATGGCGAAGCAATATGGCGGCCTCCCCACCCCACTTCTCTGTACCCGGTTTCACTCCAGTACGTGGTGAAGGTCCCTTGCGTCGTCTCCATATATTCCTTCCTCCGTGCCTTCACCACGCATTGAATTGACGCCGGGCGGAGAGGAGTGAGGAGGCATGGCCGCCATATTACCTATCCATACAGACACGGGGAATATGTACAAAAACCTCAAGGGGACTCTCGGATAAACGTGACGCCGCAATCTGATGATGGATTATTATTTAACTCTATGAGACAAATAAAAAATGAAGAATAAAATATTTTGATATCCTACTTATTTTTCGAGATATTCTGTCTCAAATTTCAGACGTTTTGGTTGAAGTTCAGAAGAAAAATTGGTCAAATTCAAATTTGATGATGGATTCTTATTTAAAAAGGCGTGAAAAATAAAAAATAAAAAAATAATTGTTTTGATAGCTCGCTTAGTATTCGAGATATACTGTCTTAAAAGAGAGGTGGTTAGGCTGAGATGCGATCTGGACCAGAAAAAAATCACCAAATTCACAAGGAACTACACGCTGGATATGCACAATAGGTGTTTTATTTTCTTCCTAGCGGTTGTTGTCAAGATCAAATATGGTCTGGATCATAAGAACTCATGTAAAGCACAAGGAACTATACTTGTAGGTGATGTTTGACACTCAATTTCTAGAGAATTAAGCGAGATATCGAAAAAAAATCTTTACTTTCATGGAAATACAAAAGAAATCATCAGATTGTGGCACCACGGTAATGATAGAAATACCTCAAAAGAATATTTTAGTGTTAGTTGCCTACATAAATTCGCCAGCAACATCAGTAAATTTATTTTGTTACCCTACATCGTAAGCTTAATTGGGAATAGCTGGAAGTAGTTTACATCGCGATACACGTTTTGTCACTAACATGGTTCTCATGAAATTACTATCAATACAGAAAAATTCGTTGTCCCTTATGTAACAACAAAACCATTCTGGACTGCATTTAAACCTAACCACAATTTTCATTAAATTGCCGCTACAGAATCAAATTATGTAGACACACCACACACGCGTATTTGAATCGCAAACTGCATTTGGGGTAACAACTTCGGTTTGCTTCATCAAGATTCCTATATTGCATAGCATAGCATAATTTATCACATTCTGTAGAGTGAGCGCCTGCTGGCGTGTGACGTCACGATTGCCGACGCCACGCAACACAGGAGCGTTTTGGCGGGCTTCCAAATCCTCTAAATTTTAACGTTGAATTTTACGTAACATAAGCACTTTTGTTAAAAAAATAATTTGTACTCGGTAAATAACGTTTACCAATAAACTATTTAAAACCATTTTTTAAAAATAGTCAAATAGCCAATTTAATATACGGCCTCCTGCAAAATTGAGTTTGACACCTATGGTCTACAATCTGAAAAGGCCACCGGATTAACCAAGCTCATCGCTACTCTCCTTCAGAATCGTAGGTTTTTCGTTGACTTTCAAGGACAGCGCAGTCGATGGAGGGTATAAAAGAATGGGCTACCTCAATGTAGTGTACTGGCCCCAATCCTTTTGAACACTTCTACAAACGATCAGCCATTTCATCCAGCTACCAGGAGCTTCGTGTACGCTGATGACCTAGCTCTAGCCTCACAGAGCACAAAGCTTGAATTTGCAGAAAGAAATTTGTCTGCTGCTCTTGAAGGCCTATCAAGCTATTATAGGGAAAAATACTTAAGACCTAACCCTTCAAAAACTGAAGTGTGTGCCTTTCACCTGAAAAATGGGAAAGCTCAGCGTAAGTTAAAAGTAATGTGGTCAGATATCGAACTGCAGACATGTAACACCCCAAAATATCTGGGAGTGACACTCGCCAGAACCCTCACATATAAGGAGCACTGCATGAATTGCAAAATTAAGATCACTACAAGAAACAACTTACTGCGCAAACTAGTTGGATCACAGTGGGGCAGTCAACCACAAACTATACGTACATCGGCAATGGCCCTTTGTTACTCTGTTGCAGAATATGCATGCCCAGGTTGATGAAGTCCTCAATAACACCTGTAGGCTAGTGACAGGTTGCTTAAAGCCTACCCCAGTTGATAGGCTTTACCAGCTTTCGGGCATTGCACCACCCAGTATTTAGAGAGAAGTGGCTGTGAACAAGGAGAGGACCAAAGTAGAACGGGAAAACGCTCATCCACTGCACGGCCATACACCACCAACCCAGAGACTCAAATCCAGGAAAAACTTTCTCAGAACATCACGGGAACTAATTGGATCACCTGAAAAGACAAGAGTACAGTTATGGAAAATGAAGGTTCCTAATATCTCAGGACCACTGACAGTTGCAGAGCGCTTGACACCTGGTCATGCAGAGGACTGGAACGTCTGGCGGTCCTTAAATCGATTACGAATAGGAGTGGGCAGGTCCAAGAAAAACCTAGTGAGATGGGGTTATACTGATGCTACCAATATTAAGTGCGAATGTGGTGAAGACCAAACTATGAATCATATGCTCGAGTGCTCTATGTGCCCATCATCCTACAACAACGAAGACCTGTTTCAAGCAACACACAATGCAATTGAGGTTGCGAAGTACTGGGCTAAGTGTGTTTAAGGTTGTTGATTTGCACAATGTATTTAACTGTGTATTTTGATGTTTGTGATACGAGAATAATAAAATTCAGTAAATTGATGTGACTAAATTTTGCTCCCTTCAATAACCACTGTTTTTACCATTTCTGTCTAATTTTTTTCCCTTTTTTTCTGAGTATCAGAACAATAGCCGCCGCAACAACTAATTTCTGTGTGTCAACCATATTGACATTTAGCCAGTGACAGCAAAATGAAGTAGTAGACGGAGTGTCTGTGGGCTCAACTGCGTTCCGTCAAATGTTCCGTCTTGTATTACAACTTGAGACTGTACAAGCAAAACGATCGACAAGCATGAGTGTGTATGCCAGGCTTTACATCATTTTGCCCATTGCACATATATTAATAACTAGCAGTTACCCGCGACTTCGTCCGCGTGAAAGAGTGTTGTAATATCAGATTTTGTCAGTGGTTAGGGCTTCCAACTGGAGATGGAAAAGTCCCCAGCTTGAATCTCAGTCTCGGCGAGGATTTTCAAAGGTCCTTAGCTCGACCTTCACTTCTGACATAAGTTGTTGTGTGATGTGAGTTACGCCAGAATGCTCACTTGGTTCTGATTCCATGTTGAACTGTGGGTCCTCTATGTTCGGCAGGTTACTGGGTTACAAAAGAGGCTGATTGCGGAGACGTAAAGAAGCCTTGTCATCAGGTCAATACGACCATATAATTTATGTTAGAGCTATTTTTATTAGTAATAGTAATAATAAGTGTTGCAATAAAATAATAAAAAATTATTTATGTTCCACAACTACTTCATTCAATTTTTAAAATAATAAAAATATTCTGTTTGTTAGGAATATTTTCAGTTTAATAAATCCGTATATACAATATTGAATATTTGTCTCCTAGGTTTTGGCTATTTTCATAGCCCTAGTTTTCTTATATTTCTTTGAAAGAATTGAATTTCGTTACCCAGCATCTCTTAAAATTACTAATTTCATCTCGCGAATAAAAATGAAAATAGTTTTAATTAATAGAAGTTCAAAACGTCAAAATATTAGCAATACATTGATGCAATTGACTAAATATCAACAACAAAAAAACACTAACATCCAAACAGTAAATAAATACTTAAGTGGCCCAAGGACGTTCATTTCCTTAAAAAATTGCGATACTAAAAATGAATATTTTGATTTGCATTGAAAATCTGAAAAAAAAGTCTAAAAAAAAAAAAAAAAAAAGAACTTAATTTGCTCTTTGAATATTGAATTTGTTTTGAGGATATATTGGATCCATCAACAGAAATTTACATATTATAGTAGTAATTGATTCTTTTATCCATAATGATCAGTGGTATTGTGGTAATGGTTTCTCTATCTGCGGAAACAGTTAAATGGCCTGTACACCAATTTACTATAGTTCATTCGTTTCGATCCATTAATTCTGTGCTAAAATATAAATTTCAATGTTAAAGTAGTAATTGATTCTTTCTTCATAACTGGTTTCTCAATCTGCCAACAGAATTGAATGTCTACCGGCAAATTACCACTCTGCTTGTCTGCCACTCTACTGAATAAAACATTTATAAATTTCAAAAATTTACTTCTGCCAACGTGTTCTGCTAAATCATCCAAGCATATTATAAATCTTTTGATACAAAATCGGAACAAAGCAACACATGACATCACTAATAATGTTTCGTTCTGGCCCATGCTGCACTTCAACCAAGTCACAAACTCAGTTAATATTACCGCTAGAAAATCAAAACTTCTATCAGTTGCGCATTAATACATTCACTATATTGCATGTTAGTGACGTCATTAATAGCGAAATAAACTTGACTTATTATTTCAGATCTCGATACTAAATGAACCTGGAAAGTCCATAATTCTCTACAATCGTTAATTTTGCTGGTCAAGTTTACATCGCGATAAAGTGACTTTTATTGCTCGTAATTTAGTAAGGTGTATAATGAAACTAATTGTGATAGTAATTTATGCTATACTAATTAGGAATCTTGATATAGAAAATTCTGTTACTACTCGAAATGAAGTTCCAGTGCATTTAAGGTGTTGAGATATGTTCGTATCGTTTGATTTTGTAGCGGCAATATTAGCAGAAATAGTGGTTTAGCTGAAATGCTGCCTGGACCAGAATGTTTTTGTTACAGCAGAATGAATTTAGTTATTATTAGTAATAAGTAAGCAGCTTTCATATGTTCCGTGCAAATGAGGTGTACTGTGTTAAAAACGACTTCTAGTGCTACTTCATGAAACAATAAGTTTATACATTAGCCCATTGAATTCATTAGTTTTAAGTGTAAAGTGACCAGATTTTAACATTGGTAAAGCGGGACACCATTGACCGGGGGGGGGGGGGGGGGGGTCTTGATTATAAAGATTGTCTATATCGAGAAAAAATAGTTTGTAATATTTTTTTTTAATTTCAACATAAGTACAATTTACAAATATAATACATTAAAAATTATGTATAATATTATTTTATTCTTTGGCATGTTTCCGATATGAGTGATTCTTTTTTCAGTAGATAGCTGTCATTTTTTAAAAGCTCATGAAATTTTTTAAAAGACTTTATTAAATTATATTTCACACGGCTCTCAAGGACTCAGCACTTAATTGTGACTTTTCTGATGTCCACACTTTATTTATCTTAGAAAAAACATTCAGTCGCAGCACTAGTTCCTGGTAAGGGGTCGTCCATTAATAACATGTGGTGTTTTTTCGGCCTAATTCGCCTCTATAAAATACAGTATAAATACTGTATTGTCTGGTAAATTTAAGAACATTCATGAGATAAATTACTTACCTGAATTATCTGAATATCTAATTTGTTGACATCATTGTGTATTGTCTGAAAGGCAGTTACAAAATGTTGTCGTCGTTGCCAGTGTCGAAAAATGCCATTGTTCATTAAGTCTAAACAATGGTGGTCGAATGTTAACAATTGATAAACAATGCGACCTTTGATAAGCAGTTCTTGATAATTACTTCTCGATAGTCAGTTCTCAACAATTATTTGTTTTTATTAAAGTTTAATAAAAAAATAATATAAACTCATATACTGACGAAATTGCCACATGGCCGCCGAAATCCGTAAATTCCCTTCCCTTCTCCCGCCGTTCCCTGTTTTGTCATGCATTCTTTTAAAAAATCGGGGCTTTTCTAAAACGCCGCGGGACGCGGGACAAATCGTTAAAAATCGGGACTGTCCCGCTAAAAGCGGGACGTCTGGTCACCTTATTTAAGTGTAGCATTCGATAGATATTTGCAGAATATTGAACAGTAAGTAAAAAGCAGTACTATTTGTACAAAAATTCTGAACGAAAAATAAAAGAGGTTAGTTAAGTTTTAAATTGCAGCAAAAGTAATTTGTAATACAGAGACCATATAGTAACAAAAAAGAAACAGGAAATAAATTAAACCGAGATAGAATGGAATCCTTAACATTTTTTATAAATACGACATTTGGGGCACGAACATATTACACTTTAAGTGAACCGACTTTCGTGCTGGTATACTCATAGCAAGGAATGGGAAGGAATTCGGTCATGGCCTTTTGAAGGAAGCATCCCGGCATTTGCCTGGAGTGATTTGGGAAACCATGGAAAACTCAAATCTGGGCGATTTTCTATCTGGTCGGTCACAATAATATGTCGTTGTTGACGGGGAAGCCTCTTTTAGGCTGGATGTTACTTCGGGCGTTCCTCAAAGAAGTTTAATAGGGCTAGATCTTTTCCTAATTTTTAGAAACGATCTCAGTGACAACGTTAATTGCAGGATACGATTGTTTGCAGATGATGCACTTCTCTATAGGGAAGTAAGGAGCTCTTACGATTGCTTAGAAATTCAGCGCGATCTGGAGCTTACTTCAGAATGGTGTCATAAATGGCAGCTTTCACTTAACTGCGAAAAGTGCAAGGCAATGAAAATAAATTGCTCACGAGTACATAGTTAACAATTCGGTTGTTGACAAGGTGGATTCCCTGAAGTATCTAGGCGTAACAGTACAAAGCAACATGAAATGGGACTTGCACATAACTTCCGTCGTAGGCAAAGCTAATTCTAAACTGCGATTCATAGATCGTATTTTGAGAAGTTTTAATGCTCATACAAATGGAATAACGTACAAAACACTAGTGCGTCCGCATTTGGATTACTGTTGTGGAGTTTGGGATCCGTATAGCAAGGGATTGATAGACACATTAGAGAAAGTACAGAAGAGAGCCGCCCGATTCATGATTGCTAGTTACAGTCCTTACGAAAATGTCACAGAGTTGATTCGTGGGTTGGGATGGGATTGTTTGGCACACAGACGACGTCGTTTTCTTTTGAATTTGTTGGAGAATATGCGAAAATCTTTAATTTACAAGTGCAATGAAATACTTCTTCCGCAAACCTGTTTAGGTCACAATGACAGGAGGGATAAGATTAGAGAAATAAGATGCCGTACTGATACGTTTATGTATTCTTTCTTTCCTCGTTCTGTTCGGGATTGGAATGCTCATAATTAGGATTGGTGTTTAGTACCCTCTGCCACCCACAATATTTGTGAATTGCAGAGTGTAGATGTAGATGCCTGTCTTGATTTTGGTTCAATAAACAGATTTTATTAAATGAGTACTTATTACCCTGGGAAGCAGAAACTTCCCCTTGGTGGGTCAGATGGCCACAATTGGAAGACTCGGGACTGGCTCAACCGCCCACGACTGGAAGATCGGGGTTTATAACCTCTGGTGAGACAAGTCCGAGGCTGTCTCTTCGTCTTCATCACAACCACGAACACGCCGTCGGTGCAGAAGAGGAACCACTGGGCTTCGAAGGAGTCTTTAACGACATTCAATGTTAAGCTGCTAAGTTAATTAAAAAAACGTAAAATGACACATTAGGAAAACTTCATACTGAAATCTTAGAATCAAGCGTACAACTGTATTGAAGTTGACGGCCTCGATGAGTCTAGAGAAACAACGTTCCTTATCTCCGAATTAATCACATGCTGTGTAAAATGCTTTCAATCGCAAGGCGGGTTGTGTTTGCAGTAAGCAAAGGCTACACTTCTTTCAAGCAGAAGCGCTGTTCTGAATATTCGTAAATGGTCTGTGAAGGGAAGATGTCCAGACACTGTATCTGAGAGAAATGCTGCGTAAAGAATTAGTCATTGTGTAACAGTTGGAACAAAGTCCTTAGTTTATAAACTGTAAGTCTGATTTAGATATTTTAATGAATCTGTGAATTTTGGTGAACGAAGAAGAACTTTGGTAACTTGGGCTTGGATTTAATAAAATAGATTACGCAAATCAAAATTAGATATTTTCTCAACATTTTTCGGTCCAGCTCAATCTAGGGGGGAAAAAATTATGAAGGAAAAATTCAGTGTCTCTATAGCTGAAAAGTACGCCGGAAACGTTCTGTCCGGAATCCGGATTCCACTTTTACTTCACTCTAACAATCGGTGGTTTTTGGGTTGAGCCACGTAGAAATGGAATGTTCCACAAATTAAAACTGTGTATTACGAGAACGAACGATTGTTACAGGTCATCCTATCAATGATGCTAAACATATTTTTCTTCCTTCTATTTCTGATTCAGTTACTTGCACCAAGTTTCGTAATCATTTAGGTGACGGGAAGTTAAGTTTCAATGGGACCATACTTTGTGCCTTTAGGTTAGTAAAACCTAATATTACATTACTTGCACCAAGTTTCGTAATCATTTAGGTGACGGGAAGTTAAGTTTCAATGGGACCATACTTTGTGCCTTTAGGTTAGTAAAACCTAATATTACATTCGTATTCAGCTGCAAAAGACCTCAAGAGAAGAGAAGATTTGCGGCAGAAAGTAGTTACCGCTCACCCTGAAAATCATCGCAGTCACGATAGACCCCATGACAAAACCAAGATTTCATTTGAAAGAGAAGATAGTTTGCTGGAACCTTGAAGTTGAGTAGGAGTATTTCTATTCGTTCAATTATTGTAAAGAAGTCTTGCGACAGATTTTTGTCGCACTACCACGCAAAATTTTATTGAACGAAATGAAAAGAAATCAGTAACCGATTCAATAGATTCATTACTTATTGTCTTTAAATAAGCAGTACTAGGAAGAAACGCAGATAAACACAAACAATTAATGGTACTTTCCTTAGAACGGTTGTAAGACCCTAGGCTGAAACCGGGGCTGTAGTATAGCCTTAGTGCCTCAACGAACAGTTCGTGGTTGACTCAAAGTTCTGTAGAAAATTTATTAAATGATTTTGATTTGACCATGTAGCCGGATAACTCAACTTAAATGCTTGAGGTCGCCACAATATTTGTTAAACCACAAATAGAGAAAGGGTGGCAAAATCACTACGAAATGATAAAAGTTCACTTTCCGAAAATTTCAAGTTTTATTTTAAGAAAATCACAAGTTCAAAATTTCAAAGATGTACTTAATAGTTGAGTTGGAAAAACGAACACCCTTTACCAAAAGTTTGCAAGTTGTGGAGAGATATTTGAACCAACCGAACCCCTGATGAAAAATTTACAAGTTCATGTTACTAGTTAACCTTGCGTGCCATACACAAAAGTCTCAAGATGGCCGACTCGGTAGCTTCTCCTCAACCGCCTTTCTCCCACCCGACACTACACTTGCGCAGACTATACGCACATACTGCTCAGCTTGATAAAGAAGTAAAGATGGAGTAGCATGCCCGCACCAGATTATATAGGTTCTATGACGTCACAGCCTAAGCGCAGCTTTCTGCTGCCGCCTAGCAAAAATGTGCGCTCACTAACTCAGTAACCAAACAGATATAAGGTAATTAAACACTAACAGTGTTTAGACTTTTTTAATAGAGAATCAATAGATATGCAGTGAGTAACTTTAAGTGCTTGGTTTTAAATGTCTATTTTAACCTTCGCGTATGAGGCGACCTACTTTCTGCTTGGGGAAATACCTGTTCTTTTAAAATTGCATAATTTCGTCATTTCTTCTAAATCGCAATTTATTTAAATAATATTTATGTCAACGTGTTCTCCAAAAATTCCTGAGCTTAATGGTGTAAGTTTTATCAAGATTTATGCCAGGATAGTGAAATTACAGCTTTGACAAGATTTACAAAAATGATATTTGGGTTTTAATTTAATAACTTTACTTCTACTGCTTTTATCGAAAATGTAAAATTACCGGAATATTCTCTGACTTAAATTAAGTATTATGAAAGTTGTCTTAGCTCTGTATCTAACTTCGATTGGCTGTAATAAATTCCTAAACTTGGCACATGGTTTCATGACGAAATCTTATATCTTATATATATATGTATAAAAAAAATACGTGTTTTTTCCTATATTTCACTTTTCAGCCACCACTACCTAGCACAGATCACTGATGTTTGTGGGTGGAAGTAGCATGGAGTTTCCTGTCGTGCACAACGTTGGCCGAATGCCGATAGCTGTGGGGATGTGGGAGATATAATGATTAAAGTTGGTCAGTGCAGGGCGTTTTCATATTTCGACCAAAAATTCGTATCTCCGTATACTACTCTTTCCTGCCACAACTACATAACATAGACTTTTAGTGTTTGTGTGCGGTAGTAGAATCGTCTTTCCTGTCGTGCACTATGGTTGTTAGATGTCGGTAGCTATGGGGAAGTGGGAGAAATGGGGGTTGAAAGTGGTCGACCTGTGGCAGTTTCATACTTCTGCCAAAGACAAAAGTGTCATGGTGTATCACTTTTCAGCGAAAACTATAGATCACAGTGAGCCGTGCGCGGCTCATCTTCACGCTGCGGCCATCATCTGCCGTCAGCCCACCGCTTCGCTAGGGGGCGCTGTGGCGGAATTTCTGCCATCTGGCGAGCGATTGTCTTCTGTCGCACGCCTGCTGCTCCGCTAGGCAGCGCCGCGGTGGAGTAGTGCCCTCTGCCGGATAGCGTGGGGTATATAAGCAGTGACCCGGCGCGGCCAGGCCAGTTGGATACCCAGTCGGATAAGCAGTCAAGTAACGTCAGTGATGCAGAGAGTGTCGGAGCTGCGTGGACTGTCGGAGGCGGCGTACCTCCCTGGGTCGTCGGGAAGCGTAAGGCCCGGACGGGCAGTGGGCGCCCAGGGAGGCCGTTAATGGGGCCGCTCCGTCCGTCAGTGTACCAGTGAGGGCCAGTGCGATATCCAGTGAGGAAGGAGTGTCGGAGCTTCGTCGACTGTCGGAGGCGGCGTACCTCCCTGGGTCGTCGGGAAGCGTAAGGCCCGGACGGGCAGCGGGCGCCCAGGGAGGCAGTTAATGGGGCCGCTCCGTCCGTCAGTGTACCAGTACCAGGCCAGTTGGATATCCACTGAGGAAGGACTAACGTCAGTGCTGCAGAGAGTGTCGGAGCTCCGTTGACTGTCGGAGGCGGCGTACCTCCCTGGGTCGTCGGGAAGCGTAAGGCCCGGACGGGCAGCGGGCGCCCAAGGAGGCAGTTAATGGGGCCGCTCGGTCCATCAGTGTACCAGTACCAGAGGCAGTAAGAAGAGTGAAGCGTTAGCAGTACCAGTACCAATACCGACAGTTGGACCTCCATCGCCGGGCGCGGGAAAGAGGTCAGTCTCGGCTAGGAAGTGAACAGGCTGAGGAGGAAGTGGCGGTGTCGGAAGCGGCAGTTGAAGAAAGCGACGTGCTCCATGCACGGGCAGCAGTTAAGCGGAGCAACGTGACACTTGGCCGTCGACGAGGGGTTATTGACGGTGCCTGGTCTGACAAGCAGTTCTGAGTGGCTGTAAACTGTGTCATCTCACATGTCCAGACTATATGGCGGTTTGGGGTGTCCTCGTAAGGTGTGCGCTTTGGCACCTTCTGGAGCAACCTGTGCTGTCATGTTCCACGAGTGGATAGACTGTTAGAGAGTTCGTGGTATTCAGACAATTCAACTTCGTTGTATTTTCTGCTTCCTCCGTGCAATTGGAGATTTTCTGTTTGGTGTTCGTGCTTGCGTGGGACAATCTATGTCACTAATGGCTGTTCTTTCACATGAGGGAAACAGTGTATGTATGTTTGTCTGTACCCTTGAGGAGTGCTGAAACATTAATACAAACCAGTGTTGGTTGAGCTCAACTGATATAAGTGCCTTGAGAAGCTCGATCTTTGGAAATCCTGTTTAGGAACTTATAGCACCGGATATTCTACCATTATTAAATTGTTGTTTAGACATAAGTAAATTTAAGTGTGTAAATCCTTGGACTCTTGGGCCATCATGGATCATTAAGGCCAACTAGTATTGTGGGTATTTAATATAAGTATATCTTGGGGAATTTTAAGTAACCGATTGGTAATTAAGCTTATTACATGATAAAGTGTGGAAATCTTATGTTTGAAGTTGTTGATATTGTTGTGTAAAGTTGTATTGTATTTGGTATTTATTGTAATAAACAAGACTGAGACAATTGTAACCATGCGCCCACATGCTTGCCAACCTAACTACCACCTCACACAGATAACTGGCGTTTGTGTGTAGTAGTAGTAGCACAGAGTCACCTTTCGATCACAACAGCGGCCGAATTTCAGAAACTGTGGTACTGTGGTAGATATGGTGGTTGTAAGTGGCCGACCAAGGATATTTTCGTATTTCGACTGTCTCCGCATATGTCACTTTTCTGCCACAACTACATAGCATAGAGCATTGGTGTTTGTGTTTGGTAGTAGAATCGTATCTCATGTAGTGCACTATGGTTGTTAGATGTCTGTAGCTATGGGGGTGTGGGAGAAATGATGGTTTAAAGTGGTCGACCTGTGGCAGTTTCATACTTCTGCCAAAGACAAAAGTGTCATGGTGTATCACTTTTCAGCGAAAACTATAGATCACAGATAACTGGCGTTTGTGTGTAGTAGTAGCACAGAGTCACCTTTCGATCACAACAGCGGCCGAATTTCAGAAACTCTGGTACTGTGGTAGATATGGTGGTTGTAATTGGCCGACCAAGGATATTTTCGTATTTCGACGAAAGGCATGTGTCTCCGCAGATTTCACTTTTCTACCACGACTACATAGCATAGAGCATTGTTGTTTATGTGTGATACTAGAATCGTGTCTTGTCATGCACTATGGTTGTTAGATGTCTGTAGCTATGGGGGTGTGGAAGATATGGGGGATGAAAATGGTCGACCTGCGGCAATTTCATATTTCTGCCAAAGACGCATGTGTCACGGTGTATCACTTTTAAGTGAAAACTATCAATCGCAGATCACTGGCGTTTGTGTGTGGTAGTAACACAGTCTCCCATCGATCACAACGTTGGCCGAAATTCGGTAACTGTGGGAGTGTGTGAGATATGGTGTTTGAAATTGGTCGATCATGAATATTTTCGTGTTTCATCCAAAGACTTGTGTGTATCCGTAAATTTTACTTTGCTGCTGGAACTACATAGCGTAGAAGACTGGTACTTGTGTGTGGTAATAGTATCGAGTCTCCCATCGTGCACTAGGGTGGTTAGATGTCTATAGCTGTCAATATGAATTCTTTACAATCACGAACGAAGTCGTGGGTACCAGCTAGTAATTTCTAAAATCTTTATAAAATCTGTTCTACTGCATGGAATGGCCTGAAATTAATATATGTGATATTAGATGTTTGGGTCTTTCAAGAAATCTACTTTTTATTCCGAAAGCTTTCTAGGATTCTGTGATAAAAAATGTTAAAAGTGAAGTGCATCTAACGAAGTGTTTAAAAATTGATTTAAGTTATCTACACATCCAGAAACTACGTAATTTTAGTGAATTTACCTTCTTATTAAATTATTGTTCCTTTAAAACTATTTTATTTAATTTAAAAGTGTGCAGAAATAGTGAAATACCAAATATCAAAAATCTATTGTTGGGTGAGCTGAATTATTATGGATTATCACATTTCAGGTTAGTATAAGGTTTTTATATCATTATAGAAAGTTAATTTTGTTGTTTTATTAAATGTTGAGTCACTTTATTGCTCTCAAATCAATTTGAAAATGACGAAATGCTCATATAGTAGAAGTTCATTGTTTCAAAGTTGGATTATTATTGATTATTTTATTTTCGGTTGATTTAGAGTTTGTTTACTGTTATACAAAGTTTATATAGGGCTTTTGTTACATACTGACAGTCTTTACTGCACTTAAATTGGTTTAGAAGTGGTGAAATTGACCTATGGCAAAGTTTATTGTTTGGAAATTGAATTTATGTGAATTAACCTATTTCCTACCAAAATAATGTTTTCTTACTGTCATAGAAAGTTTACTTAGGTCTTTTATTAACTTTTAAATACCTTTACTGCTTCTGAAAGGGTTTATTTAGTCTGTTTGGTCATGGTATCTGCATGCTATATAAAGCGTCACTCTCCTAACCTATATAAGCAACGAAGCTATCTGTTACTGAAGAGTTAGCTCCCCCCCCCCCCTTATGCCTAAAGGTGAGTAGCTAGAATTTGACAAAATTCTAAGGTGCTTACACGGTAGATTCCGCTAAATATCCTAGGGGTAACAATTCGTAATAATTTGTCGTGGAATGAGCATATCGAGAATGTAATTGGGAAAGCAAATCGTTTGCTCCGATTTCTAGGACGTAATTTAAATCAATGCACTCCGGAAGTTAAATCGATTGTATGCAAGTCACTAGTGCTTCCTCACTTAGAATATTGTTGTTCTGTAAGGGCTTAATGGAGGCGTTAGAGAAGGTCCAAACAAGACCCGCCCGATTCGTTACAGGTATATATACGAGTATATACAGGGGCGTAGCTACTATGGGGCTAGGCGGTGCAGTGCACCGGGGCCCTCACGCTGAGGGGGGCCCCCAAGCATACCTCAAGGGGCCCCCAAGCGCAGTTTAGAGGGCCCACGAGCCTTCACGGCAAACTGGCGACCTTTTTTTTTTTTTTTTTTTTTTTAGCTCTACCGTCGTCTAAGGGGGCCCCTGAGAACACAGGAGCCCCTCACTAAGGGCCCTCGCTGTGCTCAGGAGGGGCCTCAAACACTGCTCAGGGGCCCCTAAAGAACAATTCAAGGGCCCCCATCCTCAGTTCAGGGGGCCCTTACCAGCACACAAAGCAAAAAAAGGTCACCCGTCTGGCCTGAGGGCCCAAAATAAATTTTTTGCACCGGGGCTCTGGTTGACCTAGCTACGCCACTGTATATATATAGTTGGGGGGAAAGCGTAAGTGCGATGTTGAAGGAGTTAGGTTGGGAAGACCTGGAGCACCGAATGCGTTGCTCTCGACAGAAGTTAACTAAAAAATTCACGACTGTCGTATTTCGGAATGACTGCAAACAAATACTGCTACCAGCAACATTCATATCTCGGAATGACCGCAAAAATAATATAAGAGAAATCAGGGCCAGAACCGATTCATTTCTGTACTCATTTTTCCCACGAGCGATTAGGGAATGGAATAGAAAGGATTTACAGGGGGAGTAAACTTAAAATCCTACAGGAGTAGCTTTCGATAAAGCACTCCGGCCATCCTGATCTGGGTTTTCCATGGTTTTCCCGGATCACTCCAGGCGAATGCTGGTATGGTTCCTCACAATAGCCCATGGGCGCCTCCTGCCATATTCTGTATATCCATTTCGGATAGGTGCAATTCACCCTCCGCCACACACTTTTAGTGAATCGTGGAGTAATGGTGATGATGATGATGATAATAATAACACCATAATAGCAGCCACACAGAGGCGTTAAATTGAAAAGGGTCTTAGTGCCATCCGGGCGTACATGGCTACTGTGAATGGTATTACCTCTCCATAATAATGCAGCTGGAGTCGTTTCCCGTTGCCTTAGGTCTCGTATCCACTTCAGCCGCTCATTCTTTTGAGCGCGATCGTCTGAACGTGCTCAAGAAAAAGGATTTTTTTTTTTCGAACGAACCTGATGCCAGTGCTCAGAAAACGCTGGATTATTGTGCCGTCACGTGTGCGCGCGGTAGCTGCGGCCTTTGTTATTATCCATGCGATATTAAACAAGAAAAATACCAAGGTGGTGTATTAGAGAAAGTTTTCGTCAGGGAAGAAATTATCTTAATAATTTCATTCGCGAATTGAATTTTGAAGGAGATAACGAGACTTTTCAAAACTTTACGAGCATGTCAAAGATCGATTTCAAACATTTCCTGTGTTTAATTGAATCTCATATTAAATAGCACTGTAAACATATGCGTGAGGCTATCCCACCAGGAAATAAAATTAATGATATCTGTAAGATTCCTTGCCTTCGGGATTTTCCTATACAAACCTGCAGCATATGTCCAAAGTACCTTACATCAGCAGCCGTTTTGTTCCGGTAGTCTGTGATGATACTGTTCAGCCGCTTCAAAATTATTTACAGGTTGGAACCAATTTATTATTTTTATAGACTTTTACTACCAATGTACATTGAAATATTGCTTTTTTTTTTAATTTGTTTCTTTACTTCATCAATACCATGGTTTAATACCTCGCTGATTTTACGTCATGCATCCTTTCATTTACTTCGATTATAAATACTGTTCGTATGAGCTTTCCCGTAATAAATTCTTTGATGTGTACCGATTAATTGTTGTCAAATAAGTGCCGTTCATGCTCGCGCTCATTGTTAAGGTGCGTTTACACGCTCAAGCCATTTGCGAAAATTGGCTTGCGCAAGCCAGTTTGCACAAATAAATCGTTGCGTGTGAACGCTGGCATGACGTTTGTGCAAGCCAGAAAGTTTGGCTTGAGTAAAATCTGTCCCCACAGAAAATTGGCTTGAGGTTGGAGTGTTGGCATGAGCGTCTGAACAAGGCTCAAGCCTCAGCTCCAACCTTGCGCATGCGATGGGTGATGGCGACGTTCGACCACCTGTTCCCCCGACCTTATCAATTAGCACTTATCTATTCAGTAATCTTATTCACTTATTTTATTATTTGATCAGTCAGTTCGTGTTCATTGTTGTTTAGTTTGTTTATTGTATTATTCAAAAGTCCAAAGAGAAATAATTTCTTGTTGAATTTATTGAACAATACAAGTCGTTTCCGTGTTGGTGGTAAGTTGACAGCAGGGTTAGAAAAAAAAATCACGATGTTTTCATAAAAATAAAAATATAATTTAAAAAAATGAGATTAATCATGATTTTACACTTTTTTAAAAATCCCATAATTCAAATATTATGTGTGCAAAACGAAACGCATTTGTAGGCAGCAGAGGAAAGGACATTCCTCTCTCTTTCTGACGCCGAGAAAACCTATTTCTACGAATTATAACGAAGTATTTCTATTTGACACTATGCACTCATCAGGAAAAGCTACATACGTCTGAATATCTCACAAAACTTGCCATGGCATTAATAGAGCATCTGAAATCTAAAAGTAAGTTTAATGGTAGGGTTAGCAAATTTCGTAATAGATAACGCTTCCAATATGGCTAAAATGAAAAGAGACATTAAAAATGAAAATACTATAACATATGGTTGTTCAACACATTTTCTGAATTTACTATCAAAGGATTTGGAAGCGGAAATGGCCAACTCAAAGCAGCATGTTGTGCAAACATTTCCTAGACACTCATGCTGCAGATTGTTTAAAAAAGGTGAAAAAGCTTTTGTGTTACCACAAGATGATCATTGGAACATTCTGACTGATTTTTTTGGAGTACACATTTCTGAGTGGCAAAAGTTAATAAAGATATGTGAAGAGAACAGAAATATAATAGACATATAATAAAAAGACGAAAAAAGTGTAATAGAAAGATCTATTGAATAATTTCTGAGATACTGAAACAGTATCAATCGCAATGGATAGCCTACAAAATAGTAATGGACCTCTGTCAGTTGCACTAAAGCCATGGACAAGACTTGAAGCCAAATTCGATTAAACTACCATTAACCATATATCTAAGTTTAAAAAGAGATACAACAAAGCTATGCCACCCAGCCACTTTTTGGTGTATTTATTAGACCCAACTCAAACTCAATTCAGGGTGACAGAAGAAGAGGAAGAGAATGCGTTGGATGAAACTAGAACTTATTATGGTTGAGATTTACAGCCAATAATTATAAAATTAAATTAACAATCAAAATCCTTGAAATCTGTGATATTTACTGAAGAAGTTTTAAAAAATGACAGCTCTGGAGTGATGGGAGTCGCAAAACCACATTTTAATGAAGAGGGCCAAACCAATTTATATCTAATTTTTAGACAACTAGTTGAAGCTATGGAATTATCAGTGTCGGTGAAAAGAGTGTTTTCCACATTCGGACTGTCCAGTTTATTTTACCAAAAATGTTAGGAACAGAAAGCATGAAAAATTGACATTTCTTTTTGAGTATTACAATTCAGACATTGATTAGCTTTTTACTTTTGTTGGTTCACTAAATGACAATTTGATGAAATAGTTATTTTAATCAGAATGTTTTAATCATACCAACCCTGGTTGAGAGTAAAGAATACAGTGACCGCAATGCTAAATCTCATGGGCATAACATTTTGGTAAAAAAAAAAATTGTAAGCAGTATCTGCTCTTGAATCATTGGCGTGATTAAATTTGGGAAATACTGGTACGTGGCCTTTTCCCTACTCAAATAGATACGAAAATCGTCAGGCTCACTGCGTAATTCAGCTATTGGTTTGAAAAAAAAATCCCTTTTTAGCAACCAGGTCCTTTTATTTGCCTTCAATATGACCTTTTTTTTATATATATAATAGAAACCGCTGCTTTTACAAGAATTCATTCTTCGTCAAAATTTTCTATTTTTAATACAGAAAACTACAATTTTCGGCCTTCCTCACTTCATAATTGTGCAAGCCAAACTGAACGTGTGAACGGCAACATTTCATTCAGTTCATTTGCACAAATTGACTTGCGCAAGCCATTTTGTGCAAATGGCTTGAGCGTGTAAACCCACCTTAAAAACCACTAAACTAGCGTCCATATTAAGCGCCGAACACATACTGGCTCACCTTTGTTTACCAGTTATAAAACTGAATGGCTGGGAGCGTGATAGATGAAATTAGGTGCTGGAGCTTTCAAGCCTTCTCTTCCAAATGATACTAAGCAGTCAATCGAGTTTTACGTCCCAATGCGACGAACGACCCATCACCCACAGTATCGTATACCATACGCTCTGGGAAGTATGTGAGATTTAACCTTGCACTTTGGTACTCAATATGGTGATTAGAATCTTTAACTCTTGTAAGTCAAATTCCGGGGCTCGAATCAGTTATGCCGTAACGATCTGCACCAATTGGGTCGATTTGCAGTACATAAGTGTAAAAGTGATGCATAATATATAAAAAATATTAATGATGAGTTTCTGATACCTTTGATTAAAAATGGACCACTGTTGCGGGATAAAACAGTCAATATTTCGACAGGTTAAATGCAATTTTATGAAATTACTAACAACTAATAATAAATTGTTTGTCCCTTCTGGTAATGGCTGATTTCAACCTATCCACATTTCCATTAATATTGTCGCTAGAAAATCAAACTATGTGGACACACCTAAACACATGAAATGCATCGCGAACTAAATTTCGGGTAAGAACAACGTTTGCTTCATCACGTTTCTTAGTTCGCACAGCACAAATTATCACAATTAATTTCATCGTACACTTTCAGTGTAAACTGAAGTGGACTAAAGCATGCAGAATACCATATTCATTGTATCGCGATGCAAACTTGACCCGCTTAAATTAGACTTCCAGCACTTGTTTACAATAAGGCTAGCCTTTTATGTGCAAAGTAGTAACATATGCTGATTGTCTACACTACACCAACAAATATTTGAGAACCACATTATCCTGTTGAGAGCAATGAATAAATTTATAACGATAGGCCCTAATATTGCAGTTTGTAAGAATACACAGCATCTTAGTTTTTAAATAATTAATAATTAATGTTTTTTATATCATTTCAATGGGAAGCGTATTGATAGTGGTATTTCCGATTCATTATTTTGTATTTGATTAATGTTGGGCTGATTATGTGTGTATGGTGTTAAAAGTGTTTTATATATTGTTATTTTTATCGTGTTATTAATATTGTGTCAAAGAAATCCATGCGCCGTTACCGAATGAACAATGTACATAAAAATCTCTGGAATAAACAGTGCAGGGAGGAAGATCTTTGACGAAAAGAGCAGATGAGAAGCATAGATGTTGTGTAGTACGGCGAAGTTTGGATGAAACTGAGAATGGTATTTGTTAATGTAAAGCAACAAAGTAAATGAAGGATGAATGTAAAATAATTTAATTTTACACGTGGCGACTGTGACCGTGACACAGAGCTAATTATTTAGCTCGTAATAAAAGAATCCTGTAATCTTCGGAAAGGAAGTGACGAAAATTTTGAAATAAGGATGGATGGAAAAGATTTGGAAGTAGCTGGGGAGCGGGCAGTTGCCGCACTGGATTGTAGTGCTGCTACCGTTCATGATGATTCGGCAACTGGCATCGCGGAGAAGAATCTGTGCAATGACGACAGTAAGTCCATAAAGGAAATGTTAGCAATGATTATGAGAGAACAGATAGAAACAAAACGCGAAATGCAGAAAATGAATCATAATCAACAGCAATTGATACAAGAGTGGAAAAGGGAAGAAATTGTGACAAAGCGGTGGACAAAGAAGCGGAAGAAGAAGCAGAAAGCAGGTTAAAGCAAGTGATGAGAACATGTAAAGAAAAGCTAGAAATGGAGACTGAAGGAGACGGAACAGAAAATGACAGCGAAGATAAGCGAATGTTTGACAAGAAATTGAACACAATGTCTGATAACAACGGACCATTGAAAGGGTGGGAGTGTTTAGAACAGATACAAGAGATCAACGAGTTTAATAGTGTTGAGAAGAGGAAAGCAGAGCAAAATGAGATAATTGGCATTGCAAGAATGAAAGAATGGGAAAACAGTGACCAGAAAATAAATGAAGAAGCAAGAAGGAAAAGTGGAATGCCTTTTGCTTTCACGTATAAGAATGAAGGGAACTATGAGTTAGAAGCGGAAGAAATGGAAGAAGAAACTGAAGATGCGGAAGCAAGTGAAAAAGAGACCAGCAGTGAAGAAGAGGAGGGAGAATACGGATTTCTGGAGGACAGAGTGGCGAGTAAGGAAGAAAATGAAGAAAAAATGAGGTAAGATGTGGGCTAATAAAGAACGAAACAGTAGGAAAAGATGAGAAGGACGAATCAACCAGAGGCAAGGTGAAAAAGAAGAAAGGGCTCAATATGTACCATGAGGGCCACAACATTGTGAGGTGCGAGTGGAAGAAAGGTGGCGGAGTGTGCAAGGAAGATGCAACGATAGGGAAAGTGAAGATGAAGAGGGAGTGACACATGAGAATATTGAATCAGAGGAATTGTTGGGATTAGAAAAAAATATATGTGATCTGAACTTATACCGGGGGTGTGAATGAATGTAACTATGGCTGAAAATGTATGTATGGGTGAGTGGTGTGATGTTAAATCACACAAAATTTGACAAAATTCAAATTTTGGTGACAAATTGGCCGAGGGGATGTGTAAGAATACACAGCATCTTAGTTTTTAAATAATTAATAATTAATGTTTTTTATATCATTTCAATGGGAAGCGTATTGATAGTGGTATTTCCGATTCATTATTTTGTATTTGATTAATGTTGGGCTGATTATGTGTATATGGTGTTAAAAGTGTTTTATATATTGTTATTTTTATCGTGTTATTAATATTGTGTCAAAGAAATCCATGCGCCGTTACCGAATGAACAATGTACATAAAAATCTCTGGAATAAACAGTGCAGGGAGGAAGATCTTTGACGAAAAGAGCAGATGAGAAGCATAGATGTTGTGTAGTACGGCGAAGTTTGGATGAAACTGAGAATGGTATTTGTTAATGTAAAGCAACAATAAAGTAAAATGAAGGATGAATGTAAAATAATTTAATTTTACAAGTTACCTATCAGACACTTCAAGAACATTAATTACAGTGTGACTTAATTATGAAACGTTATTCTAGGTTGTTTCCTATCTTGTCTGTTTGTGCAACCGTATGAAACACAACTTGGTATTATAGAAAACTTCAGAATATTAATGAAATATTCTCAGCAGCAGACACAGTGCAAACAGCCCAATGTTTTGGGGTTATTCCTACGGCCGCCGCGCATGCGCAGTAGGAGACGAGTCTTTATGTCAGGTTTCACCTATTTAGCGTTATTTTGTCTCCATGTGTTTCTTCCTCCATGACTGAAAGTCACCGATTGACTATGCTGGTCATTGGTAATAGCAAAATACACGTTAATAATATGACGGTGATGCCTATTGTTTACACCCGCAAAAGAGTGCATGGACGAATAGTACAACTTTCACGGAATGGTTTACCGACGTTTTTACACCCACTGTAAAAGGCGATTAATTAAAGAATGGCAAAAGAGAGAAAACTTTAGTGCTCCTCGATAACGAAGCAACTCATCCATCATGTGATATCGTAAACGAAAGAAACGAGTTTATAAAAATGACATTTCTTCCACCTTACGTAACCTTCCTATTACAGCGCATGGATCAAGAAGTTGAGACTTTTAAACGGTATTATAGAAAAGAATTGTCACGTATGTTATTGTTAGAAAAAGAAGGTGAATAGAAGTGAGAAGAAAGTTTAATAAGAAATTTATTTTAAAGAAGCGTCCTACATGATTGCAGTAGCGTGGAACAGAGTAAAAAAATAGATTAAAAAAAAAAACTGGAATACAATTCAGAATGAGGCAGAATATTCTCAAAGTAGAAATGAGGAACAGAATGATATGTCCGAAACGCTAAATATACTAAAAGAACTCAATCGCCATAAATGTGACGAAGAAAACGTTCAATGATGTCGATGCAGATCTAGGCTGCCAAATTACGCAGAAAGACCTGACGAAGCTACCGCCGCCAGCACCTCATCAACTAATGGTTCAGAAAATGAAGACTAAAATATACTTACGGTACCAAGGGCGTATCCAGGATCAGAACTAGAGGGGGGCAGGATTTGAACTAGGGGGGGCAACTCATTTTGTTTTCGAGGAAGTGGGGTGGGGGACTGAAACATGACATTACAAAATCAAACTCAAACCTATTCAGGAAACTATTTTTATCATTGATTAATATAGTTACCCAACTACTTAATCTAAGGACCTACTATGTAGTTAATTAAGATCGTAAGTCAGTTAGTTTTTTATGTAAACATTAATTGGCTCGGATTTTCAATTTCAATAATTTTGTTTGTCAATATCTCATGGTGTTCTTTCATGAAATTTCGACGCACACTCATCAGACATAATCCAGTCAATCTTTCTTTCCCAAAGTGCTCCTGAACTAGTTCTTCACTCGTCGAAGCGTACTGAAGGCAACTTAATTTTTCTTTTAGGGGGGGGGGGGCAGCAGCCCCCCTCTGCCCCTCTCTGGATACGCCCATGTACGGTACTGCTTCTTGCCTTGCGATGGTTTGAAACTAAAGATGAAAGTGACCAGTATCTGCCCTGAAAAAAGTGCGTGACAGCTGCTCGTAAGAGCGTAGACTTGCTTCGACAGACTAAAATTCAGGATTTTTTTAAACATTAATCTCTACCTTAAAAATAAATGCATAATGCAGCTTGTGTGCATGAAGTATATAGTTTACGAGGCTCTCTGTACTATAGTTGTTAATAACGTTGATTTCTATTATTTCATCAAAGAGATTCTTATTATTATAAATATGTTTTTTTTTGGTAAATAACAGTTTTGAAGGCCTACGTCCCCCAATTAGTTCGGATAACAGACGCCCTACTGTAGTAATAAAGACTGTGCGATATGGCCGGTCGGGAAGGTGCAACGGGCATAGTTTCAAGTCCTGGTCCTCTCTTTCCGAACGTCCTGATTGCTGTTTTTAGGCGGTTTCCCGCAATCGCCTAGACAAATTCCAAGACGGTTCCAATCTACGCCCCATTAAATAAACATTTCACAAACAAAAATACTCTTATCATACAGAACCTAAGTTGCACGTTCCGCAAACACGCGGCAACACAAACATGCTACACATAACGTTACATCCTCCAGACCTAACAAAAATGATTCTAGCCGTAGTGGGTCTTTCAGCTCCGCGTTCTAAGCTGCCTGAATAATCAGGTACCTGGTTTTCACGTTGTCCTTAGTGGCCCTAGCGAGAAAAAAAATAGAAGGAAACAATGTTTGTAACTTTCTTTGCCGCTCACTACCTTCAAAACATCACTGACTCTTCATTTTAAGACTACTTAGTCAATCTCAAGGTTGAATCAACAGGTCGCAGAAGAGTGATATCGATTCTTAATTTCCAGATCCTGCAGAGAAACGTACTCAAGTCGGCTTCTATTTTTTTTTCTTTTTTATTTGCCATCTTTTTCAGTTTGTTAGCATCTGCTAGCGGACTATCTCTTGTGAAAATTATTTAATGCAGTATAGTAGAAAGCGTAAGTAAAAACCAACCACCATGAAATTTCTTCGATAATATCTAAGTTTCTCACGATTTCATACCAAATATTGTGGATATTTTGTAGCTGAAAAGCAGTTAAATTGTCACTGTGATGCGGTTATAAAAATAATTTATTTTGTTAAGAAACTAGTCTAAATTTTATTGATGATCCCGCGAGGTCATCGTATAGCAGAGCTACAAATGAGTTACGCAACGCGCTGTGGCGTGACGCTCGCTACTCGACAGCCTGGCACACCCAAATATTCCGCCAATCGCTGTCCTCCAATCAGTGGCGTGACGTTTCCGTAAACAAACCAAGGTTAATCGTTCTCGCTAGGCTT
Source organism: Vandiemenella viatica (assembly GCA_031002005.1). Taxonomy (NCBI): domain Eukaryota; kingdom Metazoa; phylum Arthropoda; class Insecta; order Orthoptera; family Morabidae; genus Vandiemenella; species Vandiemenella viatica. The sequence goes on along the minus strand of CM061920.1, from coordinate 95,834,426 downwards.
TCAACCATCAATTTGTCGGAGGTTCGTTGTGTCTACCTGTTACGCTCAAAGACCGAAAACGATCACTGAGCAAAAAAAAAAAAAAAAAAAAGACCACAACGCGTTCTGGATTCTTGAAAACGTTGTGGCTCTCAGTATGTTGTGTTCACAACTAATCAGTACACAGTGCATTTAATAAATATGATTCTTACCCATCGCGTTACAAGGCACTAAATTAAAAAAAAGGACCAGACGCGAATTTCGGGTTGTGGCCTTTTTGAGTTTGCTACAACGCCTTCTGGCTGTTTTTTGTAAGTGCTATAACGTGAATAACGTGTTGTGGCCGCGTTGTGATCGTTCTTTTTGCTCAATGAGCGCTTTCGGTTTTTGAGTGTAACAGAAAATTGTGAAGAAGTAGGAAAAGTAGATGTTGCATATAGAAAGATCAAACAGAATTTTGGAGAAATGAAGAAAAGAGGTATGAACATTAAAGCTGCCGATGAGAAACCTCTTTTAAGCTAACCGATGGAAGGAATACTTTGAGAAACTGTATTTTGGGGATGACTTGAACAATAGCGTAATGGAAAAGGAAGACGATGTCGACATTGATGACTTAGGAGATCCTGTTTTGAGGATAGAATTTAATAAAGCTCTGAATGACTTGAAAGCAAATATGGCAGTCGGAATTGATGAGATCCCTGCAGAACTTCTTAAATCCCTAGGAGAGGAAGGAATCGAAAGATTATTCAAGCTGATATCAAAAAGTTATGAAAGAGGAGAAATTTCCAAGTGATTTTAATAAAAAAAATATCATCTTCACACTTCCAAAGAAAGCACAAGTCGACAAAAGTGAGAATTATTGCACCATTGGTCTAATGTCACATGCTTCAAAATTACTGACCAGAATAATATACAGAAGGATGGAAAGGGTAGTAGAAGAGATAGTAGGTGAAGATCAGTTTGGGTTTAGGAAAAATCGCGGTACAAGGGAAGCAATTCTGTCTTTAAGATTAATACTTGAAGGGCAGATCAAGAAAAACAAAGATACTTTTATGGTGTTTGTTGATTTAGAAAAAGCTTTTGATAATGTTAGGTGGGACAGATGTTCAAAATTTTAAAGAAGACAGGTCTAAAGTATCGAGATAGAAGAATACTATATAAACTATATAAGAATCAAGTGGCTATAATAAAAGTAGCGAATCACGAGAGACATGCATCAGTTAAAAAGGGTGTGAGACAAGGCTGTAGTCTATCCCCGTTAATATTCAACTTGAATGTAGAAGAAGCATGTGGCATAAGTTTTCAGGGAGAAAAAATCAATATGCTACGATCTGCTGATAACATTGTCTTGTTAGAAGAGAGGGCTGAAGATATTGAGAAATTACTGAATTCCATGAACAAAATACTGAAGGAAGATTTTGCACTGAATATAAATCAAAGCAAGACAAAAGTGATGAAATTAAGCAGAAATGATACCAATTCTAGTATATTAAATATAAAACAGGATCGGATGTAATAGGAGAAGTAAGAGAGTTCTGTTACTTAGGTAGCAAAATTACAACCGATGGCCGAAGCAGGAATGATGTTAAAAGCAGAATAGCACTGGCAAAAAGAGCTTTCATGAAAAAGAGAACCCTTTTAGTTTCAAATATTGATCTAGGAATTAGATAAATCTTTTTAAAACTCTATGTGTGGAGCACAGCACTTTACGGTAGCGAAACATGGACTTTAGGAATACCAGAAAGAAAGAAAATTGAAGCATTTGAAATGTGGTGCTATAGAAGAATGCTTAAAATTAGGTGACAGACAAATTAAGAAAAAAACGAGTTTTGGAAATGATGAGTGAGAAAAGAAGTTTATAGAAGAAGCTTACAGAAAGAAGAGACAGGCTAGTAGGTCATATTTTGAGAAATGTTGGACTGGTTAATTTGTTAGTTGAGGGAACAGTGAAAGGTAAGAATTGTAGAGGAAGACTTGAGGACGTGGATTGTAAGGGGTATGCAGAAATGAAGAGGTTAGCACAGGATAGAAAGGGATGGAGGATTGCATCAAACCAGGCGAAAGACTGACGACAGCAAAAAAAACTACACTTTGGCTATTACGAGATTCATACACCGTCCGTATGAGGTTGTTCAAAACGTAATGCCGCAGATATTCTGTTTCTGGTCCGTGAACAAAGAAAGGGGAATGTACTTGTAGCGGCTTGATATTTTGACATTTTCCCCACCTGCCAATGTTTCAAATCGTTGCAAATGATGGCGGAGCCGTAGTTAACTGTTCACGCGACGTTTGTTGACAAAGTAAATTATTTTTATAACCGCATCACAGTGACAATTTAACTGCTTTTCAGCTACAAGATATCCACAATTTAATAAAGCTCTGAATGACTTGAAAGCAAATAAGGCAGTCGGAATTGATGAGATCCCTGCAGAACTTCTTAAATCCCTAGGAGATGAAATCGTGAGAAGAAATTTCATGTTGGTTGGTTTGTACTTACGCTTTCTACTACACTGCATTGTGGTATTTTTTACGAGTTAAAGTTTTTTCACAAGAGATAGTCTGCTAGCAGATGATAACAAACTGAAAAAGTAGTTTGGGGGATGCAAGAAGGGGGGGAAAAAAACAGTGCAAGGCAATGTGCATAACTAACAAAAAGAATCCGATTGTTCAGAAATACGAGGTAAACAGTTCAGTTATTGATATGATATATTTGGGAGTAACAGTACAAAGGAACATGAAATGGGACTTACACATTAAATCGTTAGTAGGTAGAGATAATTCTAGGCTGCGATTCCTAGGTCGAATCTTGAAAAATTGTAATGGACAAACAAAGGAGATAGCGTACAAATCTCTTGTGCGTCTACATTTGGTCTACTGTTGTGCTATTTGGGATCCGTTTCGTAAGGGGTTGATTGGCGGTATAGAGAAAGTACGGAGAAGAGCCGCTAGATTCGTGACCGCTTGCTACAGTCCTTATGAAAGCGTCACAGAACTGGGCTGGGAGTCTGGTAAATAGACGACTTTTCGTTTAAACTTATTGGTAAACATGTGTACTCATACTTTCACTTAGGAGTGTAGTGAAATACTTCGTCCACCAACCTATTTGAGTCGGAATGATGGGAAAGATAAGATTAGAGAAATAAGGTGCCGCACTGATTCTTATATGAATTCTTTTTTCCCTCGTGTCATTCGGAACTGGAATGCACAACAAAGAGATTAGCTACGGTGCTGAGCACCCTCTGCCACCCACAATTTTGTTAATTGCAGAGTATATATGTAGGTGTAGAAGTAAAAAGTAAAATAGTGCCATTTTTTTAAAATGATTACTAAGGAAAGAAGGCTGTGAAAGAATGTGAGAAAAATAAAAGTTGGCTGGCCACACTGTTAAGATTTTTAAATATGATACAAGCAATTATTGAACACGATACGTATTTATTATGTATTAGAAATACATATAAGCGCACAACAGAAATGTAGCCGAGAGCAGCTAAGCACGGAATAACAACTGAACTGTTTTATACATTGGTCAGAGTATAAACTAAGCTAGAGATATAACAGAGATATTATTGAAGTATAGAAGGCAGTAATTCAAATTAAATAAGTATAAACAAACGATACTCTAACTCTCCCACCGAATTACAGCCTTCTTGAAACAATTACAAACCAATTTATATTATCACTGTTGTTCAAGTAACAGCTGCCGTATTTTTAAGAAATAAAATGTCACTGGCAAAGACATCACTGTACCCTACTAAGTCTGTAGTGTTTGTGTTAGGTAAGTAGCACAATCCAAAATTCTTGCTTTCTTTCAAATATTTTAGTATTTTCTTTACAACAGTCCAGTGAGAATCATAAGAATGTAGAAGTCGCTTCACCTGACTTACAGCAAACATAACAGCTGGTCTGCTTACTATTGCTGCATGGATAAGTGATCCCACTGCATCTCTGTATGGGTGATTTTTCGCAGGTACTCCATTAACCTTTGAAAGTCTCACATGTGGATCAGCAGGAATATTGTTAGGATTGGCATCAATCATATCAAATTTCCTCAACAATTGTTCTACATACTCAGTTTGTTGTATAAAGTCTTTAAATCTCTCAATTTGGATGCCAACAAAATTTGTAATAGGGCAAATCTTCAAATCAAAATTCTTTTGCAGGTCATTCATTACTTCATTCAAAACAGTCTTATCTCTACAAATCAAAAGTCCATCATCAACATACAGACAAAGATAACAATTGATGTCAATGATTTGTTCAGTATAAACACACTGATCTGCTTTGGTTTTCACAAAACCAAATTTATTTAAAATTGGATTGAATTTTGTATCCCAGCACCTAGGAACTTGTTTTAAGGCATATAAAGATTTTGTTTTACATACCATATTTGGTTTGCAGTCTAGTTCCTCTGGTGGTGTCATAAGAATATTCTCTTTCAATTCACTTACTGTTGTTGAGAAAGTCTCATCATAATCAATTCCTTCAGTTTGAGTATATATCTTTGCATAAAGTCCGAATTTGTAACCTGGACCAGTTAGTTCATCCTCAATGCAGAACACACATTTACATCCTGTTCCTTTTGCATCCTGAGACTTTTCTACCGATGTCCATGTTCCATTTTGATGATGAGATTTTAATTCCTTGTTTATAGACATCTTCCACTTTTCTGAATCAGATGATGTTATTGCTTGAATGTAGTTATGTGGAATAGGAATTATTGTATCTACACAGTAACACAGGAAATCCTTCTCAACTTTATCTTTTTCTTTAGAGAGCATTTGTTTATTTCTAGGTCTCAGAGTCATATTTGAGGGTAAAGATGTCTCAACAGTCACTTCTGGTTTATGCTCACTGCTAGTATTGGTATCAAAAAAGTATTCATCAGTAGTAATTGTGGAATCTGATTTGTGACTGGAGGTCTCTGATGTATGATTGTAATTTAATTCTGATGATGAATCACACATTGATTCTGTCAAATCAACAGGGAGATAATTTCTTTTGACAGTAGATTCCAGAAAAGCAGCATCTCTGCTTTTAATTATTAACTGAGAAGGAGGTATTATGAACCTGTAACTTTTTGAATTCTCACAGTTACCAACAAATTTAGCTTTCTTTGCTTTAGGATCCCATTTCCTTCGTATTTCTTTAGGGAGATGTATCATTGCATCACAGCCAAATATTCTTAAATTACTCACATCTGGTTTTCTTCCTGACCACATTTTCTTTGGTGTTTTAAATGTCAGTGATCGAGTTGGAGCTCTGTTGATGAGGTAAGCAGCAGTATGTACAGCTTCAGCCCAGTATAGCTTATGAAGATTAGCATTGATCAACATACATTTTGCTCTTTCCACTGATGTCCGGTTCATTCGTTCAGCAACGCCATTTTGTTCAGGAGTGTATGGTGTGGTTGTTTGATGGATTATTCAAGCATCTTGTAAGAACTCAGAAAAGTTGTTGTTAACATATTCAAGGCCATTGTCTGAGCGTAAACATTTTATGTTGCATTCTAATTGTTTTTCAACTTGCATTTTAAAATGTTTGAACTTTTCAAAAGCTTCTGACTTTTTATGGAGAAAATAAACAAATACCTTTCTTGAATAGTCATCAATGAATGTCATGAAATATTTAGCACCTCCTAATGACATGGTTTCCATTGGACCACAAATGTCAGAGTGTACTAGTTCAAGTAACCTTTTAGCTTTGGATCCACTGTATTTTAAATACATATTGTTGATTAAACTAGCTGTCCCAACTATTTCATTATTCCTGTTTATTATTATACAGCCCTTACTATTGAACTTTACTTGACCACCATTTCTAATTATCTGACTGACAGATAGTAGATTTGTTGACAACTCTGGCACATACAGAACATTTTGAACAAAAATTTCTTACATTGGCCATTAGCGTCACACATATTTAAACTCAGCTTACCTGAGCCTTTTACTGATAAGCATTTGTCATTTGCAACCTTAATTGAGTTGATGAATGGTACTATTTCTTCTTGTAATATATTTCTGTCCATGGTCATGTGCATAGAAGCAACGGAGTCTATATACCAGGAATCACTGTTACTCACTGGAGCTATGAATGCAGCGGCATAGCTTGAGCTTTCCTGATTTTCAGCTTTGTGTTTCTTCTTTGCTTTAGACTTGCACTGTGCACTCAAGTGGCCATGCTTATTACAAGTGTAGCAACGAGGTCCTTTTTGAAAATGTTTCTTGAAGCCTTTGGTGTTCTTATAATTTACGACAAAAGCTGATGTTTCACCATAATTTATTTTTACATCTTGTAAAATTTTAGCCTTTACGGAGTCAGAACTTATTTTCATACCGGAACTTTCGATGGCAATTATCATCGGTTTGTATGAATCTGGTAGACCGGAGAGAAGCAGAGTTCCAAGCCACTCGTCGTCTAGTTTAAATCCAATATTTCTCAACTTGTGTGCTGTGGTCATGATTTTGCTAACATACTCTTCTACATTTCGACATCCGACTAGCGTTGTTGTGCACAGATCACGAAGTAAACCCACTCGACGCGTTAATCCAGAATCATCGAAAGCGTTTGCTAAGTTGTTCCAAACTTCTTTCGCTGTCTTTGCTTCCTGAATGTGGACGTAGTTGATTGAATCCACTAGCAGAATAATTTTTGACTTGGCTTTTAAATCGCGTTTGGGATCAACGTGATCATCACTCGCATTTTCAATGCAATTCCACAGTCCTTCGTGTTCAAGATAGGTTTTGACGGCAAATCTCCATGTCGAGTAGTTTTCCCGATCAGTGAGTTTTTCTATCAAAGTTAATTGATTGCTTGAGCTCATATTTTCGCACTTTTAAATGCCGCGTGTTGCCTAGGTTGTAAGTTTTACTTTCCTCAGATATTTATCTCCTTTACATATACCTGGCTACTGGGCCCATAACCTGTTAAGATTATTAAATATGATACAAGCAATTATTGAACACGATACGTACTTATTATGTATTAGAAATACATATAACCGCACAACAGGAATGTAGCCGAGAGCAGCTAAGCACGGAATAACAACTGAACTGTTTTATATATTGGTCAGAGTATAAACTAAGCTAGAGATATAACAGAGATATTATTGAAGTATAGAAGGCAGTAATTAAAATTAAATAAGTATAAACAAACGACACTCTAACACACACTTTAATGCAAACATGGGGATTAATTTACTAGTGCAGGGAACAACTTAAAAGTGGAAGAATGTAAAAATCAGGGCACATGAAATAAATAATTGATGACGTAATCTTAAGGCAGTCATGGGAAGGTGGAGACGAACAAACTAGCTCAGTGGGAGAAGAGATTGAAGATTTCGTTTAATCAGCTGCAAGACTAATGGCAGGGGAAAATATTGTGTCACATCTTGCGAATGAATCTGTAACGTAGATGTAGATGTAATGGCAAATTTAATTTTTCCGGCACCTCTGTACTTCGAGCGGCGGACATTTTGAAAATAGTGTGCTGTGATTCATTCATTGGTAAGACTGCTTGCAGAGGACGAGATTATTTGTGCATTCTGGTACCAGTTGTACATCGTACAGCACCATCTGTTAACAGCTTTTATAATTTTTTGTTTAAACTTCTGTATGAATTTCTTACAGCTTTCACAATAAAAATAGGGTAGACCGGGGGAATGACGACACCTTAAGACATTTTCCATTTTGTAACATTATTACCTTTACTTTTTTAAAATTCGTTACAGTATATAAAACTAGCTTCAACCTTTTCCCATTGATTGCCTAATGTACTCTTAATTAAAATATAAGGGAAGTATTTTTTTAAAAAAATCGTGTGAATGCTACCAACTGTCGGTATTTCCCCAAGTACCGTGGAAATACCAACATGCCTCCTGGGTAATATGGGCATTGTCTGATTATTGGGAAGTGATAAGGTAACTTACGAAGAAATGTGAAATTCTTTATTCACTCTTTATTCAGAGAATAACACAATTACAATTTAGATCTAATGGATACGACATTTCAACAATGTAGACCTAGTATCAGGGTCTTGGGTGGTTTAATTAATCCAGTAATTAATTAAATAGTCCACCATAAGACTCAGTTTAAGATTTTTGTTTATTTTTTAAAACAACAAGTCAGCGATATTTTTTACATGCATAGATACAATCCAGAGATACTACTGACGCAGTTGCAAAGAGAATCTGTATAAATTGACCATAAACTAACTCTGTCCTTTTGCTGATTTCTTTATATAGGCTCTATCGAAATTTCTGGAATTCTTCAGAGGCGTCCGCCCGATATTTCTCGAACATTAACAATTACTCAAACAATTAAACGTAGTAAAAACAATCAGAATTAATACAAAATCACTTAACATCATTACAAAATAGTCAGAAATGGAAATTAAAGACATTTAAATACAATATTATTTACAGAAATCCTTTTAAACTGTAGAAAATTGTCCTGTAGACATCGTAACTTGCATTAATACTTGTAATTACACACATTTAAGCAATTCTCTTGCACAATTCTGTTCTTAAACACATTAAATGGCCTTTAAATAATTTCCTTTCACAAAACAAAGTCTATATACACTGATTTACAAGAAATTACAAAACAAACATACCCAATCACATTCAAGCAAACTTTAGCTCACTACAAATACTTCATTAAAAACAATTGTAGCTAAAGTTCAGGTATGAGGGCTGTTACACTAGGTATATTCAAAACTAAATTTTGACCTTAGTTTGTGATATTTTTTCTTCATGGAATTCTTTTTAAACAGGTCGTAAAAATAAAACCTTAAAATATTAAACATTGAGCGAACTCTTAAACTTATACTAGACCATATGTTATCAGATCAATTAATATGAACATAAAAATTAGTCAATAAGATATAAAAAGCTTTTTTTTTTTTAAAAAATCAAGTAACATAGTCCCTGGGCATTAAAATTTATCTATTTCGTCGTGCAAAAATCACAAGTATAATTTTCAGCAGTATCGCTGTCGCTACAATCAGCATGAGCCCATTGCTCTGAATCCTGAAACTCCTTTGTCCATCGTTGCTACCTTCATGTAAGCTACATTAAAAATAGAAGCTATATCATAAACTGTTATCTTCTGCAGTCAGTTGAACCTTAAGAATCTGACACACTCGGTATTAAATGCCTTTTTAAGTGGACCGTAAACAGACAGATCCAGATGTTGTAACCTGTGTGATTTATGTGGGAGTATGGATACAACTTTGATACGATTGGCCCTGCAGAATTCGAAGCTCTCTAAAGGATGTGGCTACCATGATTATCCAAGATCAACAGCATTGGATCCTCATCACAAGGTTTGGCACTATCTGTGAAATGTTGGAGCCAATATTTGAATAATTCTTCATTCGACCAGCCGTTATGAGAGCATCTGTAAATGGCACCACCTTCTCTTTCTAAGAGATGAGACATCCGTTTGTGTGGGAATATAAACATAGAAGGCAACTTGCACACAGAACTCACACAGAGCGTTCGGTATTCGTGTACACTTGTATGCTTTTCTGTATCCTGGTTTATGTGAATTCCGCGTCGCTTGCGAAGTGAAGTTAGCAGTAAGCGTATTTCGCTTGCTTCCTCTTCTTCGGGGACTGCCTTGCCCTCTCTGTCCGAGGTGTTAGGGATTACCGCTCCACGGCCCACTCCGCCGAGCGTGAGCACAGGGTTGTCTCTGACCCGGGTACACTACGGTGACAACGAAGGGTCAGAGCAACACTCTCTTCCCATAGTCGCTCCCATTGGTAGAAAGATGTCCAACGAGAGTGGCTGCACACTTGTGCATAATCCAGAGGAATCAACTGAGGGTGTTTGCATCAACCAACTAGAAGCTACACTCATCAACCAAAATCTTTATGGAGGTCGCACAGATTCCCATCATCCAAAACCATCAAGAAGCTACGGAAGTACCACAGACTCCTAAGAAGAGAATCCTTGACTCCCCTTCGGAAGTAATAAATGAGAACAAAAGGCGACTCAAGACACCAACATACAACCCTACCAAGAAAGCTCCGCTGAAGAAGACCAGGAAGACAACAGTGGGTGCTTATGGTTTTGTTTAAACCTAAACGCACAGTCCCTGCAGCTGAACTGACTACTGATGCCTCCAGCAGAGAGGAAATTACAATCACAGAAAACCGTTATGAACAACTGCCAGCAGATGAACCAACACCTGCTTCATCAAACGAACGTAGGCTAGTACCGATTGTGTTGACCTGCAAAGAAGAATACATGATGCTGTACAACACCCTCAAGCAGAGCGCTTTTGTTGTAAAGCCAGCTGGCCGCGAGCTTTACAAAATACAAAACCAAAACAACTAATGACTACCAAGCGGTAGCAAAAATCATTACTGACAAGGTTTGGTCATTCTACACTTACCCAACAGTGCCAGAAAATTTACTGAAGGTGGTAATTAGAGCATTCAACATGAGCATCGAACATGTGAAGGAAGAACTGGAGCAGATAGGCTATGTAACCAGAACTGTGGCTAAACTATGCTCACCCAAAACACCAAAAGATACACCGCTCTTTCTAGTGGTATTAGATGATTGTGTGGAGAACAGACCCATCTTCCAAATGACTTCGTTATGTTCAGTTACGGTGACCATGGAAAAGCTACGAAGCACAAGACGCCCGCCACAATGCTTCAAATGTCAGGAGATTGGACAAGTCTCAAGGCACTATTTCGTGCCAGATAAATGTGTTAAGTGCGCAGGTGACCACGCGACGAGGGACTACAGCTTAGTCATAGGGCAAACCCCACCAAAGTGTGCAAACTGTGCTGGCAACCCCGCCATCATGTACAGGAAATTCTCAGCGTTCTCAAGGTTCAACGAGAAGCAAAAGGTGAACAATGCTGTGTACGCCGAAGCTATTAGGAAATAGCGCCAGTAGCAGCAAAAGAAGCAACTGCAGCAAAAGTCAAATAAACAAGAAGCCTCTCTGCAGGATCCTGATGCCTCCCCGCCCTTACCGGGTCAAGGAAAAGAAAACCAGTGGGGACTGTGTAACAACCAACCCCCGGTTCAGTCAAGCTACGAGCATTAGGACAACAATTCCAAGAAACTCTCCAACAGGAGAGGCAAGAAACTAACCAAGAAAAATAGCAGCCTAATAGAAGTAATAGGACATCCATAGATCAGACTCTGCAATACCAGAATAAAACAACAGATGGCAGCACAAATTCAGTTCTTCTAAACATGATTGAGACTTTATTACAAACACTAATGTTTATGATAGCAGTCACCCCGCGGCAAGTTGAAGCCGCAGTGCAGGCAGCGGTACAAGCCGTATCAAGAGGTAAACTCAACAATCAGCAACATGACTAGTCGGATCCAAAATTTGACCATGTGCACCTGGAATGCCAATGGCATCTGGAAGCAGATGGGTGAATTTAACGAGTTCTTAGGTGACGAGCAGATAGATATCCGCTTAGCCACAGAAACCCACCAAAAGCCAAGTGTAAAGGCTGCAGTTGCCAACTACTGTAATGATAGATTGACGGCAGGTGGTGGTACTGCAATCTACATCCGCTCCTCCATAAGGCATCATGAAGTGGCTCTGTCAAAATTATTGACGATCCAAGCAACCGGTGTCGCTGCTGATACGTCCAGTTGCAGGTTGCTCCTAGTCTCCGCATACCGAAGACCTACCAACAAAGTCAATGAGGAGGAGATCGTTAAACTTTTCAATATTCTTGGTAATGTTTTCTATACAGGGGACTTTAATGCAAAACACTGCAACTGGAATTCCCGACTTAAAAACACATCCGTCAAGCAGCTATTACGTACTGTACAGGCAAATAAATGATAGCTTGGTATGGGGGCCCACTGAGCCCACCATCTTTTAAAGAAGATTTGTGCCACATATCCTTGATATTGCAATAACTATAGGACTTAACCATACAATCGAAATAGCCACCAAAATGGAGCTTTCTTCTGATCATGTTTCTGTCCTTTTTACCTACCTGAGGGTGCAAGATTGAAAGATCTCAGCCGACACAGAAGCAACAAAAGCATTAACTGGAACTTTCACAAACATCATCCTTGTTCAACAATTTCAAAATGCTGCACTACCTGAAGCCATTGGGTCCAGTACAGCATCTCATGCCCTCACGAAGTGGATAAACAAAGCAGCAGATGCTGCTTCCCCACAACAAAAACCCAAACTGCAGAATTTCTTAAAACCTCTTCCGCCTAACAACAGAGAGGCCATATACACCAAAAATCGACTCACTAGGGAATGGCAGATCACGCGTGATCCAGCCACCAAGCAACACATAAATCGGATGCGGCGCGAAATAAAGGCAGAGGTGCAGTAACACAAAAATAAAGAATGGAAAGGCCTACTTAATACCATAAATACAGAAGACGGTTCCACTTGGAAACTAACTAGGCGGATGCTGCGGAGAAGAGAGAAGCTCCCGCCTCTCATGGTAGGCAACACAATCGTCAGAGAAACGGAAGAAAAAACTGGTACTATTGCAGAAGTCTTCCAAGCCAACTTTCATCCCGTGCAAGACCAGATAGATGTACAACACATACAGAATGTAGAAGAGCGACTGCACAGGTTTCTAATTGCTAACATCCCTGAAGAGGAATCACTTGATCCAATCAAGACAGAAGAGGTCATCAATATGATAAAACACGCCAATCCCAAAAAAGCACCGGGGCATGACGCTATAGGGGTACCACTACCAAAGCAAGCTATAAAATACCTAACGGCTATTTTCAATCACATTATAAAAACCGGAGACTACCCAGAGAGCTGGAAGCAAGTAGATTTTGTGGCCATTCCCAAACCGGGGAGAGACAGAAGATCCCCGACATCATACAGTAATAAAAGCCTATTACCTGTTATGTCCAAAATATTTTAAAGATTCTACCTAAGGTGGCTGCGACAGCATACAGATCAAGAGCAACTACTCCCAGAAGAACAATTTGGATTCAGAAAACACCATTCTACATCTCAACAGCTACTCAGACTTGTAGAATACGCACTAAGTGCTTCGAGAAGAAAGAATACTGGGGCAGTTCTCTTGGAAGTCTCGAAAGCCTTCGATTCTGTATAGCATCAAGGACTGATATACAGTATTAGGCATCCGTCTGCCACACGTGAAGCTGCTGAAGAACTAACTTACCGGTAGAACCTTCAGAGTAATCATAGATGAGGCAGTGTCATCTATTAAAAATATAGAGGCTGGTGTCCCGCAAGGATCAGTAATTGGGCGTGTCCTCTATAACCTTTATACTGCGGACATACCAAAAACCGAACGTGTTCACACCGCCCTTTATGCCGATGACACTGCTCAGTTCACAAAGAGCATCAGAGCACTAAATGAAAGGAACTTGCTGCAGTGAGCCTGCACGAGTATTGAAGGCTGGGCCAAGAGATGGCGCCTAGCCTTCAATGCAGGGAAAATCCAGGCTTCATTTGTCACGAGGCGAGTGGACCCGCTGCATCTACCACCGATCAAACTATTCAATGAACCGATACCATGGACTCAGACTGCAATGTATCTTGGTGTAACTCTCGACAAGCACCTCACCTGGAAGCAGCACATAAAGAAAGTTAGAGCAAAGGCAGAAGGTAGAATGAGGACTCTATAACCCATTCTTAATCCGACGCTTAAACTAAAACCTGCCCAGGCCATCACACTGTATACAGCACTGGTGCGACCTGTACTCGAATATGCAGCGGTATGTATGGGGAAATGCTGCTACCTCACGCATCCGGCAGCTACAAACCATACAGAACAGAACCATACGCTATGCATACAAACTGCCTAAAGAGACCCCGACTACTGTGCTTGGACTGGAAACATTAAAACTAAGGATCAATAAACTGGCTGCAAATTTCTAAACCAATTGCGCTAAATCTACTGTCGCGCGCCTGGTTATAATTATAAATAACTCAGTTCTTACGCTTTTAACAGATTAACATTTATTGTTCCCAATTCTTATTCTTCTAGGAACTACATTGGTCTTAAAGTATCCGAAGAATGCAAAGTTCTTAAGCAGTGAACTGGTAACAAAGCAACCTTTCGGCCTTTACGTCGCTAACCTCCAGCTATCTCTTGATTTTCCTATTGCCATGGCAACTTACATTTCCTTGCTATAGGAGTAAATATATCATTTTTTGTTTAATTTCATGGCACAAAAATATGGTTTTCTTATTAAATTATTCTGTTCTGTTACATGCCTCCTCAAGTTCACCATGTCTTTGCTTAAAAGACATTGGTAAACTTAAGAAAATAACCTTGCATCCAGCGATACTCTTTCCTCTGTTCCTAGTAGAATTTTTTACAAAACATTTTACAAAACAGTCTCTTCTTAATACTAACAACATAATGAAATGAACTAAAAAAAACATGAATTGTCTTAATGAAAACATACATACATACATACAGCATTCTAGCTTAACGTCACACAAATGCAAGTCCTGTGACGGTCGCCATGTCGCGCGCCTGGTTAGAATTATAAATAACTCAGTTCTTATGCTTTTAACAGATTAACATTTATTGTTCCCAATTCTTATTCTTCTAGGAACTACATTGGTCTTAAAGTATCCGAAGAATGCAAAGTTCTTAAGCAGTGAACTGGTAACAAAGCAACCTTTCTGCCTTTACGTCGCTAACCTCCAGCTATCTCTTGATTTTCCTATTGCCATGGCAACTTACATTTCCTTGCTATAGGAGTAAATATATCATTTTTTGTTTAATTTCATGGCACAAAAATATGGTTTTCTTATTAAATTATTCTGTTCTGTCACACTACATATTTACTCATTGCTCAAATACCCTCCACCTTAACGAAAATATCAGATGGCCAATCCACCTTGTACAGTAATACCGCACCGAAGGTGACAATCCTGAATAGCCACACCCATCAAGACTATCAAAATAATAACCTGGAAGGAGATTCACTAATGTGTAAGAACTTCCCCACACACCAGGAAAACAGCCAACTGGGTTAATATGTCATTGGCAAACATAGGAGGCACATACTTATCACAAGCGCTGACAGCACAGAGTAGAATAATATTTCTGTCTCTTTCCCAACTTGTCACAGAGCCCATCTGTTTTTGACCCTTTGGAGCTAATATTTTTCCAGGTTTCTGTACCGTCGAAATTCCAGTCTCATCCATGTTATATACTGTGGTAGCAGGGAAATGCTGTTTTTTTATAGATCGCATCCAAGTTAGAAAAAAAAAATAACAACTTCACAATTGTTGAAGGCAAGAATCCAGTTAAGACTTATTGCGGAGGGTTTTCTCAAACTTATGCTTGGGTTTCTTTTCTTGAATCCTGATACCCAGTCCTCTCCAACAATTTTCTTGTCTTTGTTGAAACTACGTTTTATTTAACCGAGCGTGGTGGTGTAACGGATAGCGTTCTGGCCTCGCATTCGGGAGGACGGCGGTTCGAATCCCCGTCCGGGCATCCAGATTTGGGTTTTCCATGGTTTCCCAAATCACTCCAGGCAAATGCCGGGATGCTTCCTTAAAAAGGCCTTGGCCGAATTCCTTCCCATTCCTTGCCTCCATCCTTTCCCGTCTCTAAAGACCTCGCTGTTGAGAGACATAAAGCAGTTAAAAAAAAAAAAAAAGTTTTATTTTCAATTTTTCAGCTAATTCGTAGGCAAGTTGTCGCAGTTCAGTTAAAGTAATTCCATAGAATGTATTACCTAATTGTTTAATATGATTAGTTAAAACTGTTTCTTGATCGGGTGTGAAAATTGATTTTCTACCCAATGTTGGTTTATTAGTAGAATCAGTATAGTATGATTTAAACGGTCGTGTAATGTAATTCTTGGAATTCCGCAGCTACGCTCTTAATTGATCTACCACTTTGAACTACACAGACGGAAAAAAAAATCCCAACACCAAGAAAAAATTATTGTAGAGTAATGAAATTTGGACAATGCATTTGTCAAGTTAACATGTTTAATTGATTAAATTTTCAAGATCACAGGTTAATTTAAGCTCAAGAAAATGCATTTCAAATGTGAAATACTGTTAAATTAATAGCCGGTGTAACCTCCAGAATTTTGAATGCAAGCCTGCAAACGTGAATGCATTGTGTCATACAGGTTTCGAATGTCACTTTGTGGTATGGAGTTCCATGCTTGTTGTACTTGTGCTGTCAATACTGGGACGGTCAGTGCTGGCTGTGGATGATGCTGGAGTTGTCGTCCAATGATATCCCATACGTGTTCAATTGGAGACAGATCTGGTGATCTCGCAGGCCAAGGTAACATGTCGACACTCTGTAGAGCACGTTGCGAGACAACAGCGGTATGAGGGCGAGCGTTATCCTGTTGAAAAACTCCCCCTTGAATGCTGTTCATGAATGGCAGCACTACAGGTTGAATTACCAGACTGACGTACAAATTTGCAGTCAGTGTGTTTGGTATAACCACAAGAGTGCTCCTGCTGTCATAGGAAATTGCTCCCCAGACCATGACTCCAGGTGTAGGTCCAGTGTGTCTAGGCCGCAGACAGTTTGGTTGCAGGCGTTCCCCTGGCCTCCTTCTGACCAACACTGGAGATCTGTTGTGTTTTCTGATGAAAGCAGGTTCTGCCTTGGTGCCAGTGATGGCCGAGTGTTGGTCAGAAGGAGGCCAGGGGAACGCCTGCAACCAAACTGTCTGCGGCCTAGACACACTGGACCTACACCTGGAGTCATGGTCTGGGGAGCAATTTCCTATGACAGCAGGAGCACTCTTGTGGTTATACCAAACACACTGACTGCAAATTTGTACGTCAGTCTGGTAATTCAACCTGTAGTGCTGCCATTCATGAACAGCATTCAAGGGGGAGTTTTTCAACAGGATAACGCTCGCCCTCATACCGCTGTTGTCTCGCAACGTGCTCTACAGAGTGTCGACATGTTACCTTGGCCTGCGAGATCACCAGATCTGTCTCCAATTGAACACGTATGGGATATCATTGGACGACAACTCCAGCATCATCCACAGCCAGCACTGACCGTCCCAGTATTGACAGCACAAGTACAACAAGCATGGAACTCCATACCACAAAGTGACATTCGAAACCTGTATGACACAATGCATTCACGTTTGCAGGCTTGCATTCAAAATTTTGGAGGTTACACCGGCTATTAATTTAACAGTATTTCACATTTGAAATGCATTTTCTTGAGCTTAAATTAACCTGTGATCTTGAAAATTTAATCAATTAAACATGTTAACTTGACAAATGCATTGTCCAAATTTCATTACTCTACAATAATTTTTTCTTGGTGTTGGGATTTTTTTTTTCCGTCTGTGTAACTCAAAAGCTCGTTTTAGCGTTCCTTCGGTCCATTACCTCTCTCTGTAGTTCGTTTTCTGGATCTCGGCATCTAAAATACAAAAATAACCAGTATTTAGGGGACTAAAATCACAATTTCAAAATATACGGAGACACCACGTCTGTATTTCCCCGCAAAGAGATGTCGACTTTACCCTGGATGAACAATGCAAAATATGCAATGTCCGCGTAGCTAACCTGTTCACTAATACCAATAAATAATATCCTAAAATGTTCGTTTTCTTAAGACTTAAACAGAATAATCGAATAATTTGTTGAGAAATCTACCTTCAATTGCTTATAGTTCAGAATTTAGATCAAAATTCGACAAAATACGTTTTTCACCCGCTAGGTGACGACACCAACCAACTGAGTGCAACACGTTGCCAAAGTTCATAGTGTCGGTATTTTCCGGGTTGTCGATTTTCTTCCGGTCTCCCCTACCGTTTGTTGCATTTTTCTTTCGATCTTTGTTTTCGAGATTTTACTTTTTGAAATCAGGGACTCCTTTCGTGGAAACCCTGAACTTCGAAATGTATGTGTATATTGCGAGAATTCTCTGCCGCATATTTAAGGTTTAATATATGTATATAGATTCTTAGAAATCTGCAATATCTATATTATGTTGATATTGGATGATGATATTTGCCAAGAATTCCAGATTTCAGTTCCAATGTTCCTAACACCGTCGTCTGTTAGGCAAACATATTCCAAAACAGTTTGTTTCTTTGTGGTGGAGTGCAGGCTTATCTGATGATCGGAAAATTCATGAAACTTGCTTTGTTTTGACGAAGGTTATCTAACGTTCAAAGAATTCAAAATTTCCAAAGAGTTAGGTAGGTGGTTATAGGAAAGGGGGGAAATGGGTGTGTAGGGAATTGCGTTCCATTGCAATTAAAAATTAAATTCAATTCTCCACGGCTGCGAAATTTTGTTTCCCCGAGTACGCAGTAGTAGGAGAAGATTAAATACAACAAACCGTACAAAGATGTTGGTATCAGGAGCAGGAAGTGCAAATATAATGATGTCTTTGTAGAAAAGGAAACTAGTTAGATTTGTTTTACAATCATTATCTAGTACTCCTTCGATTAACGAGGACTCTACCATTATAACTACTTGAGGTTCATGTATCTCTATTGCAAACCTAATAAAGATACGCGATAAACGAAACTCAAGTAGTTATATGCGGCCCTCAGAGTCTTGGTTAAAAGAAGTAATAGACAATGAGGTTTTTTTCCGATGGTTACAGAGTGTATCGCAGAGACAGGAGCAGCTGGGGGAGGGGTATGCATACTGGTTAACAAATACTACTACAGTTCAGTGGTGTTCAGAGATCACGACCAGAAGTTACTTGGGGTAGACTTGGGGGGAAATAAAAAGAAAAAGTCAGGGTGTTGGCTACTTACCGTAGTGGTAAAATAAATGATAAAGATGAGGCTCTTAGGGAGAAACTAAATTTATATTCAGAGTTCATAAGTGAGCATAGAATGGTTATTTTTGGTGAGAATTTGAACTTACCAGGTGTCAACTGGGTAGGAAATAAGATTAATAATACAAAGGAATAGAGATTTGCAAATACCTTAGTAAGGGAAGGGGGCTTTACACAGGTGGTTGAACAAAAAACAAAGGGATCAAACATGGTGGATATTTTCCTAATAAAGCCGGATGATAATCTAATCGGGAGTCAAGTAACTGAAGGAATAAGTGATCATAATGTAGATCTGATGGATATAAGGGGATTCGGTAAAACAGTGGCCAGAATTGAAGGGGGAAATAGATACAATTAAGGCACAAATCTTGGATTTGAAAAGATATTTCAGGGTTAATTTTATTAATTGGAAGAATGGAACAAGTAGCAAGAGTTCAAGGAAATAATAAAAAAGGTCAAGAAATGTTTATTCCAAAACAGAGAAGAAACATACTATAACAGGGAGGTGAGGAGGTTAAAGAGATTGGTGAGGCGAGAAAATAGCAGTGTTAAGAAACAGCAAGGTAGTAGGGAAGTCATGAAACATCTAACCAAGGAATTAATAATGTCAAAGAAACTGGCTAAGGATGAGTTTATGAAGAATATTATTGGTGCAGGGGGACCTCTAACTGATGCATCTGGAAATTTCTATAGCTATATCAGAAAACTGAAGGGAAGAGAGGGTATTGAGACAATTATAAGAGAAGGATTGAGAAGAAGTAACTGAGGATTTGAAAAAGGCAGAGTTATTAAGTAACTGGTTCAGTGAGACCATTAGAGACAATTATTCAGGGGTTATATCTGAAAACGAGCCTATCCACACAGTTGGATGTGAGCAGATTAGAAAATTTTAAATTAAATATGAAGATATCATTAAGGAACTAAGGAATCCAAAAAAGCCTAAAAGGGGATAGTGTTGATAATGTTACTACAGATGTCTTAAAGACAGTAGGATGGGACACTGTACCTTACCTTGAAACATTATTTAAATGGAGTCTGGATACTTGTTGTTTACCAGAGGACTGGAAAGTGCGATAGTACTACCGGTCCATAAAGGAGGTCTGACAAACAGGGTCGAAAACTGTATGCCAATCAGTTTGACTTCAGTGGTAGGTAAATTAATGGAGAAATTAATATACAACCGTATTAGAAATGTCTGTGAGGAAAGTAAGTGGTTTTCTTGTCGGCAACATGGCTTTAGATCAGGATAATCATGTGAATCTAAGTTAGTAGGCTATATGCAAGATATTTATGATGAAATGGACACGGGAGGTCAAGTTGATAGTGTAGCACTAGATCTTCCAAAGACCTTTGACAGAGTGAGCCATAAAATGGTGCTAAATAAGGTAAAAACTATTGGAGCTGATAAAAAGGTGATTCGCTGGATAGAAGAATTCCTAAAATGTAGAAAGCAAAAAGTTATGGTAGGAAATGCAGTATCGAAAGAACTCAGAGTGAACATGGGTGTCTCACAGGGTATTGTATTGGGGCCATTGTTATTCTAATGAATGATTGTGTTAATGGATTACTGTCAGAAGTTAGATTGTTTGCAGATGACATAATGTTATATAAAAGGATCAAAACAATATAAGACTCTAAACAGCTGCAGGGTGATCTAGAAAAGATGCTATCTGATTGACCCAACATGGGATGAAGATAAATGCTGGTAACATATAAATAGCTAAATGTTGATTATGATTATAAAGTTTGGGGAGGAGCTACTTAATAAAGGCTCGAAATACAAATTCCTTGGGATAACATATGATAGCAAACTTAAATTGGAAGGACACATTGGACAGGTAGTACGGAAATGGTTCAAAATCCTTCACCTGTTGGAAAGAGTGATGAGGGACACACTACAGAATTAAGGGAATTGGGGTACTAAACTTTGGTCAAACCACTGCTGGAATATGGTGATGTAGTTTGAGATCCACATTTTGGGTATCACATACAGGAGTTGGAGGGGGTGCAGAGGAGGGCTGCCAGATTTGTCTTTGGAAATTACCGCAGACACAGTCTGTAACTAATATGATAAAAGGACTGGAGTGGGATTCATTGGAGGATAGAATGAGGGCGAAGAGAGTCGTGGGCCTATATTGGTGATGAAGTATGGAAAGATATTGGTTGGAAAATTAAGAGAGGTGCTTGGAAGGGTGAGGTTGACCGTGACGACAAGCTGGCACTTGATTTCAGGCATAAGGGAGTGTGAAAAGTTTCTTCGTAGGACAGGGTGTAAGGGATTGGAATGAGGGGATGTACGAGGGAAGTAAAGGAATTGGGTTACAAAACTTTGGTCAAACAATTGCTCGAATATGGTAGTGTACGTAGTATTGGACCCACATTTGAAGTATCAAATACAGGAGTTGGAGAGGGTGCAAAAAAGGGCTGCTAGATTTGTTTCTAAATTATAGCAGAATGCAGTCAGTAACAGATATGATAAAAGAGCTGGAATGGGATTCATTGCAAGACAGGAGGAGGATGAAGAGGGTCATGGGAGTGTATAAGGCGTATACTGGTGATGAGGCATGGAAAGATATTGGTGTAGATATAAAAATTAGTGTATGGAAGGGAAAAGATGACCATGACCACAAGCTGGCACTCGATTTCAGGCACAAGGGTGTGAGAAGATTCTCTTTCTTTAGGTAAGGGTGTCAGAAATTGGAAAATGATTAATAATTTACTAAAAATGTTGAAAGAATTTAAAGTTAACATTTGTTGAGGGCAAATGTAGGTAGGTGCAAGTAAGGGAGAAGATGGGTGTTTAGGAAAATTGCCACCGTCGGATGTGATACATTGCAATTTAATTAAATTAAGGTTTTCAAGAGAAGTGAAGAACAATTTAGCGGAAACGCTGAAGGAAATTAAAGTAAAAATTAGTAGAGGGCAAAAGTATGTTGGGAGAGGAAAGGAGAAAGGGGGGTGTGTATGGAGATTGCCACCGGAGCGGACGTTCCATTGCAATTTTATCAATTATTATTATTATATAAATGAAACGTTATATCCCCTAGTAGAATGTTCAATTCAATTTAAGCTGCTTTGATATTTGCTTTATTTACGCAAAGAGAATCTATTTCGGGTGCAGTTTCTTGTTAGAACTGGACGCGGGAGAGGACTGCTCCCTACTATGTATGGATCCCGAAGTTATTCTGATCCTTGATTCGCACGAAATGCTATAGCGGCTTGCGACTAAATCCGAGTAATAAAATGCGTATCCTTAAAATAATAATAATCGGGTGCGATGCGTAACTGACAAGCTACTTGCAAGGACACATCAAAGCCAAAAGTTTGTTGTATGTTCCTGGATAGTTTAAGCGTTTAAAGTAAGTCTGCTTTCAACGGCAGGATTTTAAGAGCACTCCCTTGCAAAAGGTTCCTAGCCATTTTATCAGCTCCACGCTACTTATGCGATATAATTGAATTATTTTGGCTGTCGGTTCCAGATCTGAAACAGAACTAGTCATTCTAAAATAATTTCTTCATTCTAACTTAACTATTTCTTCCCTGTCCAATTTGAATAAAAAGCCCGTCCTTTCGAGTCAGCTGCGTCAACATTTTGTGTGACGTTACCACGGGATTAGTCGGTTCAAGCCCTGGTGATGGAAGAAACTTCCATCACCAGGACTTGGCCGGAAATTTGGAGACGTGGTGGTGCATAATTCCTAACATCATATTATGCTCCAAAGTCCTTGGTTAAATCACAAACCTATCCACAGTGTGTATGGAGTGACGGCAATACGACAATGTTGATGGACGAGGACGTTAGGCCTTGGTGTCTTTCAGAACAGTAGGCCTGAATAGGATGGCAATGGGTTTCGCCCCCTCCCTTCTTTCATTTCTCATCCACAACATAAACACTAAACACATACGCTATGACAGTCATCCACACATACAACACGTACGAACACTGCGGAAGGCAACAGGAAAACATCCCAGTTCGTCTTCCCAGACATTCCAATGAAGAGGTAAACATCCCTTTTGGCAACCCGTCTACACCCTGAAACGGTAAGTCGTCCATAAGTAAAAGAAGTAAAGAACTACTTAAAATTTATGCAAATGAAAACAACGGGGTGAACGGCGTTCGACAGAGAAAACTTGAAAGTAAGACAACCTGGCTCTGTCAGGACGCGGTAAAGGGACTCGATTGGTCAGGTAACGAAAACAGCGAATAACTGCATGCGGAGTATCCTTTAAGAGCAACCATTGCGTGACTTGAGGAAAAATAATATCACTTCGTAAGAATATCGTATTAAGAAAGTGGTAGCAGAACCAGCGAAACGCAAGTTGAACTGATATGAACTTCCTTAGAAATTCGGAGACTGAGAAGGAAAGCCGAGTGACAGAAAGCCCTGCGAGGCCACAACCTCGACGAGACTGTCCAGAGGAACACAATGATACTGCAGTCGATCAAACTGACCATTCATACTTCACCGAGCGTGGTGGGTGAGTGGTTAACGCTCTGGCCTCGCATTAGAGATGACGGCGTTACGAATCCCCGTCCGGGCATCCAGATTTGGGTTTTCCATGGTTTCCCCCAAATCACTCCCAATCCTTCAAAAAGCCATGGCCGATTCCTTCCCGTTCCTTGTCCCAGTCCGTTCCGGCCTTTAATGATCTCGACATCGACTAATCGTAAACGTAATGTAAGTGAAACCAAATGGAGCAATAGTGCAACCGCAAACAAAAGAGCCTTGTCCCAGATGGACTCGCATATCTCTCTACACATCACCTTGTCATAAAAGACAAGCATAATGGTAGTCTCGAGGATATCATCACTAATTTCATTAATTAAACTAGTGTAAGCCCGTGACCGTTTTTTGCGTATCGTCACGAGTCTAGAATAGTTCCAGTTTTTAAAATTAATGATTATGACAGGTTGATCTGATCTGGCCAAATATAAACTTGACCTGTGTTTCAGGGTGAATAAAATCTTTTTAGGTGGAAGAACCCAGAATAATTAATAGATGTAGGTATTAAACACGGACAGGAACTATCGCGCTATCGTGTAATTGCTTCAATGGACATACACTCGAACGTGTTAAATACGAACTTGACTTGTATTTGACCCTTAAAATTCACTCTGCAAAAAAT
Source organism: Vandiemenella viatica (assembly GCA_031002005.1). Lineage (NCBI taxonomy): Eukaryota > Metazoa > Arthropoda > Insecta > Orthoptera > Morabidae > Vandiemenella > Vandiemenella viatica. The sequence goes on along the minus strand of CM061920.1, from coordinate 95,810,561 downwards.
TAAAAATCCTGTTTGCTTCGAAAGCATCACGTTGTTTATTACTGAGACTGAGCAAACACTCATAATGTAACCATTGGTCATAATATCTGTGACGGCCAGAGAGCTTAATACACATTCCATATTATGAAACAGTTGAGCAACTCCGCAGAAATGAGTTGCCAGAATAGTCGATTCGGTGACACATTTTGTCTGATGTCCACTTAAAATAATTTAATAACTCACATACAGTGAATATGAATAAAGACCAATAACGAAAGTGATCAGTAAAATGCCTATAAATTTTGGTCAAGCAACAACATCAGTGAAAGTTATCATTAAACTGAAATTTATCCTAAGCTGAAATAACAATGGCATTCGTGGTTACAGCAGAGACCATTTTTTAAAGAGTTTTTTAAGTTTCTTTAATTAGTAGCATGTAACTGAAAAGCAGACCCGCGTTTTTTTTCAGCCGCAAAATTTATCAAAATTTTTTTAACTATGAAATGCTACGAAAAGCAAATTTATTGAATGTATTATGGCAATTAATTTGGTAGCAGTTGCTTAAAAATTAAATTGTAGACATAACCACAAATTTCTTCTAATGGTATCTCTGTTCGCTGTTTCGTGAGCGAATGCTGAAACGTGACAGGGTTCTCCAGCCAATAGCTATCGAAGTGAGTGGATGAGTGACCTTACGAAATTATATAGCAGATACAATTTTAACACACATAACGCTTCTATGTATACAAAGTATAAATAAAACAATACATTTAACTACAGTAAGTTTTTTTTATAAAGATTTGGTCTACCAAACTTACCGAAAGTCCGCCATAAAGTATTTGGTAAGTAATAATTATTACATTCTTTAACTTGCTGTAGCTCTGTTTCATAAATTTTATGAAGGTTGGCCTACTTCCCTGATTTATAAATCATTATTACTGTGTAACCAGTGGGCGTTCAGAAAATTTTACTGCTTACAGAGATACAAAAGTGGGCGGTTGCATTTGCAGCCCCCTGCTATGAAAGAAACTACACAGAAAAAGATTAAGAAGAAAAGATTTTATTTTTAAATTAACTGTTTAAATAATAACTTAAGGCGCCTAGGATGTTGTACAAATTTGTTCAACACTTTCTCATTAAATTCAGTATCCTTAATAAGTGTTATATATAATGTAAAAAAGTCATATGCACCCCCCTTAAAGTAATCCTGCCGGCGCTCATGGAGATCGAGAAGGATTGTTCGGTCGCGTGCGTGACAGAATTTCGATTTGTCGCTCATTCTGCTTTTGCCATGGCTGGAGTGGACCTACAACTTAATGTGGAATCCGAACTGCGACATCCTGGCTTTGCTCATACGATCAAACACAACTCTTAAAGCTCTTGGCTCCACCTGGATTTGCACCCGGGACCGGACCCCGAACTTTTGGAAGCAAGAGCCTTAACCACGGAGCCACTAGACTGCTCAATTATTTACTGATTAATAGTTACCATTGTGTACCTATATAAAATGTTAAGTAGTTATATACAAACCAGTAGTTTCTCTTGTGTACCTAAACGGAATGTTAAGTTACAAATAATATTTGTTTCTTCACAGGCTATTTGGTAAAATAACACGTATCGTATGTAACTTAGAACTTCCTGCTACTGTCATCTTTCCCAAATTTTTCTGTTGGCGCTTTACAAGCAAAAACCAGTATGCTCAATTACAATTTTCCCGGTTATGCTGCCGGATGACGTTGAAGGCCAGTGGGGAACTTTTTTTTTTTTTTGGCGGGGGGGGGGGTGCGGGCAATGTATGCAAATCCTAAAATTAAGATTATCATTCCGGCAGTTCCATACAGTAATTTGGGAGAAGGCACTTGTAACGTAAGGCATACTGAATTTAAATTTATTTTGCATGAAACAATATAGTCCTTATCCTTGAATTTCTGATAATTTGGAATGAAGTCAGTTTTCTCCGAGACCTGTATCAGCTGTGAGGTAAACTTCATTCTGATTAGTGTGCATTTTCTTCGTAGCCTCCTCCCAGGTAACCGAGTGCAATGTGCGAAAAACACACGACGCGACGTCGTGCAGAGAATCCTCTATGAAGCGACATTTGTTTTTTGGGCTGATTACAATTTAATCGGGATTTGACTGTGCCATTTTAATTTAGTCCTCGATAACTATTACCCTCAGGTATACTATCAGGTAAGTGCTAAAAACAGATCGATTTTTCTAGAACTGTTTAATTCTTGGAATTAGTTTCGCTAGTTCTCTGCATCACATTAGTAAGTAGTACTCGTGATACACTATACACCGATATTTGGCAATTATCTGACATTTGCACACGAATATTCTATTCGTATTGAGGAAAAATAAATAAATAAAGAAACCTCTGATGCACCGGAGACTAAGCTGACCAGTGATCAGTATTGCCACTGAAGCAAATGCGAGTGAGGCACAGGGACCAAGCGTCAGACGGCCGGTAGACCGGACACTTGGCGTAATCTTAGCCGATACATAGCGAACTTCCTGCCGGGAGTGGTTTCCGAAGTCTCGCCAGAGTCGTCCGGCCAGAGATGCTCACTGCTGGGGCTGACGCGACTCGTGGATGATCTCTGGCGCGAAGTGTTGGTATCCGAGCTGCAGCGCCGACCACCCTGGCCGCAGCTCGTCCGCAGTCGCCACAGCATGTGGACCTGCACCAGCGCCCGAGCCCGGCTCAACTCCTCCTGCGAAACAACATACGGGTCGTATACGGCAAGCGAAGATTTCTATCTCTCTTAACATTATATTTAAACACCAACCATACTTGTTTTCTGTGTAGGTAACCTAAGAAAAACCAATTTTCTACACTCCTAATAAATCATGACGCAATGTTTAGTTTATAAAACCCGATTTTCGTCAGAATCCGCCATAGTATGTTTTTTTTTCTTTCTTACTTTTTTTCGTTACAGCTACATTTTGTACAGGTTGCTGGTGTGAATCAAGAGGAAGTTATAAGAGCAACGTGTAACTTGTGTTCTGTATGATGAACCTATTTTTGTTTATGAAATGTGTAGTTTGTGAAGCGGAAATAGGTACCATCGCAGCATTTGCCTAAGTGATTACAGGAAATCGCCTAAGAACCACCGGTGCGCGGATTCCTGGACTCTGACCTTGTCCCGTTGTACCTACCAGATCCAGTGTGATGGCTTCTTAACTCGCGTAGTACGCTGGCTAGGTCCAAGTTTTGTGTTCGTTTTTGAAAATGCGGAAAGCGTATAATTCAATTTTATGACCGATAGTCAAGAAATCAACTTCCGTCATTGCTGTAGTCTCCAAGAGACTACAGCATGTGCACATGACTAAGGTATATATAAAAAAGGTTTCTAGAGACTGTACAAACACTGATATTAGTGTATAGTTTATTGAGTGGTTCAATCAATATTTGCTTGGTTATAATCTGAATCGCTGAATTCCTCTTGAAGCCATATATTTCCTTATTCCATGGTAAATAATTGCTTTTATTATTAACATAACACTAATAACATTGATATCAGAGACAAATACTAAAGCTGATGGTCAAAGACATTGCCAGAAATCGGGGGCAAAGAAAAACTCTACTGATTTTTAGTTCTTAATTCCTTGCATTAAATACGGCCATCGATGGCGTTTAGAAACTAAACACCCCGTATTGAAGGAAATAATATTTCAAGTTTTGTTCAGTGTGGAATTTGAAAAAATGGTTATTATTGCAAATTGTTCATTAAAGGCTACGGTCAGAGATATTGTATTGTAGTTGTGTGTTTATTGCGAAGTATGCGGCATCTGGTGATTCCTCCTGTGGTATTCCTCACCATACCTTCAGAATTTCATTTAATGCTCCTACATTATTTAACGTTGAAACATAAGATATGCCAGACAAGTGAATTAAGATTATATGCTTTAAAACGGTGAAAGCCCCATCAAAATCTGCTCTGTAGTTTCTGAGTTTTTATACTTCAAATATATCCGGTTTTCGTTTTATAGATATAAATTTGATAAAGCTCGGGCGTCAATTGTATGTATGTTATATTCCAGTGATGTATTAAAAAGTTTTTTTTAATTAAATATTCATAAGAACTATGAATTAAAATGACTGGGTATTGGGCACTGTGGAAGTAAGAATTGTGCGAACGTTGTTACTTCAAGCCGACCTTTGTGGGAGACAACAGTCTGTTATCTCCACGGCGTCAGTATGTCGGCGTCAGGCAAAAGGCTGGATTTGCCAAAGTGATTTCCTTAGGGAAGGTAGGTTGTTCAGCGCCGCGCAAGTAGCCATTGGACGTTAGCGGTAAAACCGCTCTCCCACACCTTGTCACCCACGAGACCCGTACGCGGGAAGAGTAAAGCAAAACAAAACTCGCGTGGACCATCTGGCTTTAGATTTTAATCCCACTGACCAATCTCCGCGGTTCTTACATATAAACACTGGAAATTTTGTGTTCTGCATATCCCCCGAGATGCTGAAGGACTCTGATTAGGAATTCGGTTCTGGACCCTGGTTCTGCATTCTGTTCTGGACACTGACTCTGAACGCTGTCCTGGACTCTGTTTCTAACTTCAGCCGAGGCTGAGGAGTACTATATGGCAGGCAAGAGCGTTCGGTTTCCGAATGCGGGAGGGTTTCTCGCATGCCGCGAGCCATCTCCGGATCACGCCACTGTCGTCGCACATCTTCAATGGTAATGTGCTAGCCGTCAAAGCCACAGGTCGTGCACTCTATGAAAACTTGTTAAAGACCCATAAGCGACTTTGAAATAGGATATCAGTGCTCGAACGTATCAATAAATACCTCCACTGACAGGGGCGTAGCAACAATAGGCGGTGCAGTGCAGGGGGCCCCCCGAGCGCTGCTGAGGGGGGCTCCCAAGCGCAGCTCAGAGGGCCCACGGGCCTTCAGGGCAAATGGGCTCAGGGGGCCCCTACCAGCAACTTGGCAGAGCTAAAAAAAAGGTCGCCCATCTCGCCTGAGGGTCCAAAATGATTTTTTTTTTTGAATGTGCGCCATTGTTGACCTCGCTACAACACTGTCCACTTAGCTAGTAGGCAAAAGTACAAAAGACATAAATTGTTTTGAACCACATGTGTTCATTGTATTATTTTACTTCATCCAACAATTCTAATAATACACTTTGTACAATTTGTAAATGGTATCTACGAACCATTTTAGCGCCCTGGTTTATACCATACATTAAACTGAATGTGATGCTGTTATCACAAGTTTATTATAATGTATCCTGAATATTATTAATTGTTAATGAGCTTTTGATATTGATTATTTAATTTATTTCATAACGTAGAAATACATTGTTTGTTTGCTTTGATAAATGGCTAATTGTAGCTGTTGGCGTTGCTTTGCTATGTTGAATTTTTGGATGTTAACTCTAACGTTAAATACGCCCAAGCATGTAATTGCCAGCGACAACCAATAACTGTTCCATTGTGACAATTCACCTGTAATCCTACTAAAATCAAAATTCTTGCAGAATAATAGTTTTAGAATACCCTTACAATTTAACCCTTTCAATTATTAATCCTTATAAGATGATAATTAAGAAGTAATATGATTAAAAAAGTCAAATCATATCACTGTGGGAAAGGTACCCCCACAACCTTGACCATGTTTCTTGCCTAGGTGAGTTTATTATCAAATGATATATCAAGATATTTACACATTATGGCTTCAACAAGCTAGTCCACGTTATCCGATATGAATACCCCTCCATCAACTACTCCTCTTTAAGATACACTCTGTAACCATATGGAAAAAAATTATGGTCTAGCTGTTGTTACTTTAACCAAGACTCCAGTCACTATAAATATTTGTTGTTTATTCATCTTTACAAAGTTACTGAATTCCATTAGTTTGTCCATTATACTCCTACAGTTCAGTAAGTCTTAAGTCTGACCTGATTTGTCATTACCATTCATATCAGCGGTCTGATGGTTCGGTTAGGCTAAACAGAATGACGGTACCGGAAGGTCCCCGGTTTCCGTTGGAATTTTTACGAATCTTAAAACTGCCAAAGTCTTGCATAGTTCATGTGAAGTACGCTAGGACGCTCCGTAGTTCTGATTTCACGTAAATCTTGACTACCTCTGCCCGGCAGTCCCACCCGGTAGAGGAGGCCTACAGACACATGTGCAGCTAATCGAAAATCTGCCACTTGACTACCGAAAAGTCCTCCAATAATGGCACACGCATTTATTTATTGTTATACCTTTCTTATTTTCTCATTTATTTTTTAAATGTATTTCAGTTACTTTTATAGTATTTATTATTTCTCCCACAAAGCATCTGATAGCATTACCCATTTATACCTTCACTCGCGAGCTCTAACCTAAATATTTAATGTCCTAATCCTATCATTACCGGAAATTGGTTCCATTACATCCCACAATTAGTTAAGAAGACTACGTCGGTTGGCATGGGAGCAGGAAATCAAAATCTTTTCTGCACACCAAATTCTTTTAGATATAATCTTAAAAACTACTGAATAGATTTGACAGTATGTCACAGTTTGAAAGACTGGCATAAATTTTGAGATGTATTTCATTACCCTACTGTAACTGCGGACGGAGCTAAAATATATTTTACAAAGACAGTACCAAAGAAATGTGACTCTACCCTACAGATAGACTGCGGTAGTGCAGCGAAACCGACGATTCGTTTACATCTATAACGAATTTCTTTCGATTCTCAGAGAAGATTTAATGTGATACGTTGTGGTGTGACAGCGTCACCCACAACGAATATAATTAAATTATTAATTATATTCATAATTCCTTTTTTATTATATTCTAATTTATTAATTATTTAGTCTTGCAACGTGTAATTAATTGTAAATAATGAGGGTTGTCTGGATAGGTTAAATGTATGTTTAAAACCAGGGCGGCCAAAGGTATATTTTATTGTAAATCAATTTTTCTGTAAACGCATGGCTCAGAAGGGCTGAATATCGAAGGCTAGAAACTGCCATTTCGGCGGTTGGGAGAGGAACAATGGAGCAGGCGAGGCGACTCGATGGCGCCGGGACAGCCCGGCTTGAGTCCCGTTCGAAATCGGGCGGTGACCTACCCCTACCCCGCTACTACCCCGAAGGCCACGTAGGAAACGCGCGAAGGAGACGGCGAATGCGACGCATGATATTAAACACGTGACGACGGAAATGTGTAGATAGCCAATCCTGAACATTTATTGGGGTCTACAATACTAATTCCGTGGAGTTCTTTTACATGTGGCGAGCAACTAGCCGAGGAAGAAGAAGGAGCCATTTTAGACATCACTTCTGTCCAAGACGAGCTGATGAATGGACGTGACTTGGGTCCAAGACGAGCTGGTGAATAGACGTGTCAGCCCGGCACGCTCTCTGATGATCATTGTGGTTGATCATTTCTTGCTTTGGAAAAGCGAGATATCGAGTGGCATGCTTGCCATTATTCGGAAGTTATGCTAATAACGCGGTCGTAGCCGCTTATTTAGCTTCCATTGCTGCAGTGGCATTGTGTTTGTCGCTCACCATCACGGCGATGATTCTATGGTAATGTACCAGAAACGACGGTCACTATTCAGTGGATTTTTAACAGACTTATGAGCCCTTAAGCGACGCCTGGGTTAAGACTCTGCTCCCGCCACTTAAATTCTGAGCTAGCTGAATTTATATTTCGATTCAATTTTTTTTTCTCAAGCATCTTGCTGTTTGTTAATTCAATTTTGATGCTTTTCATTCACTTTATACGGCGCCCCCTGGGATTTTCCTTTGTACAGTAAAAATGTTAGCTTCAATTTGATGGCCTGTGTTGCCATGTTATTTCAATGTTAACTTTGCTGTTTTTATTACTTGTTTGAGATATTTCATTCAGTTTTGTTTGCTTACTCCGGCGAATTGTAAACGTCGGGTATTGCTTGTTTTTGCTGATCTAATTGTGTTTAACGTAACGTTAATTACTACCCGACCTTGTAAGGCCATAAGACTCAATAAATGAGGTTTTATTTTGTGTCTGAAATTCATGGTTCTAGTTAGTAACCTATTAGATCCCCTTATAGCATCATTATTATATGTAATTTTCCATTTTCAGGAATTATTTTAAATTAATATTAATTCCCCCCTCCCTTTTTCTGGAGCACCCAAAAATGTGTTCTATTACAACGTATGGCTGAGAGCAAATTTATAGTTGAACAAAGCATTTTTTGAAGTACAGCAGCAAAAGCTGCAAGTCAGAAAAATACCGTAATTAGTTCCAAATTTATTAAATTAATGATGACAATCTACTAGTTGACGAGCTTCTTTGTACCAAGTGGATGAATAAAAAGGAAGGGAGAGGAACTATAGATTATTACAGTTGAAACTATGATGACGCAAATTCTTTCTTCTGCTTCATTCAACCGGAAATAATAATGCCATAATATGGAGAAAATTGCATCTTGTGTATGTTCCCGTGTAAATTCGATGTTTAATTGGACCCGCTCGTGTTCAGCCAGTTATTGTTGGAAAAGTTGGCAAGGTGGTGCAGGTCAATACCAGAGCGGCGGTTGGGCATCATGCCACGTCGTCTCACAACTAGACTTGAATAGACCTGATTATACAACAACCGTGAGGCCTCCAGCTTCCATCACAGGGCTGTTTGCTATTTTACTTTTCCTCATTCCCAATCCCCTCTCCCCCAGGACTTAAATGTCTATTTAAGTTTTCGTTTGAACAAAAGGTAAGAGCGCCTATTGTCGACAGTGCACACATAGTCGACACGAAAATGTATCAAATTTAAGGAAATACGATGATCCAGAACATTGTGCATTAAACCAGCGATACTGTCATGCTTATAAACCAGCGATACTATCATGCTTACTCGTCAATCTGAACGGGTCCACATGATCGATCACGAACTCGGTCTGTCAATGGTGAACAGTTTTGTAGAGCGTGTGCTTACCATCACCGGCATCCCCTATCTCGTTAGAAAAATAACATCATCGGGAAGTATTTTAACCACCAGTTAACGTAAGTTTACTTTGCTTTTTACTGAACCTGAATATATAAATGTGATTACGGTTAAATAAATAAGTGCATGCATCGGAGAAGAATATTTATTTTATGAATAAGCTCTGTGTCGAACATAGGTACCTAAATTCTTGAGTATTATTTAAATCGACAAGAGGTTAACTCATGTTCCTCGCTAAAAATTGAGCTTTTACAACAAGCTTAAGTCTTTTTTTATAAGCTAAGGAGCGGCGCTAGAAATCTGAAATTGACATATTGTGTTTGCCGTCGATACATACGATGTCATACATTTAGTCGTGGGCAGATATTCAAATCCATCACTTGCTAAGTGGTTCTTGTAAATCCGACAGATTTTGCAAAGGAAAATCTGATACTTTTTTATTTTTATGAAGGGATGTATTAGTGTAAAGCTGCTACTCTTAAATCTACAGTGTCACCCAGGGATTAACCACTTATGGGACCTGGCACTTGGATTGGATTCCATCTAGATCTGGAATTGATTCTGCTTGGACCAGGCCCCTTCTGTCAGCTTTCCTATCCATCTCCTTTGTTCTTTATCTAGCCTTGACAGTATTTTAGGGCTATTGAAAGGATGCCGACTTCAGGTGTGCAATGGGTTTCTTTTAGCAGCCTGTGTAATTCAGAGTGTCGACTGTTAGAACAAATTAATTATATAAGTTAGCACTTTCAATATACCAGCAACTGTTATGAATAGTGGAATAGAAGAATGCAGGATGCAGAAAATGTTATTTGAATACATTAGTTAGTTATTAAATACTGTAGTCAGAGGCTTCGAAAATAGAAAATGAATTCTCAGATTGTCGGCAATTTAGTTGCGTTTTTCACTAATGTCCTAATTACTTGATTTTATGCTTATGTAAATGGTTTCAACTACAAGTACAAGATTTTTCGACTTTAGGAGCAACAGCATAGGGTCATTTTTTTTTAGAAAAATTGTGTGATTTTTCATAAATAATTTACCAGCAACTGTTATAATCGCACAAAAAAAATTCTTGTACAAGTAGCCCAAGTCCCATGCTTGTATAGTGACAAAAAGTTATGAGATCTTGTTCTGAACCAACTCTATACTTTGCAGTGTGTATTCACTTCACTATCTGAGACAGAATGCTTTCTATCGGTGTTATAGATCGCCTATTTCCAATAAAAATAAATAAAAAATCTGGTGAGTTGGCTATTATACGTGCTATGTTTTGGGAACATACATAAATCCCTTAAATGTGTTGCTTTTATCAATCTTACAAATACATTAAAGCCAAGATATCCCTCCACAAGTCTTAGAATAAATCATATATCACATACCTTCCATTTCAGTAAAAATTATGAGATGCAAGAGGGCCAAGTCTTCAGAATTCTTTTTATTCTAAATAAACGCTCGATAACACCAAGAGAAACCATTCTGTTTCAGAAAGTGAAGTGAATTCACCTAGTCCAGTAACGAGGTAGTTTTACCTTGCAATATATCACGTAGAAGATTTTTTTCCTTGTGTGTGTTGGTGACAGTATGCAGAAACCAAGTTTTCGATCTCCGACAACCTCGGCACAATTTTCTGTGACCAAAAAACGTCAATATTTTGGAACTTTTTACAGTTTTTCGTCTATAATTCCTTCCTTGATGAGTCCTAGCAAGAAATACTTTATTTCCAATTTGAAAGAGAACAAAATTTCCTACAAGTTTCTTCTAAACTCAAAACCAAGCGAAAATCAGCAAAATTTCACACTATTCCTAAAAGTTGGGTTTCCACCAGTCCTGATTTGTCGCTCTAAATGACCTGAAACCCCTGTGTATATAATTGATACATATAAATTTCTGTATGAAATATTATATACATGCACTGTACTTTGATTACTGATAGTCAATCCAACAATCATATGGCACTGTTGGCCGGAAGATGCCGAAGGATTGTTCGGCAGTCAGGTGTCAGTGTTTTCGGTTCACCGCGGAATTCGCTCCTTTGTGGCTATCTAACCTAACCAGTTAATCGTACCGGGCTTAGGAAACCTGCAGCTTAACGTGGAATCCAAACCACAGAAGTGTTCTGACTTACTTTATATTACACAGCAAGCTGTGGCAGAGCTGAAGATCAGGTTAAAATCACAGCTGAGACCGGAACATATTTCGATCTACTGTCAGATGCCATAACCACTGAGCTACCAGATCGCTCTATTATTGATGGTAATAGAGCCGAAATGAATTTATTATGTTATGGCACAAAGTTATTAAGTCATAAAAAATTCGTAATAAGTTAAAATTGTTCATACATCGATTGAGTTATGTCTCATTCTTCCATTGCATCAGGAGCAGCTTCCTCTTGGTTGAAGAACGCTTCCTTACCTTCATTTACGACATTCTTAGGAATGTTTTCACGAGACAAGCCAGAGCAATTTTTGCAAGCAGTTGAACATTGCAGTCCTGATTTGTGATAGCTGCATGGTGGAATACAAGACTTCTTTGCAGGAATACACTCAGGTGCAGCGTCTTTTATAATTGTAACTAGATTAAGACTGGACGAGCCTTTCCTTCATCCCCATGGCAATAGATAAGTTTTTGACCCATCCTTGCTTGCACTTGGTGATAAACGCATATTGAGTGAAACGTTGCCGCAACTGATTTTGGTGTCTACCGTGCCCGGCTGAATGCATTTTTTGGGCAGATTTCAATGTTCCACTAGCAATTTGTCCATTCTGATCTAAGATGAGCTGTTCCTTTCGTGTTCTCCAGGTGCTAGTATCCGTAAGCTAGGAGTTCTGAGAATTTAGCATGCATGATACTTTCAGATGAGGCAGCAGAATTTTTTCTTTCCTGGGGAGCGTCCATAAACTACGTGGCTTGGTGGGGGGGGGGGCTTGGAAGGCTACACTGCGCTACGTGGGGGAGAGGGGTTTCCAAGTCAGGCAACGTAGCTTTTCATTCATAACATTTTTCACAGTTAAAATGAGTTACAGAACGCACAACAACATGTGAATATTTATTCCCTTCATTTAATTATCTCTGTATGTAATTTACAATAGTCTGATAAGAGAAAACAGTACAAAATGTCTTCTGGAATCAAAAGGGGAAAAGTGCTTCATGGGGAAGGGGGGTGGGGGGGGGTAGAGGCAAAAGCTACGTCGGGCTACTTGGGGGGGGGGGATGGGGGTTCACAAGAGGCCAAAATGGAGCTATGTGGTTTATGGACGTTCCCATGTAGCCAAAAAATGCTGTATTGCATCACATCCTGTAAATTCTTGAATGAGTAGGATATGTATGGGTTCAAACTTGAAGGAAGTGGTTGAGTACCAGAAACCTGCTTCCTTGCCTTTCCCTGATTTATGGAAGAACAACTTCTCGTAAGTGTTACCAAGGCCCATTAGCTGAACGAGTGAACCAATATACTCACTTAGAATTATCACACTGTCGGATTTTGCTGCTTGGGAAATGGCGTCAACGATAAATACAGCTGCATCTTCTTTTGCCTGTTGATCTTGGATGCCTCCTTTTGCATTAGTATCAAAATTACATGGATTTTGTTGCTGTAATTTGCTGCGTCTCTGCAGCACTTGTTTTCTAACTGAAATTGATGACTGCTGAAGTATCTAATGTTTTCAAATGAAGAAATCCTTTATGTGACTTTATTTCTCTCTGCGCAGCGACACTTCAGTATCCATCAAATATAACTGTGATGTTGGACCCATAGTGCGTTCTCAATTAGGCTTCATACTTTCCACGGATGGAACCAAAGTTTTCACTACGAATGCCACGTAACCGTAAACATGTGGCATCCTCCGTCCACAGCAAAACGTTTTATGTTGGATGTTGCATCTAGAAGAGTAGCTATTAGACAGTTTAAAAAAATATTATAAATTGAACTCATTCTCGAAGATTAATGCTCCAGGAAGCTAATTTTTTCAAGTTTGAAAAGTGAAGTGGATTATTTTTAATAAAAAAATCGAAATAAAAATTATACTTTTCTTATCTCTGGTCACGTGACAGAAAACGCTCTAGGATTGGTGGTCGCTTGAGTGACGTCACGCGTCTGTAAAAGCTGCGGCTGGGAATGAAGCGTTTCCTATTATCCAGGTTTTCAACTATTTTTATTGTTTGTTGCTGGTCATTTCTTGTTATTAATGAAATTTCATTTTGAATACAAAATCGAGAGCAATTTGTAAAAGCCTACAGCGGAAAAATATCGAAAATAGAATGCCTTATTTGTGAGGCCGGCTATAGAAAAAACCCCTGACTTTTATTCTGTTGAGTTTAAAAATGCAACAGCTTCAATTTGAGACTCATTTACAGTGGCGTTGCTAGGTCAACAAGGGCCCCGGTGCAAAAAATTTATTTTGGGCCCTCAGGCCAGACGGGCGACCTTTTTTTTTGCTTTGTGTGCTGGTAGGGGCCCCCTGAATTGAGGATGGGGGCCCTTGAATTGTTCTTTAGGGACCCCTGAGCAGTGGTTGGGGGCCCCCTGAGCAGCGAGGGCCCTTAGTGAGGGGCTCCTGTGTTCTCAGGAGGCCCTTAGACGACGGTAGAGTGTAGAGGTGCGCTTAGGGGCCCCGTGAGGTGTGCTTGGGGGCCCTCTGAGCGTGAGGGCCCCGGTGTACTGCACCGCCTAGCCCCATAGTAGCTACGTCCCTGCTCATTTATATTTAAATTGAAAGTTAGCAAACAATATGTCAAAAAATTATGTACAGGAAATTTGTGCAGTCATGCTGAAAATAAATATGCGCAAACACATGAAGGTATTTCTTGTAGCTGATAAGCATCTCTTTCACATAAATATGGTAAGAGATCGATCGGTATAATGTGGTATAATGAACTAACTCACCATGAAATTGGCTCAGTAGTTTTTTTTTAATTAAAAATAATCTCGCTCTGTTTTAATGATGCTATTGTATCACGGAAAAATCATGCGTAAACTTACCTTGAGGCTCGCCAAAAGCAATAGCAACACACAAATCACTACTAAAATGCAGAAACACAGCGCATTGATCAAGCTCAGTGGAATGGCCGGCCGGCTGGAGCCTTTGATCGGTGGATCACAGGAAGCCCATTGTTCAAACTATTTTTTCTATTGTTAAGCCTGAATTCGTGGAAAATAAACCTTTGTTCCGAGTAATATGGTTTATCCACTTTTAATATAAGTAGCTATTTTGCCTGCGTAGACTATTATCAAAACTGACTTTTGTCCCTCTAGATTTAGAAAATATCACACTGTGCAGCGTCCTCCCGGTCCCGGATGCGAGGCCAGAACGTTAACCGCTCACTCACCATGCTCGGAACAATTGGATGTTGTGGGCCATTTTTCTTAATTACAGATTAAAGATTATAGATAAATGATATTTTTTTGTCAATAAAACTGAATTTGTTTGTTTATTCATTTACCTCCCTCGTTTCACTTCATCTCACACGAAGAAACTGTGAAGTGTTTACTATTAACATAAAGAGAAGCAATTAAGAAGTAGTGTCCGGATAGCTGCGTGATTGAAGAGTGTAATGGAATTCAGAACATCCTACGTTCGAACCTTGGATGGGATAATATTTTTTGCTTGTATTTTTTTCAGTTTTTGTTTGCTGTTTTTTTCCACTAACATGTTTTTATTCGAAGAATTCATAATAGTTGCTATGCGTCATGCAAGCGTTTGAAACAAATTGCTACCATACATAAAAACTTTTAATTTTTAAACTTACCAGAGAGAGAATATCATGCAAAAAATACAGGTGCATGGCGGTGAATAATGCAATTTATTTTAGAAGTGACATCACTTGTAGAAATTGATGTTGATCTTTCCAGAACGCTTTGTGTCCTTTTTGTTGAAATTTTTACGTGCCGATACAACTGAAGGTTACCTTCTTGACATAACTGCGTCTATTAGGCGGTATTTACTTTTAATGTACAAGTGATTTTTTTAAAAAATAAAATAAAAACCTGTTTTTTGGTGTGCAAGTAACGTCCGGTTTCTTTTTTGAAATCTTGGGTTGTTTCAATTGGTTGTAATTCGCTTGTTATCCAAAAAGTTGTGAAACCTTCAGAAAAAAGAAAAGAAAAATTAAATTGATGTTTTGGTGGATTTTCGGGAAAAAGTGATTATGCGATGCAACGAACAGCAACTAGTATGCAAAGAAAATGACAAAAGAAGACAAATTGAACATAATCCGAAGCGAGGATCGAACCTTAGGACCCTAATCCTAATAATTCTCGCCTTAAACAAAGTATTACATTTAACGCTACGAAATTGCGGTGTAAATGAGCTTCACAGAAAATCGTAAGTGGCTTTGTCACAATATCAAATTGAAGTTTTTACATTTTTAAGCTCCACAGAATAAAACTCAGTGGTTGTTTCTATAGCTAGCCCCATAAATAAGGTGTCTACTTTCAATATTTTTTCCGCTGTAGGCTTTTACAATTTGTTTTCGATTTTATATTCAAAACGAACTTTCATTAATAACAAGACAGCAACAGCAACAGCAACAAACAATAAAAATAGTTGATAACTTGGGTAATGGGAAACACTCCATTCGTAGTGACAGCGTTTACAGACGTGTGACGTCACGACTATCGTTGCACGCGCAAGGCAGCGAAGGAGCGTTTTGGCGGGCTTTTAAATTCTTTAAATTTTAACTTTGAATTTTACGCAAAATAATGCATTTTCGTCAAAAAAAATCTCTACACTAGGGGAATAAGGTGTACCAACAAACAATTTAAAACCATTTTCAAGAAGTAGTCAAATACCCTGTTGTAAATGACTTATTATGACTACATTTTGTCTGTGTAAATAACCTTTGTGCCATGTCATTAAGCTTTCATCTTAACAAATCCGTTTTTTTAAAAAAAAATGGTACAAATACCATCAGAAATAGAGACGTCTGGTAGCTCAATGGTTATAGCGTTTGACTGGAGATAGAAATCTCGGTCTTAGCTGTGGCTTTCAAAGGCCATTAACCTGATCTTCAGCTCTGCCACAGCTTACTGTGTAATATGAAGTAAGTCAGAACACTTCTGTGGTTAGGATTCCACGTTAAGCTACAGGTTTCCTAAATCCGGTACGATTAACTGGTTAGGTTAGGTAGCCACTAAGGAGCGCATTCCGTGGCGAACCGAAAACACGGTCACCTGACGGTCGAACAATCGTTCTGCATCTTCCGGCCAACAGTGCCATATGATTAATGAATTGAGCATCAGTATTCAAAGTACAGTAATACTAGCTGTTACCCGCGACTTCGTACGCGTGGACTTAGAATTTGATTGCTAGAATTGGATACACAAAGCTGAAAGTTACCTAAGATATGTCGGCATAAAATGACGGGAACGCTATCGATATACCATTCTACCGTCGAACCTGTCTCATTTATTCATATCCGAAATACGTATCCTATTTCGTTCATAATGATACAAAGTATTTCGGTATACATATATAGTCGTCAAAACGTTAAAAAAAGACGGAGACTTACTTTCGCATAAATAATATCATTAGTTTAGATCACACAGAAACTGTCTGTGGAACCAGTATACCCTGAATAATTACCCTTATTACACTAGGCGACTTGGTGGCGCAACCAGCCGGGCCACTGGTGGCTCTGTTCGTCGCTGGGCACAGAGTCTTATGGAGCTTATTACACTAGGGCAGCCAGTGGCGCCGCCAGAAACTGGCGGCCGGCTGGCTGCCCTGCCCGGCCACCAGGCCGGCAACCACTGGTGGCCGAGAGTCGTGGCGGGGCATTGTATCTTACGTAGCTTATTACACTAGGCCACCAGGTGGAGCCGCCAGACTCGCCACCACGCGTTCAGTCTACTGTTCATATGCCCCCTTCCTACTTTACAATTTTAAAATTGTAGAGATACTGAGTGTCAGGTTTGGTGAGACAACTAGGGACAGTCATCCTGTGATGGGAGGGAATGAATCAGAGGAGATTATAAATGACGAACCTACAAAATTTGAAATAAATTCTCAGGAAATTGCGAAGTAACTCAGAAAGCTAAAACTGGTGTAGGTAATATTACTACAGATTTATTAAAAATTGTGGGATAGGATATTGTACCTTACCTAAAAATTTTGTTTAAAATGAATTTGGAGACTTGCTGCTTACCAAAGGATTGGAAAAGACCGATAGTAGTACCAGTTCATAAAGGAAGGGTTAAAAATATGGTGAAAATTCCTGGCCAATTAGTTTGTCATCAGTGATGGGCAGAATGATTGAGAGATAGATATGCAACTATATCAGAAATCTCTGTGAAGAACGAAACTAGTTTTCAGATCGACAACATAGCTTTAGGCAAGGATATTCATTTGAATCTCAGATAGTGGGCTATATGCAAGATATTTCAAATTAATTTGAAATGGGAGGCCAAGTTGATAGTGTGGCACTAGATCTTTCTAAGGCATTTTACAGAGTGAGCCATAAAATGGTTTTAAATAAACTGAAATGTATTGAATTGGATGAAAAAGTTACTTGCTGGGCACAGGAATTCTTAAAATTCAGAAAGCAAAGGGTTAGAGTAGGAAATACATTATGAAGAGAAGTGGAAGTAAATATGGGAGTTGCTGTTCATTATTCTAATGAATGACTGTGTTAAGGTCAGAATCTAGGTATTTTGCAAATGATACAATGGTATACAATAGGATAAAAACAGGTGAAGACTGAACAGTTGCAGGATGATCTGGATAGAATATCTAAATGGGTAGGTCAGCATGGAATGAAGATAAATGCCAAGAAGAGTCGGCTTATAAGATACAAAGATAAATAGATCTAAAGGTTAATTATGATTACAGAGTGGGGTCAGATTTGCTTGATGAAGTGTAAATTCTTTGCATAACGTTTGATAAACTCAATTGGGCAGGTGGTAGAAAAAGGTTACAAAATCCTTCATTTGCTGAAGAGGGTGATGGGAGGATGTAACAGAGAAGTTAGGGAGTTGGGTTACAAAACTTTGGTCAGATCATTTGTTGAATATGGTGGTGTAGTTTGGGACCACATTTTGGAGATCAAATACAGGAGTTGGAAGGTGTGCAAAGAAGAGCAGCTAGATTTGTTTGTGGAAATTATCGCAGGACCCAGTCAGTAACTGATATGATACAGGAGCTGGATTGAGACTCATTGGAGGAAAGGAGGAGGGTGAAGAGAGTGCTGTAAATGTGCAAATTGCTACCGGAGTGTTAGCTCCATCGCAATTAAACTGTATTTAGACGACAACAAGTTTTTTAATTACTTAAGAATGTCTAAATCGTCTTTCTTTTAATCATTGTACTTAGTAAAGGTTGATATTACCGGGAAAGATACGAAAATGAGAAATTCTTCTTGTTTTACCCCTTTGTCTTCTCTACACTTTCACTTCCACTCATTTCCAAAGTGACATTTTGTAGTTCACTGGACATATTCAACCACACAATTCGCATACAATGCGAGGATAACAGCAAAGTGACTGCTCGGTTGTGCGAGTGACTGGCTGGCGGCGCCACCAGAATTCTGGTTGCGACGCCAACAGAGACACCAGTGCCGCGGCTGGTTGCGCCGCCAAGTCGCCTAGTGTAATAAGGCCCTTAGGGCACTATTCTATCGCCAAGGATTTGTCAGAACATGGTGTCCTTACTACAAAATCCTAAGCTTGGCTCAAACTATGAAAAACAATTCATAGAACTTTTTGCTCCCAGTGGGGTTTGAATCCGAAGCCACACGGGAGTTTTCTTAAGATGCAAGCAAGTTACCACTACGCTACACTTCCATTGTTCTCTAACATTATGCATTACAAAAACATTTAGATATTATGCGTTTGTTTTTCACACTTCAAATAGTTATCACAATTTAATGACAATGTTCTTATCTATACAGAATATGGTATCCCATATCCATCTTAATGTCAATTAGCATCTCCTTGTCAAATTTCATCACGATTGGAGTAGCCGTTTAGCCCAAGAAACGTAACAAACAGACAGACAGACAGAGTTACTTTCGCATTTATAATATTAGAATAGATGTCATACAGAAATTTATATATATCAATTATGTACACAGGGGTTCCAGGTCATTTAGAGCGACAATTAGGTGGAAACCCAACTTTTAGGAAAAGTATGAAATTTTGCTGATTTTCGAAGAACGTCAGCTCGCTTGATTTTGAGTTTAGAAAAAACTTTGATTTACAAATGTCGTAGGAAATTTTGTCCTCTTTCAAATTGGAAATAAAGTATTTTTTGCTAGGACTCATCATGAAGGAGTAATAGACGAAAAACTGTAAAAAAAAAAGTACCGAAATATTGACGTTTTTTGGTCACAGAAAATTGTGCCAAGGGCGTCGGAGGTCGAAAACTTGGTCTCTGCATACTCTGGCCAATATATGCAAGATAAGAAAAAAAATGTCTTCTATGTGATATAATGTTTGTGAGATATCCTTTTTACGACCCCGTTACTGGACTAGCACTGCAAAACATAGACTTGGCTCAGAACTAGATTTCATAACTTTTTGTCACTACACAAGCACGAGACTTGGCCTATTTTTACATGAATTGTTTTTGTGGGATCTCATTTCTTTTTGTAAGTTGATGGCTTATTCTGAATCGTCACTCAAATGTAATAATTCATTTTGAACATCGGTGAATAAGAACGTTTCAAAATTGAAGACAATATACATTACCAACAATGCCCCAAATTCTCTGCAACAATGAATGTGCGCCATAGCCGACCAATGCTGCTGGTTTAACTACCATCGTAAGTAAATAACGAGTAACTAACTTACAAAATAAATATAGGAATAAAGTAAAATTTAAGACGTTATTTGAATTATGCATTGAAGAAATCTCAGTCATAGCAAAGCAAAGCAATTAACTCGCAAATATGTGCCAGTTTTTCATTTTCTGGATTGTAATTAAATCAATACGGCGAAAAACACCAATATTAGACTTTTCTTATGATTTAGGGATGAAACCATACATATGTACTACTGGAAATACAGTTGAATCTTGATGTCGGGGTGTTGTGGTCGAAAAAACATTTGAATTTTACTCACTTCCAAAAGTAAGGAAAGGAAAGAAGTAAAATTTAACACATTAGTTCAATATGGTAAGTTCCATCTACAATGAAAATCTGAGGTGTATAAAGTTATTGGAGTAGAAAGCGATTTCATGTTAAGCATAGGTAATCTTATTATTTTTTGTTTAATTTGATTTCGGATCTCGTTGGTCCTACAAGTTGTACTGTGAATGCGCCACTAGATCGGTGTGAAGGTGGGTGGCGAGCACGGAACTATAAGGCAGAGACACTATAAGGCGAGTAGGCGGTAACGGCCTGGCCTCGCATTCGGGGGGACGTCGCGTCGGTTCGAATCCCCGTCCGGGATTTCACATTTGGGTCTTCCATGGCTTCTTCAAATCAATCCAGGTGAATGCTTCCTTTAGCCGAATTCCTTCCCGTTCCTAGCCCCGATCTCTTCATGCCTCTAATGGCCTCGACGTCGACAAGGCGTATAGTTATAAGACAAAAAAAAAGAAAAAAAAAGAAACGTGAGCGCGGAGATGTGCGGTAGCGCATTCTTGTGTTTGACACTTGAATTAGTCAATTAGTCTAGCTACAAACTCTGCTATATATGCTTCATATGACAAAGACTGGTTTTTAGACGTGTGCGGTTTTTTTTTTTTTTTTTTTTTTTTTTTTTTTTGCTGTCGTCGGTCTTTAGACTGGTTTGATGCAATCCTCCATCCCTTCCTATCTTGTGCTAACCTTTACGTTTCTACATACCCCTTACAACCCACGTCCTCAATTATCTGCTTCATATATTCTAATCTCTGTCTACCTCTATAGTTCTTACCTTCGACTGTTCCCTCTACTAATAAATTAACCAATCCAGCATGTCTCAAAATATGACCTAAAAGCCTGTCTCTTCTTCCTGTAAGCTTCTTCCATAAACTTCTTTTCTCACCCACCATTTCCAAAACTCGTTCATTTCTTACTTTGTCTGTCCACTTAATTTTTAGCATTCTTCTGTAGCACCACATTTCAAATGCTTCAATTTTCTTTCTTTCCGGTATTCCTAAAGTCCATGTTTCGCTACCGTAAAGTGCTGTGCTCCACACATAGAGTTTTAAAAAGTTCTTTCTAACTCCTAGATCAATATTTGAAACTAAAAGATTTCTCTTTTTCATGAAGGCTCTTTTTGCAAGCGCTATTCTGCTTTTAACATCATTCCTGCTTCGGCCATCGGTTGTAATTTTGCTTCTAGTTATGTCAATAATTAAATTCACTTGTGAAATCATCCCACATTTTTTGTTGTTGAAAGATGAGACAAAAATAAATCAATATGGCAGTATTACATGGAAATAAAATTTATTTGTGTAAAAAGATTGATTTTAATTTTATTTTTGATAAAATATTAAAATCTAAATAATTATAAATTTATTTTTCCACACCCGCATACGCAAAACATCCGCATCCGCGGTCGTCAAGCACTGAATATCCGCATCCGCAAAGATGAGATCCGCAACAACCCTAGAAGCAACCACGCACTGCGTCTCTGTCGTTGCTTAATCTGGCAATAATGCGGCCGAAGCAATAACATCACCGCTTAACATGGAACCCGTAACTAGCAATTTTCAAGGCGTGCTGCATGCATGAAACTTAGCGGGATGTTTCGGATGAGGAGCCGTAAAACTTCCGGAGGACTAATACGCGTTCAGCATTCTCAGAGCATAAAACGGACTAAGTAAAGCCTCGTATCCACTTGAGCACACTCAGACGAATGAGCCGCTCATTCATTTGAGTGCGCTCATTCGAGCGTGCTCAAGGAAAAGTAAATTTTGGTGCTCAGAAAACGCTCGGTTATTGACGAGTCGTCACGCGTAGCTGCTGCCTTTATTATTATCCACACGATGTCAAAACAGAGCAGAAAATTACCAAGTTGATGGATTAGAGAAAGTCATCGTCAGCGAAGAAATTATCTTAATAATTTAATTCGTGAATTGACTTTAGAAGAAGACAATGTGCTATTTCAAAACTTTACGAGATCGATTTCGAACATTTGCTGTCATTAGTTGGACCTCATTAAAATGCACGATACACCTATGCGTGAGGCGATCCCACCAGAAGATAAAATTAATAATAACTTAAGATTCCTAGCCTCAGGAAGTCCCTACACAAGCCTGCAGTATATGTTCAAAGTATATAAACAAAGCATCATCCGTTTAGTACGGGTAGTCTGTGATGGCACTATTGAGTCACTCCAAAATTATATGAAGGCTGGTACCGATTTTTAATTTGTGTTTACAAATATAGATTTAAAGGTTATTTTTATGTTGTTTTTTTTTTAAATTATGGCATTGATTTCAAGTTTTTAATAAAAATTGGTAAAACGTTTATATTGCCTGGCACAAAATCAGAATGATTTTAGGCACTTAGGATCTGAATTTCGTAACCCCAAATTCAATTAAAATCCGTTCAGCTGTGAGAAATACTATTAAAAAAGACTTACCACTTCCCGTTATAGAAGTTCTCTTCTGGTTTGATCGTTCTCGCCTGACTGACCCAAGCTGGCTTGTTATTTTTTTCTTTACATCATCAATACTAAAGTTTAATATCTCGCTGATTTCACGCCATACACCTTATTTTTTAGTTCCTTTATAATACTGGAACTATCCCATAACACCGTCTTTGATTCATACGCATCAATTAGAGTTAAGCAAGTTTCATTGTCCCACGTGCTCGCGCTCATTGTAGAAACCGCCAAATACCGTCCACATTGAGCGCCGAACAAACACTGGCTCGCCTTTGAGCATTCCAAAATACCGACAACCGATCGGCTCGCCCCGAGCGCGCTCGCTGTCGTTCGTTAGCCTTGTATCCACTTGAGCACGCTCAGGCGAATGAGCCGCTCAGTGAAGCGAGCGGCTCAAGTGTGGACGCCTGAGCGCGCTCGCAACGAACGACAGCGAGCGCGCTCGGGGCGAGCCGATCGGTTGTCGGTATTTTGGAATGCTCAAAGGCGAGCCAGTGTTTGTTCGGCGCTCAGTGTGGACGCTGGTTTTCGACAATGAGCGCGAGCACGTGGGATAATGAACTTTGTCTAACTCTTATTGATGCTTACGAATCGAAACGGGTATTGTGGGATAGCTCATATGAACAATATTACAATAGAACTAAAAAAGATGATGCCTGGCGCGAAATTAGCGAGGTATTTAAATGTAGTGTTGATGAAGTGAAGAAAAAAATTACAAGCCTGCTAGGGTCGTTCAGGCGGGAACGATCGAAACAGAAGAGAACTTCTATAACGGGAAGCGGTCTTTTTTAATAGTGTTTCTCGCAGCTAATTGCGTATAAATTGATTATACATTGGAAAATACATATAAACTATACTTAATTATTTTGTTTCAGCACAAGATGAAGTTTATGTATCAAAATGGTTTGCTTTTGATCGAATGAAATTTTTAATGGATAAATGTGAACCAAATGAAACAAGAGATAATTAACCTTTAAATATATGTTTGTAACTAAAATAAAAAATTGGTACCAACCTTTATATAATCTTGGAGTGACTGAACAATGGCATCACAGACTTTCGGTACAAAACGGCTGATGCTTTCTTTAGATACTTTAAACATATATTGCAGACTTGTGTAGGAATCTCCTGAAGCTAGGAATCTTAAAGTTATTATTAATTTATCTGCTGGTGGGATCGCATCACGCATATGCGTATCCTGCATTTTAATATGAGGTCAAACTAATGACAGCAAATGTTCAAAATCAATTCTTGACATTCTCGTAAAGTTTTGAAATGTCTCATTGTCTCCTTCAAATGTCAACTCGCGAATTAAACTATTAAGATGATTTCTTCGCTGACGATAACTTTCCCTAATCCACCACCTTGGTACTTTCCTTTTCTTCTTTGATATTGCATGGATAATAATAAATGCTGCAGCTGCCACACGCACACGTGACGTCATGTCAATAGCCGAGCGTTTACTGAGCACCGGCACAATGCTCGTTCGACCAAAATTTCCTTTTACCTTGAGCACGCTCAAGCGAGCGTGCTCAAATCAATGAGCGGCTCATTCGCCTGAGCGTGCTCAAGTGGATACAAGGCTGTTGCGAGCGTGCTCAGGCGTCCACACTTGAGCCGCTCGCTTCACTGAGTGGCTCATTCGCCTGAGCGTGCTCAAGTGGATACGAGGCCTTAAGATGTTGAAGTCGATTTGTGCAAAGGCGAGCGAGGGAATTGACTGTTATGTCTGTTTACGATGGTATGGTGAACAGGTCTTTGCCTGCCTCTGTGTTTTGACTTTTTTGATGTTAGTAGACATGTAGCAGTTGCTATTGTCAGTTTCAACTTGGTCTGTGACGTAGTTTTCTTGATACAGCTTTTAAAAGTAAATGTACTGAGTGTGTCTCGTGTGTACATGATAACATAGTGCCGTCATAAAATTCTTCATTTTCGACTGTTTATAGCCAACGGAATCCAAAGTTGATAAAGGTTTATTAAGATTCTTCTACTTCATTTTCAACAGTGAAAAAATTAACCGGCTAAATTTACATATGGTCGGAGAAATCTTGAAAGGACTGCAGCCACAGATGAAAATTTCTATAAGGTGCACAATGTGGTTTAATATGATCAATGATTAGTGGATGAGGCCGTTAGCATTTCAGTAGAACTGTAGCAAACCGTGTGTATTCGCTGCTGACTAACGAATACATCGCCTGACTCGAAGTACCGAATCGTTACTCACAAATTCATTTCGTTACTCGCATTTGTCGTATGGATGTCAGTTTGATTCGATAAACGAACAAACACGACACATTATGCGGGAATTGGAACGGTTCGCCCAGTAACTAAATGAAACTGAATTAGAGAAATGAACGTTTGAACATCGTGTGTTTCGTATTTCTGGGAATTTTGATTTGAATTCGTTTCGTTACAAAGGAAAATGCGGAAGTACAAACATGTTATTTCAATATACGTAATTAATATTATACTCTGTTAAATGTTGATATTTTTAACGAGATAAGTAACACTGACAAGGTACAAGGTTTAACATTAAAATTTACAGAGCATAATTTGTAAATAGAATATTTGGATAATAAGATGGTTATGATAATGAGATGCTCCATACTAGTGCTCGATTGTATCAAAAGTAACGAGGGACGAAACAATACGATAGTAACGAAGTCGTCCCGTACGCGGCGCGAGTGCTCGATTGTACCAGAAGTAATGAGTGTTGATTCGATAGTAACGAACACTGATTGGTTAAGTAACGAATACATACACGGGTACACAATGTCTCGTTACTTTTACAGCTCTACATTTGAAAAGAAAGGGTGAGATACATTTTTCACTAAGAATTAAATGTGAGAAAGCTTTGTGCAAGACAGGTGCAAAATTTGTTAACTGCAAAAACAAATGTGAAGCTGAATTCCTCAACATTGTCCGTACCTTTTTAGAAAGCATCGTATCACCGTGTTACTGTTGATGAAACGTAAGTCTCCCACTGCAAGCCAGAAACGAAATAATAAAAACAGTGGATGGATGCCGGTGGCTATGCATCAAAAAAGGTGAAGTCGATTTAATTTCCCAGAAATACCACGGGATGTAAAAGGCAGTCTTATTGTTGATTATCTTAAAAACGGTAAAAGTAATGATTCGCAAAAACTAAGCAAGTCTTCTGGACCAAATGGAAGAAAAATTCTTGAGATAAGGCCTGCATTATAAAAGAAAAAAATCAACTTTCATCAAGGTAAGGTATCTGCTACTAAAAATGCTTTTGGTATTTGAGTTCGAATTGTTGGAACATCCATCCCATTTGCATCCTATGACTTCTACCTTTTTTTCCGAATCTAAAGAAATTTATGGCTGGAAAACATGTAGAATCAAATGAAGAGGTGATGGCAGAGTAGATGGGTATTTTTCAGACCTTCCGAGGTCGCACTTCAGGAATGGAACCTATTCACTTGATAATCGTTGGACGAAGTGCATTAAACTAAAGGGGAACTACAAAGAAAAATAAATACATTTTTTATATAAACAAAACACTAGTATTAACTTATTTTTTTAGTAAAGGTATATGTAGTGGATAATAGAGAGTCTGTATAATTTCTGGAAAAACCCAGGATCGGCCGTTGGCGGGCTTTTGAATCAGCCGATCAGAGTGCAGGGGGCGAGGCCAGGCCTCAGTACAAAGCGAGGTGACCTCGTTCTGTGCGTGTACTCAGCGCTATACCGCTACTCGATAATTAGGACGCGCCGTCCGGTGACATCAATCTGACTATTTCTGACACGACATCGCCGCAGACGAACAGCGGGATCTCTGACTATTCCGCATGGCTCGCTTGACGTCACAGGCTGCTGCTCGCAACTAGCGCACACCACGCACGACTCGCGTGACGTCACCGCCATTTCGGGCTGTACCACTGCTCGCAAGAAGCACAGAATTCTATCAAGAATATTTTCAGCGTGTCATTAGGGAATGCGGTTGCTCGCTGGTGCTACTTCAGGCCCCTGATTAAATCAAGTGGCTGGTGTCTCTAGTATAATTATTCCTATCCCCAACGTAGCATTATAAAATAGGCGAATACATCTTCTGATCAAGTTATTAAGTATTTTCAAAAACGAAAATCAAAATTTTAGTTTCCATTCCGAGAGAGTGTATAACCTGTTCGATTTATTGTAATTGAATTAAAAGTAAATACAGTCGATTCAAAAGGGCAACTTTTTTGTTTATAATATGATAATGGCATTACCATGGATACTCTGCAGTTCACATAGACGAAATTAAAAAAGGATGGGGATTTGAATGTGGGCGCGGTTGCATGCTGTAGACAATCGTTATCCCCAAACCTCTGATTTTCTTCCTAGCATTTTGTCATGTGTTGTTGATATATCGATTTATTACAATACATTAATTGTTTAGTTACCATAAAATTAACTTCTAAAAATAACTTTTTAGCAGACTGTCATCACGTTTGATCAATAACTTTGAGCTGACATCCTCTGATTGGTCAGGCAAAGTTATTCTTCAGACTGCCCTTTAAGCCCAACATGAACTTACAAAACAACAATATGATATATTTATTTTGTAATGTGTGGTGGATGAAATGAAACAAAAATGAATTAAATACAATATGTTTTTATTTTTTCTTCTCACATATAAGTAGTACCATCAACACCCAAATTTTTAATTACTATGTTAGTAACCTCATCAGATATTAGTAAATTATTACATGCAATAAGTTATTTTCTTAGAAGCGTGTAGTCCAATGATTAACTGGGTGTCCATTGAGCTACATGAACATTATTAATATGCATATCAATCCGTTTTTGATCTGTAGCGATATGATAGTCACATAGCACTTTGTTATCTAAAATGTCCTCAAACTCTGTATAGTATCTCGTAACTAGGTAGCCCCACTTCTTCTTGACGGTCAAGGCGCCGGTCACTGCGGGCTGCGCACTGATGAGGTTCCTCCAAGACGAATCGCCTTAGAAAACACCACTGGTAGGATCAGTATTCGGCAGGACATGGGTTCGAATGCCCGCCGGCCATCTTGATTTGGATGGTCGTTGGAATTTCTAATGTGTAACGATAGCAATATGCCAGTAATAATACACGGTAGACGGAGAAAACCGCGACAAACACCTAAATTAAAAATTCATTCATAGACAAAGGTTTGGAAAAATAACCACTTTTCGAGTTCTGGAACATGACACATACTTTAACTTTATGAAGTTTCTAGACGGGAAAGAGCTCAACTGCAGATCGGTGGATAATATATTCTGACATCTGGAGCATTAGCAGACCACAAAAAATTGTTCTCATTGGGCACGAACCATGCGACATAGACTCATTTGGCATAGACTGCGTCGTTTCTCTCAAGTGATCCTGAGACAGCGAATACTGTATGGCCAGAACAGCATGATACAGGCCTTAAAATCTGGTAAAAGTGTGTAGGAATCATACATGATATTCCGATAGTAAGCCTGCAACTAACAGGGGTAGAGGCTATATATATATCAATCTCGGGAAGCATGTATTTACAACCACTTTGTAACACTATCAGTGACTTCAACAGGTAGTTTTTTCCGGTAGATACTACTTCACGTTCGACAGGATATACCTGTAGTACCGTTTTCATAAGTGTTTCACTAGAAACAGAGCGATATATGCTGTGGCATATACTAACGCACCTTTTACATTCCTTTTTACCTTATCTTACAGCACAGCACGAGAACTTCGTACGTCCCAGGATTAAAACACCGTGTGCTAATCTTACTTATTCCACCCTTAAGGAATGGGTCCGCCGCAGAGTACACTCGTCACGCCAAGGCAATGCATTCCACAGAACATGCTGACTCGTCACATGATGCCTGAGACCGTCGCCTGTTGTCAAGTTGGAGATATAGAGAATTTTCCCACTCCCTTATGCCAGCTCGTGCTTATGGTCATCACTTTCACGCACTACTCTAATTCTTTGACCAAGATCCATTCTTAGCTCATCACCAACATACGCCGTGTACTCATCCAGCACTTTCTCAAACCTCATTCTATTTTCCAATTACTCACATTCTAACTCCTTTTTAACTTGGTTACCGACAGGATTCACAAACAAATCTCGTTGTTCACCTTTGCACGCCCTACAACTCCTGTCTTTGATACGCAAAATGGGTTTCCCAAACGATACCGTCATATGCAATCAATAGTCTACACCATTGGTCGGCAACCTTTTAGCAGGCAAGGGCCACAAGGTGGCAAAACAAAGTAAAGGCCGCACATACACAGTAAAAATGCAAAAACTCAATTTCCAAATTTTATTAATACAAATGAGGATAAAAATGGAGAAAAGTTACAAAATTGATCTCACATACTAAATTCAGTGTAACATTTGAGGTTGCATTTGACTGGTTATTTTTTATATATCAGCTTTCATGTTAGAAGTTGAAATACGTAATATATAGGCCTATCTCAAATGCTCATCTGTGAGACGAGAAGCGTATTTTTTTTTTTTCGATAATTGACGATTGAAAAAGTTTTCTCGCATAAATAAGTGCTTCCAAAAATTTAAATTAACTGCTGAGCAAACTTTTTTCAATTCGAAAAAATCAGACGGCAAGCTACCATAAAATTTGACCAAATCATTCATCTCGTAAAAGGCGTTTTTAGACTCACATTGAAGTGAAGTTCAAACATATTCATTTGTAAATGGGTGCATCCTCAACATCGCATGAAAAAGGGTTAGCAAAAATCTTCAGTTTGTTTGAAACCTTCTCGAAATCGCCAAATCTCTCACTGAATTGACCTTGTAACTCCATTAAAATGTCTTTAATTTTCTCACTATCCCAATTAAAATCAATGCCAGCTTCCTCGACAGGCTTTAGACAATTCGGGAATTAATCTAATTTTTTTCATACATATGTTTTATGAAGAGCCGGTTATTAGTTTGGAACGCCTTTATGTCTGTATGCATATTAGATATTAGTTTGTTTTTTCCCTTGAAGCTTGAAATTCAGCGTTTTGAATTCATGAGTTAAATCTGTCAAAAATCCAAGATCTATTAACTATTGAAGGTCTGTTAGCTCTGGGTCAGATTTACCTTTCTGATTCATAAAAGTATTTATTTCTTTTCTGATATCGAAAAATCTTTTCAGTACTGCACCTCTACTTAACCATCTTACTTCTGAATAATAAAGGTCATCTGGATGATCTGCTTCCATTTCGGATAGAAACTCTCGGAATTGACGATGTGTCAACCCATTATTTCTGATATAGTTTACAGTGGATATCACGATGTCCATTACTTTTCTCTATGAAACGACTTTGGAACATAACGATTCTTGGTGGATAATGCAATGAAAAAATAATGGGATTTCACATCCTATCTCTGCCAATTTTCTTTTAATTCTACGCACCAGGCCCTTGTTTTGCCCACTAATGTTTCTACCTCCGATATTTGTTAGACTTACCAATTTTTCCCACGATAATTGCATTGACGTCATTGCCAGTTCTAACTAACAAAACAAAACTAATCTTCCCCTGCAGTCATTCCCTTCAAACTACATAACTGTAAAAGTTCCTCATACACGTTGAAGTACTTATCAATTCCACGAACAAATATTAGAAGCTGGGCAGTATTTGACACATCATTACTTTCATCAGTTGCTAAGAAGAACCATTCAAATTGTTGTGCTTTTTCCCGAAGTTTTTCGCATAAATTAGCGCCCAAATCTTCAGTGCTCCGGGTACAGGTTCTGTCAGATAAGCTTATATTTTCAAATTCCTTTTTTTGATCTGAGCATAGCTAAGGCACATTGTTTTATTAATTCGCTGTCGGTAAACGGTCGCCCAGACTTTGCAAGTATTTTCGCCACCCTTAAACTCGCACGTATATTTGACTCGTTACTTTGAATTTGCACCTTAAAAACACTTTGTTTGTTCTTGTATGAAGATTTGAGTGAGTTAATTTTGTTTTTCCGGGAATCACCAACTAGGCACGCAAATTTTGCTTTATGCTCGGTACCATAGTGACGTTATATTCTTTTTGTATAGCAAGGATTTTTTTTTTTTTTGGCATATTAAGCATAGCGGCTTTCCATTGCAATTAATAAAAAAAAAAAAGTATAAATCTGTCCATGCATCGTGAAACACTATTTTCTTCAATTAACTTCCTCTATTTTTGCAGCCATCAGTAAAACTTATAACCAACAACGCCAAATATACGCTGTAAGAATAAAAGCCGTGTTGAAAACATGTCACTTAATTTCGCTATGTAATTGTATGAACTATCAATATCTCACACTTACCGAACTGTAAACAAAATAGTAGGTACTCGTAGGTCACAGAACAATAACTAAATCGTATGTACAGGGCCGCGGCGGCGGCTTGCACACTTGAATTAACTTGTTTCACTCAAAGACACAGCCAGCGCAGACGGACAGCGGGCGAGCGAGAGAAGATTATTGTCAACGCTGACCTATTGTTTCAATAATAGGAGAGGTTGGGGAATCGTTCCCACTCGCACTTGTTCTACTCTGTTCGCATAGTTCATTTGCTGCGCTGTTGGATCGCGTTCACTCTTTTATGCATTTATATTTTATTATTTTATAATATGGGCTTTCGATATGATTTTTATAAGACGGACAAGGGCCACAAATAGAGAGGTCACGGGCCGCATGCGGCCCGCGGGCCGCGCGTTGCCGACCGCTGGTCTACACAAAGTCTGTAACCGAATTCCTTTATGTCCTTCAGTAACATGTTCCGCAGGTACCTGTTCACATCAGCCTCGCCTCTTCTCTGCAATTCAGTAACATGTGTCTCGGGTATCCAACTCTTTACACCAAACACTTTTCATCTCCTCACTCCCCCCTAAAAGATGTCTCAGATGTTTCCATCAACATCGTCTTGCCTCTCACACACCTCAACGCTCCTTTCTTAACACAGACTGCAATGCCATATTTTGGATGGTGTTGCGCTGTTACCATTTTATATCAAAGTAATCTCCCTTTAGACAGCAGCTGCTTGCCGTTCTCTGTGTTTTTTGCAGTATTATGCCGATTCTGCTTCACTTTTTCACTCAGTCAGGACCCTAAAGAGTTTTTCATTGGGTTTCAATGTCCCCATCTGACAGCAACCCCTCTAATTCCGGGCCAACTAAGACATTTGCTTGTACTTCGTTCAATTAACCAGCGCACGCGATAAAGTTACCATACCACTCTTAGCTAACTGATAGTTTCACGGTCATCAAATAGAAATCATAAACCACAGTTTCATAGAAGATCTCCACACATCGACAAGTATCCGAAATGTCACCATAGGTACAGCCACGAGTTCCATTACGCCGAAGATAGCGCCCAAACTTAGGCTGTGGTAAATTGTTAGGTCATCCGTTTATGAAAGTGGGTTTTCGCATATTTTATCCACCCAGGCCTCATCACCTAACCTCTAGCGCCAGGTTGTGGTAATGGTAAACTTAGGCTCCATACACTCAGATTCGGCCACCACTATCCTTTCTGACCTCATTATACGCCATATACAGCTCCAACACTCTTCCTGTCTTCCAGTGACATCCAGCCCAGCTCCCTTATTATGTCAAATCTAGCTGCCCTCCCTTTGATGTCTAAAAAATGTGTTCTCCATATCACACCACTATATGCTAACAATGATCTGACTGTGTGTCTATAACCCAAGTTCTTCGCTTCTCTGGTACATCCCCTCAGCACGATTTATGTCCCAAAAGACATATAGTGAACAATGTGAGAAAGACAGTTCGTATCGCAACACAAACGGTAGCAAACTGTAAACACCACAGTGTAAATGGAAGAAATCCTACTATCTGTAGAAACAGTGGTGAAATCTCGACCTCGAGTTGACTTCTATCACCATATATTTTAGATTCAAATCCACAGAGGAAGAAGACACACACACTTGTCCATGCATACAGCTAGTTCGACAGAACAAACACATATGCATGCCTACGGCGATTTCAGCACAACTACCGGCGCCAATCATGAAAACGGAACAGTGGGGCAGTACTATCTTGCTCCCCCACCCCCTCCCCTGACTGGCTGAAAAACATATCATCAGGCAGACGAGTTAGAGGATGTGCAGAAATTGCACCATACACCTCAGTGTTTACCCCATACGTAGTGTTTATCACACCTAATTGATTACATCTACCATCAACACATAGATCACCACCACGTTTCTCCCCCTCACAACCCTTTCTGCCAGTCAGTAACATGTGCCCCAGGTACCATCAGCTGCAATATGGATTTGGCTATCAGACAGATATCATAACTCCCATATTCATACCAGGTCTCATCCACAAATCCATACGTCACCACAGACACACACGCTTAAGCACATCATACATACAGACAAAGGGTTAAAGGAAGGTCAGTCCTCAATTCTCAAAATAGCAATTAAAAGAAAAAAGAATTAACCAGTTATGTGGCAATGATCGCGAACCTGAACGGTCCCCGGTTCGATACCTTCACCACAGATGTGGCATACCATAGCACGGTAAAATTCTGCTTCTTCGTCAGCTGTCCTCAAAAGAGGTGTAACCCCCTTGTAAATTTCATCAACGTCATGGGCCAGTTTAACCAGTTGTCACCGAGAGTGATGGTGTAACAGTTAGCGTTCTGACCTCACATTCGGGAGGACGGCGGTTCGAATCCCCGTCTGGGCATCCAGATTTGGGTTTTCCATGGTTTTCCAAAATTATTCCAGTTGAATGTCGGGATGCTTCCTTCAAAAAGGCCATGGCCGACTTCCTTCCCATTCCTTGCCCCCATCCTTTCCCGTCTCTAAAGACCTCGCTGTTAAGATACGTTAAGCAGTTAAAAAAAGTAACCAGTTGTTCAACTAACCACTTCTCAGGAATGAGTCGAATTGGTTCAGCTGGTGGCCGTATGCGCAAACGACCTGGTATGCCACTGCAAAAGTGGTGTGTTCCTGGGCTGCTGTGGAATGAGAGGCGTTGGTCTGAGGACTGCACTTGTCAAAGGGTTTCAAAAAACATTCTAAGTCCGCGTAAACGACGAATGGTGTACTCTGTTGGCGCACAAAATCCTTAAACTTTAAGGTTTTGTCTTCGTCGCCGGGCAGATCGACTCTGACGGCGTCAACCCTCCAATCATTCTCATCACACTGTAAGAGATCTTTACTCCAGAAATGGTGCAGCCATCTGTCACAAAAGTGAACATGAGCTTCATGATTTGATATAAATGATCTAACTAAATGCGAAAGGTTCTTGATCTAGCAGAAATGGAATTTTCCACTACCGTCAGAAATCAACAACATGTTTATGTGTTTACCCAGTTTGTCTGCAGTTAGATGGAGGGGTTCGACGACAACTATGTTTTTATCTTTACTAATTTCATGCAGATCGAATACATTAATGGAATAGTCTGGATTCTGCCTCTTAAATTTGGAAATGTCTGAGAGTTTCACCAGAAGCTCGATGTTATTGAAATCTTAAGTGTAGTTGGAGCGTACTTTTCATAAGTGTTAACTCTTTCAGCTTTTCTGTTTAGCAAGAATCGTCCATAGAAATCATAGCTCATCTTTGTTCTCAACATTGACTACTGCCTTCTTTCTACGGATATCGAGTGGCAGAGCAACATAGGAAGACCCTCCATAGAATGATTCAAATTTTGAAATGTGAACGTCAAGGGAGATGAGTCTATCAAGACTTTTGCCAACTGTCCCGGTCTTGAAACTCACTGAAATTTTCATGATCTCCGGCCTCACATAAACCCCATACCAATCAGGCAGGGAAGTACGTATTGTGATCTGACGTATCTAAGTTAAAAAAAACATTCGGGCAGATTCTAAATGATGATCCTTCTGTAATTTATAGTCGATAATCAATCCAAACTGAACTTTTACGGCCGAGGTGGACGGATTATTGACTATTTCACGAATTTTATTTTCCAAAAGTTTCTAATGATCCTGGAATATATTCTACAAGCCAAAGCACTTTCCCTCCCTTCAAGGGTTAACCCCGTTGAACTCGACTTGCCCATAACACTGGCTGATGTTGGGATCGGTCTGAAACTGTTTGAAATGGTGGATGACCCAGCTGTTAATGGCTTGGTTTGCGCAAGTCCTGTCCTGGATACTGTTGGACTCCATAGTGGAGTAGCAGAGGAGCCCGTTTGTAGAACTGATCCTGCAACAACAAAACGTTATGTAGGGACACCAAATGAACGCATTACAAATTAACAAAATAACGTATTTATGTCAAAAAAAAAAAACAGCAACAAACTTACCAATAGCGCTGATACTCCACATTGGTAGCGGTGGTGGTAGACCTGTCAACTGTAACCCTGATGATGTTGGTACCAGACTCCATATTGGCTGCTCAATCGAAACCGTTTGTAGACTTGATCCTGTAACATAGAAAAGTAGTAACTACAAATAAACAAGTTACATAGTAAATAAATAAAGTAAATCTCACCAACAGTTCTAAGACTCCAGTTTGATGGGGTCCATTGACGACATGTCCTGAGGAGTCGATAGCCCCGACTCAGTATACGCCAAATTCCACATCGACAGTCCCGTCAGTTGTGGAGTTGGTGATGGCAAGGCTGTAGACTCTGAAAACAGAAAAGCAAGTTCTATAATAAGGGGGAAATTTAACGAGAAAATTACGTAGTAACGTTAAGGATATGTACTTACCGCTATCCATGCTCCTTCGTTTTGAAGAAGGCATTGTATCTTCCTGGTTGCACCTTTTTACACCTCCTTTACAGTCCATATTTAATAAATCCTCCCAATGATATTGACGACCTGAAAATAAATGCAACAATTAATTACAATCTAACCACTTGCATTATAACAGCAACATTAAATATTAAACTTACCAGCATTCTTGAAGGGAATAAGTTCAGCCAGATCAATTCTTGGGAAGAGATTGCAGTAGCATCTTTTTGACTGACCGTATTCATAACACATTGACGATCTGGGAACAAGAAGAGAACGATTAATTCCAATCTAACTACTTGAAATATAATTACAAATATTAGATATTACACTTACCCGTATTCTTTAGTTCAGCAAGATCATACATGGCAGAGAGCTACGATTTTAACTGTACGAGACGAAGCAAGACATAGACTATGACATCATTACCCAGGTGGCTGTTCTCCTGGAGTGTGGGGAAGTTCTTACACATGGTGCATCTCCTTCCAGATTTTTGTTTTGGTTGTCTTTGTCGGTGTGGCTTATTTGGATTGTCATCTCCGGAGATGGTTACTGTATGAGGTGGACTGGCCACCTGATATTGTCGTTGAAATGAAGTATGTTGCCTAGTTGAGCAATGAGTGGATTTGTTGAATTGGTGCTGTTAGTGTAGAACTTAGCAGCCAATTTTTTAATTCTGTCCTTTAATTTTTCCATACCACTGACTTCGTGTAGCACTGTAGTCGGGGTCTCTTTGGGCAGTTTATACGCATAGCGTATTGCTCTATTTTGAATCGTTTGCAGCTTCTGGATGTGTGAGGTAGCAGCATTTCCCCACACAATCGCTGCATATTCTAGAACCGGGCGTACCAGAGCAGTGTACAGTCTTATGGCCTGGTCAGGTTTTAGTTTAGACGTCGGGTTGAGAATGGGATATAGAGTCCTCATTCTGCCTTCTGCCTTTGCTCTGACTTTCCTGATGTGCTGTTTCCAGGTGAGGCGCCTGTCGAGGGTTACACCAAGGTAGATTGCGGTTTGGGTCCATGGTATCGGCTCGCCAAATAGTTGGATGGGTTGAAGATTCAGTGGAACTACTCTCCTGGTGATAATTGTGGCATGACTTTTCCCTGCGTTGAAGGCAAGTCGCCATCTTTTGGCCCAGCCTTCAATATTTGTGCAGGCTCTCTGAAGCGAGTTCCTTGCATTTTGTGCTTTAATGCTCTTTGTGAACTGCGCTGTGTCGTCAGCATAAAGACCAGTATGCACACGATCAGTTTTTGGCAGGTCAGCTGTATAAAGATTGTAGAGGACTGGCCCGATGACTGAACCTTGCGGTACACCAGCCTCAATGCTTTTAGTAGATGACACGGCCTCGTCTAAAATTACCTTGAAGGTTCTGCCAGTCAGATAGTTCTTCAGCAGCCTCACGTGCGACAAAGGGATGCCTAGTACAAGGAGTTTGTATAGCAGTCCTTGATGCCAAACAGAATCAAAGGCTTTCGCGCAGGAGACCATGCGACGAGGGACTGCACCCTAACCAAAGGACAAACCCCACCAAAGTGTGCAAACTGTGCTGGCGACCACGTCGCCAGCTACAGAAAATGCCCAGCGTTCTCAAGATTCAACGAGAAGCAAAAGATGAACAATGCTGCACACGCCGAAGCTATGAGAAAACAACGCCAACAACAGCAAAAGAAACAACTGCAACAACAGTTAAACAACCAAGAAGCCTCCCTGCAGGATCCTGATGCCTTTCCGCCCCTGCCGGGACATGGAAATGATAACCAGCAGGGATTGAGCAGCAACCAACCCGCAACTCAGACAAATAACGAGTTCAAGGACATCCGCTCCAACAGAAGATGGGAAAATAACCAAAGAAAACAGCAGCCACCCGGAAGTGATAGGACAACCACAGATCAAAACCTACATCAGCAGAACAAGTCCATTGATGACAGCACTAATTCAGTCCTGCTAAACATGATCCAAACTTTACTACAAACACTAATGTCCATGATTGCAGAAATCCCGCGGCAAGTTGAAGCCGCAGTAAAGGCAGCGGTGCAGGCCGTACCAAGAGGTATACCCAGCAACCAGCAACATGACTAATAGGATTCAAAACTTGACCATATGCACCTGGAATGCCAATGGCATATGGAACCAAATGGGTGAATTTAGTGAGTTCCTACGTGATGAGCAGATAGATATCTGCTTAGTCACAGAAACACACCTAAAACCTAGTGTAAAGGCTGCAGTGGCAAACTATTCATGCTATAGAAATGACAGATTGACGGCGGGTGGTGGTACCGCAATCTACATCCGTTCCACCATAAGGCACCACGAAGTAGCTCTGCCAGAACTAATGACAATAGAAGCAACTGGTATCGCTGCTGACACATCCAGTGGCAGGATGATCATTATCTCCGCCTACCGACGACCTGCCAACAAAGTCAACGAAGAAGAAATCGCCAAACTCCTAAACATCGCTGGGAACGTCTTCATAGCAGGGGATCTCAATGCGAAACACAGTGACTGGAATTCCAGACTTACAAATACAGCCGGCAAGCAACTACGGCGTGCAGTACAGGCAAATGATGGCATGGTATGGGGGCCCACCGAACCCACCATCTTTCAAAGAAGATATATGCCAGATGTCCTTGACATCGCAATAACCAAAGGACTCAATCACACAATTGCAATAGCCACGAAAAACGCACTCTCTTCTGATCACATACCAGTCATTTTTTATCTTGCTGAGGGCGCAAGATTGAAAAATCCTAGCCGCCACAGAAACATCAAAAACATAAACTGGGATTTATACAAACAGCACCTCACCCAAAGACTTCAAAATGCTGCGCCACCTGATATCATAGGGTCCAATGCTGCTACCCTCGCCCTCACTCAATGGATCAACGAAGCAGCAGATTCTGCTTCCCCACAGCAAAAACCCATACCGCAAAATTATTCAAAATCTCTTCCGCCCAATATCAGAGAGGCCATAACTACTAAAAACCGACTGACCAGGGAATGGCAGATTACGCGTGACCCAGTCACCAAACAACACATAAATCGTATGCGGCACGAAATCAGGTCAGAAGTGCAGCAACACAAAAATAAAGAATGGGAAGGCCTACTCAACACTATAAGCACAGAAGACGGCTCGGCTTGGAGACTAACCAGGCGAATGTTGCGAAAGGGAGGAAAGTTACCGCCTCTCTTGGTAGGCAACAGATTCATCAGTGAACCAGAAGAAAAAGCTGAGGCAATAGCAGCAGTCTTTGAAGCCAACTTCCGTCCAGTGCAGGACCATCTCGACGTGCAACATATTCAGATGGTAGAAGACCGACTGCAAAGATTTTTAAACACTAACATTCCTGAAGAGGATTCAATCGACCCAATCACGGAGGACGAAGTCATCGGCATGTTACAACATGCAAAACCCAACAAAGCACCAGGACATGATGGCATTGGGGCGCCACTACTAAAACAACTACCAAGGGTAGCTATAAACTACATAACAGCCATTTTCAACCACATTATCAAAACCGGTGACTACCCTGAAACTTGGAAGCACGCAGATATTGTGGCCATTCCCAAACCAGGGAAGGACAGAAGATCCCCGAAATCCTACAGGCCTATAAGCCTACTACCAACCATGTCGAAAATATTCGAAAAGATTTACCTGAGGAGGCTGCGACAACACATTGACCAAGAGCACCTACTACCGGATGAACAATTTGGATTCAGAGAGCATCATTCTACATCCCAACAGCTGCTTAGACTTGTAGAACACGCGCTAAGTGCATTCGAGAAGAAAGAGTATTTCGCGACAGTTCTTCTGGATAGAGCGGAGCGCATTTCCTTATATACCCACCCATCATGGCCGTCCTGGCTCCTGATTGGACGAGAAAACAGTGGCAGAACCCTCGTGGTTCCTGATTGGCTGAAATTTCCTGGAAATGGGGAAATTTCATGGAAAAATGTCACAGAACCGCCTTAATACAACTACTACTGTACAGGGAAACGCTAAGCATAAAGCATAGAATAAGGATCGATACACACTTATTTAAGGGTGATGTATATTTATTTTCTAGATTTTTCTGAACGCTGAGATTCCGTTATGTGGAACATCTACTGACTGGAGTTTGCTATTCAGTGATGAAGGAATGATGGACATGATGCAAAAATTTGGGCAGAACATTACTTGAGTATTACCGAGTGTGGTGGTGTAACGGTTAGCGTTCTGACCTCGCATTCGGGAGGACGCCGGTTTGAATCCCCATCCTGGCATCCAGATTTGGGTTTTCCATGGTTTCCCCAAATCACTCCACTTGAATGCCGGGATGCTTCATTCAAAAGACCATGGCC
Source organism: Vandiemenella viatica (assembly GCA_031002005.1). Lineage (NCBI taxonomy): Eukaryota > Metazoa > Arthropoda > Insecta > Orthoptera > Morabidae > Vandiemenella > Vandiemenella viatica. Next base: position 95,771,073 of record CM061920.1, on the reverse strand, counting down.
GAATTCCTTCCCATTCCTTGCCCCCATCCTTTCCCGTCTCTAAAGACCCCTCTGTTAAGAGACGTTAAGCAGTTAAAAAAATTAAAAAAAAACTTGTGAAATATGGTCTAAATAGAGATCCATATTATGGGTAGCAAATAAATTAAGTGGAGTGGATTGGCAGGAGAGAAGAAATAGTTTTGTATGTCAAAATTACTGTATACACTATCAGTGTAACAAATGAGCTCGGTGCAGAATCATTGGGAGACAGGACGCAATACAAATCTAGAAGTGTGTAAGGTATACCATTCGGGAAGAGGACTGCGAGAAGCCTTAGAAATAGAAAATGGAAGGAAGTTGGTGACCATTACCAAACCTATCACTTCATTTCTGGCATAACAGTACGGGAAAATTTTCATTTGTGGGTAAGGGGATAACCACAAATAAAGTCACACGTTAATGCGGGGGGAGGGGAGGGCCCAAAATGTGCAACCTAGCGTGACTAGGGGGAAAAGAGGCTTAAAATGTTTGTGACGTCACTTCGAAAGTGCTGCTTTAATCAAGTTGTATATTTAAAAATGTAAAATATATGATGTTGCAAGGGGGAAGGGATCCAAGAAGTATGCTACAAGAAAAGAGGAGTATATTAAATGACGAGAAATCAGAATGAATTACATACTGGAGAAAATTATCGAGGGATGTACTGAACAGATAACCTTATGCATTTTAGTGAAATTCAAGCGGAATTGATGCTATGCAAAAGTAGAGAAATCTCCACTGAAGCACAAGTTCCATCCCAAATGATTGATAAAGATAAATATTTAACAGTGCATGTTATGTACGCGTCCGAGTAAAACAGTCACCTGCTACAACTGTGCTAACCGAGTCACTCAGCTGTATCAATAAGACTGCAAAGTAGTGACACTGCTGTTCTCAAGGTAAAGAAAGACCTGGCGTGTGAATGTTTCAAAGTATAAAGGGGATAGTATGGATAACATTGCTACAGATGTCTTAAAGATAGCAGACTGTGCCATTGCTCCTTATCTTGAAACGTTATTTAACCCTGCAGTAGTCGCGCTCTGAAAAGTCCCATTAGAGATGGCTTGAGTGGACTACATATGTAATCCACGCGACCACTGCAGGGTTAAATTGAGTCTGGATACTTATTGCTTACCAGAGAACTGGAAAAGTGTGGAGTAGTATCGATCCATACACTCGTCTATCAGAAAAGTTTGTGTGCAATGTAAGTGCTTTTCAAGTAGCCGATAAGGCTTTAGGCAACGATATCCATGCGAATCTCTGTTAGTGGGCTATGTGCAAGATATTTCGGATGAAGTGGATAAAGGAGGCCAAATTGATATTCTAGAACTAGATCATTCAAAGGTTTTTGACAGAGTGAGCCGTAAAATGGTGCTAAATAAGGTAAAAACTATTGGGAGGATGGAAAAATTGATTTGTTGGATAGGAGAATTCTTAAAAGGTGGCAAGCAAGAACTTAGGGTAGGAAATGCAATATCAAAACAAGTGGAAGTGAAATTGGCTGTGCCACAGGGTACCATATTGGAACCATTGTTATTCATCGTTCTAATGAATAATTATGTTGATGTTTTACTATCAGAAGTTGGGTTGTTTGCAGATGACATAATGCAATATAATAGGGTCAAAACGGTAGGAGACAGTGAACAGCTGCATGATGAACTGGACATATCATCTAGCTGGATAGATCAACATGGGATGAAGATAAATGCAAAGAAGAGTCAGCTTATTAGGTACACAGGTAAAAAAGTAAAGGGGAAGGAATTGTTTGTTGAAGACTTGAACGTAAATATCTTAGCATAACATTATTGACAACAAAGTCAAGCAGGACACATTAGACAGATAGTAGGAAATGGTATCGAATTCGTTCTATTGCTGGAGAGAGTGATGAGGGGCAAGGGCGTATCCAGGATCAAACTAGAGGGGGGGGGGGGGGACATGATTTGAGCTAGTAACAGGCAACTCATATTGGTTTATTGGTATCGAGGATGTGGGGTGGGGGACTGAAATTTATCCAATTTGCAGATGACACAAACATAGGAATTAAAAATACTCCAAATTTATATACAGAATATATTTCAAATTATGTCTTTGAACTGATTAATAAATGGTTTACAGCTAATGGCTTGTCTTTAAATTTGATAAAACTCAGTATATGCAATTCAGTACATCACACAGATTAATACCAGATATAGACATAAAATTTGCAGGCCAGTCTATTCAAGAGGTAGAGAGTGTGAAATTTCTAGGTTTGTATATTGATCACAATTTAAATTGGAAAGTACATGTTTCTGACTTATTAAAACGATTGGGTGCAGCCACATTTGCAATTCGTACAATTTCAGCTATAGGTGATCTCCGTATGAGGCAGCAAGTTTATTTTGCTTATTTTACTGCTTATTGTCATATGGAATAATATTCTGGGGCAATTCTACCCATAGAGACAAAGTGTTCAGAGCCCAAAAGCATGTAATAAGAATTATGTGTGAGGTTAGCAATAGAACTTCATGTAGAGAGCTGTTCAAGAAGTTAGGGATTTTAACATTAGCGTCTGAGTATATATACACATTAATGTCCTTTGTAGTCACAAATTATACTTTTTTTGAAAAAAATAGTAAAATACACAATTATGGCACTAGAAGTAAAAATCATCTTCACAAGGATTACAAGTCATTGTCATTTGTTCAAAAAAGGGGTCCGATATTCAGGGATACATATCTTCGATAAGCTCCCAACACATATTAAATGTCTAGCAGATGATAAGAATAAATTCAGGAAAAAATTGAAAGAATTTTTAATTCACAACTCCTTCTACTCTGTCGAAGAATTTATTTCTAAGGTATCTAAAAAATAACTGCCAGTAGCTTGTGTAAATGTAGTTTACATAATTAATTTACTTAATTTACTATCTATGCTATGACTGTACATCTCCTGGTGTATACAGGGTGAGTTTTTTATCTTGAGACAACTAAATATCTCGAAAACTACAAATCCGATCAAAAAAAGTGGGTAATAAAAATTGTTCGTCTCGACGGGGGACATCCGATGATACCAAATTTGACTCCCCACCCCCACCCCCTAGGGGTGGGGGAAGGGGGAGAAAAAAACTTAAATAGGAACCCCCATTTTTTATTGCAGATTCTGATTCCCCGGAAAAAACTACCCCTATTTCACCCCCAATTCGAGTCATTTTGGTCGATAGATGGCGCTGCAATCGACAAAAATCAAAATAAGCAAAAATTCATTTAAAAATGAGGATATCTCGTGAAATACACATCAGATCAGCAAAATACAAGTTAATGTGATTGATATTTTTCAAAAACTATTCAATAACACCACCCACCTCCAAACTTGAGGGATGGGAATGGACATTATTTCAAAATGCACTGATGCAAATTCTTTAGCAGATAGCGAAAGTCAAACATTACTTTTTGCGTTACCCAGGAACAACGACGTGGACGTAGTAATTTTCTGTTCCCTTTGGGGTGCTAGATTTAGGTGAGTCCCCTCGCCTCTCACCATCGGGGTGCTTGTTTTTGGTGAGTCCCCTCGCCTCTCACCATCGGGGTGCTTGTTTTTGGTGAGTCCCCTCGCCTCTCACCATCGGGGTGCTTGTTTTTGGTGAGTCCCCTCGCCTCTCACCATCGGGGTGCTTGTTTTTGGTGAGTCCCCTCGCCTCTCACCATCGGGGTGCTTGTTTTTGGTGAGTCCCCTCGCCTCTCACGTGTTTGTTTCTAACAACAATTCTAAAGCAAGTGCTCGAAAATATCACCACCGACATCGATGCATTTATTTACCCGCTCTTGGAATGATTCGACGCAACTAAGAAGCATATCCGGCGTGATTTTTTGACAAGCGTTGGTAATTCGTTCAATCATGTTTTCAGGCGTTGTTGGCACTTCACTGTAAACTTCATTCTTCAAGTATCCCCATAAAAAAAAATCAGGCGAAGTGAGATCTGGTGATCTTGCAGGCCACGGCACTGGACCTCCTCTTCCGATCCATCGACGATTGTACAGACGATCTAACACTTCCCGCGATCTTACAGCAAAATGTGCTGGACAACCGTCATGTTGAAACCACATTGTTTGTCGCACGTCTAAGGGTACGTCTTCAAGCAATGTTGGCAGTACGTCCTCTAAGAGTTGTTGATATTTCTCCCCATTGAAATGTCCATGGATAAAATGTGGACCAATAAGTTTGTCCCCAATTATCCCACACCAAACATTTACATTCCACGGACGCTGATGTTCAACTTGGCGTAACCAATGCGGGTTTTCCACACTCCAATAATGCATGTTGTGTCGATTAATGGTGCCGTGGTTAGTAAAAGTGGATTCATCCGAAAACAGTACTCGAGCAAAGAAATGGGGTTCTTCTTGTATTTTCTGTAGCGACCATCGGCAAAATGTCAATCGATTATCGAAATCATTGCCGTGAAGTTCTTGATGCAACGAAACATGGAACGGATGGTTTCGTTTGTTTGTGTGCACACTTCCCTCCTGAGTGAACTGTTGGATAATACGGTAAAAAGAAGCGCGCGATCGAGGCTGGTCTGGAAAACGATGAGCATAAAGATCAACAGCATTATCGATATTCTTGCGACATTCTCCATAAATGTAGACCATTTCAATTTTTTCTTGCAACGTTATAGCCTGCATTCTCATTGACACGTGCAACAGAACGAAGTAAATAAATCAGAGATGTTATGAACGCTATGAAAGTACATCAAGTAATGAGAAAACTCTGAGAAATGAGCGACGATGTGAACGCAATGGAAGTACATCAAGTAATGAGAAAACTCTGAGAAATGCAGCGCCATCTATCGACCAAAATGACTCGAATTGGGGGTCAAATAGGGGTAGTTTTTTCCGGGGAATCAGAATCTGCAATAAAAAATGGGGGTTCCTATTTAAGTTTTTTTTCTCCCCCTTCCCCCACCCCTAGGGGGTGGGGGTGGGGAGTCAAATTTGGTATCATCGGATGTCCCCCGTCGAGACGAACAATTTTTATTACCCACTTTTTTTGATCGGATTTGTAGTTTTCGAGATATTTAGTTGTCTCAAGATAAAAAACTCACCCTGTATATTTATTTTGTTACGCAATTGTTTACCGTACCATGTATGCTATGACTGTACATCTTGTGGTGTATGTATTATTTTGTTATGGAATTTTTTTTAATGTACTATGTATGCTATGACTGTACATCTTCTGGTGTATATATTATTTTGTTATGTAACTGTTTATCTGTAAATTGACAACTTTCCACATCCCACAGAGCCAGTCTCTTATATTGGGATCAATGGAAAATGAATGTATTGTATGACGAATTCTTACAAAACGAAACTCAAACCTATTGAGGATACTATTTTTATTATTGATTGATACAGTAATCCAACCATTTAATCTAAGGACCTACCATGTAGTAAATTACGATCGTAACACAGTTACAGTTTATGTAAACATTAATCGACATGGATGCTTAGAAAAATTTTCAATAACTTTGTTTCTCAATATCTCACGGTGTTCTTTCACGAAATTTCGATCCACACTCTCATCAGGCATAATCCAGTCAATCTATCCTCTCATAAAGTGCTCCTGAGCCAGATCTTCACTCGTCGAAGCGTACTGAAGGTAACTTAATTTTTCTTCTGGGGGAAGGGGGAGGGAGCAGCCCTCCCCCTGCCCATGATGAGGGGATGTATTAGACAAGTAAGGTAGTTGGTTTAAAAAAACATTGGTCTGACCTTTGCTCGAATATGGGGATATAGTATGGGATTTACATTTTGGTTATCAAAGGAGTTGGAGGGGTGCAGAGAAGGGCTGCTAGATTTGTCTCTGGAAATTACCGCAGAACATAATCAGTAACTAATGTGACAAAGGAGCTGAAATGGGATTCATTGGGAGACTGGAGGAGAGTGAAGAGAGTCATGAGAGTGTACAAAACATATATTGGCGATGAGTAGTGGAAGAATTAGGAGAGGTGTAAGGAAGGGATGAGATGATCATGACCTCAAGCTCCCATGATTATGTGGGAAGATTTTCGTTCGTAGATAAGGGATAAGGGGATTTCAATAAATTACTTAGAAAGTTTATTAATAATTTACTAAAAACGCTTAAAGAATTTAAGTTGAAATTTATAGACGGCAAAAGTAGGCAGGTAGAGGAAAGGGAAAAAACTGATGGATAAGGAATTGTCACCGGAAAGTGCGCTGCGCAGCAGTGAAATTAAATTCTTTTCTATTCAAAAAACAAAGGGCTTCTTGCTAACCTAATTCAATAGCTGTATCAGTACTTTGTTATTCCAAACTCTGAGTTGTGTAGAGCATCGCTTTGGTACTTCCTCACATAATTCCGGTTAGACGACAGAGTTAATGTGAGCCAATCGCGATACAAAGCTGTCTTGCAAACCCTGCAGATGGTGATGCAAACAGGGCTCGACAGGATGAAAGTCGCTCTCTGTGGTTCGTGTCAGTGAACTTAACCGCAGTCACGATTTTGATTTCGTCGCCTGGTAAACACTATTTGCGTGCTTCACCCTGGTATCTGCTCTGCTCGTTCGTTGGATCGTATATAGGCCTATTCTATAATTTTATTTTAATGGCATTCGCCTACTAAGCCATACAGCCAGCTTCCATAATTTTTATCTAAACAATCACTTCGTGTACTAACTTTTTTCTTTCGTTTTGTTCAGTGATCAAACGATTCTTGTTGATGAGCGGTAATGCTAGGGCCTCCAATTCAGGAGAGAACGGACTCGAATCCCCTTACGGCCATCCATATTGTCCATCACTCCAGGCGAAAGCCAGGATGGGTCATTCGAAATACCGTCGCCGATTTCCTTCCCCTCCCATTCCTTTACCCCTCTAATGTCCTCGACGTCGAGACGTTAATGACTAAGAAGAGGTTCAATGATCAGCACAAGACGAACACAGCACTAAACTTTATACCCACCCGCTGTCGGACTCGAATCGGCGACTCTCCTGGCCTCTATCTCCCACGTTATCGGTTTTGGCATATATAAGTACTGACAATGATATTTTATCTGAAAGTATGCTTCAGTCTTACCAGTTCGATCGTCAAGCGAGTAGTGCTCTAGTAAGATACGTTCCGCTACTTCTAGAAGGCGGGCCCGGACACATATGAATCTAGGCATATACTATGTTAGTCTTGTATATGGCGTACTGTGATTGTAATTTGGAACATCTATACCATGCAATGAAAGTCTAGAAAATTTGTCTCTGTACATGAAATTTATTCAAAAAAATAGAAAAGCTGGGTAAATGGTTAGAGGAAAGAGATTGTAATATTTTCTCGTGAAGGAGTTCACTGAAATTAACACTTTGTTTATATTTGTTTTTCTGTTTTATGTTTAATATGATGTATGAATTGTAATTATATATATATATAACCCACAGGCTATTTGAAAATAAATAATCAGAATTGCAACTGACACTATTGATGACTGAGATGCCAAAACCGTAAATTCTGAAATTTTTGTTTATCTGTGCGCGCTTCTCACGAAATCTAGCCAATGCATTTCATCGAAACTTCGCCAATTGTTAGCTTACGTCATTGGTTAACATAGACTATACTTTTATCTAGATGAATGATAGGCCAAAAGTGTAAATTTGGAATCTTTCTGCGTGTGCATCTCACGCAAAAGCTGATGTATGGATTTTAGAAAAATTGCACATAGCTTCGGCTTATGTCATCTGCCAACATGTAAGATATTTTCCTTCGCAATTAGAACCATTTTTCTTTCATGAAACGAAGCTTAAAACAGTAAGATTATTAATCTAATACTGTCTGCCGCGTGTTTCTCGCAGTCGAAATGTTTTTCAAGATTAGCCCTGTATACGCGGGGATGAAATGATCGAATTCATGCCGAAGATTATATGAACAGAAATGAAACAATCAAGTTTATACACACGTCATGCAGTAGCGCTTGAAATAATACGGAAATGTGCTTGTGGCTCAACATCAAACATTCTCCAATTGGTAATTTCAAGGGGTGGTAGAAGTAAATGATGCGCGCAAACCTGTTTAAAACATTTGCACACCACCTAAATTTAGGAGAGGAAGAAACAACAGAGCTGTTCCTTGGCTTTTCTACTCAGCAAACATATGTAAAATTCCGCCTGACAGAATAAAACAATAATGCAGTAAAAGATATGTTTTGAAAATAATTCATCCAGCTGTCTATAGTATGTGATCCAGCTAAATAGAAGGCTCTGTAGGGGTATGAATAACATCTTTTTCGGTCGATAATATCCTACACCTTTCATCACTGCTACCGTCATGCTTTTGCAGTTGTTGCATGGATTGTGCTTGATGATCATGTGACCTAATGTGTCTTTCCATGTAATCCTAGATATGCTCCATCGGGGAACGATCTGGGCTGTAACCAATGCTCGGATCTGGGCTGCAGTCGCCCGTCTGTCAGCAACAGCCATCCGAACAATTTGGCGGTCTTCACGTGCTATTGTCCTTCTGTGTGGACCAGTGCTAACTCTACTAGTACTAGAGTGTTTCTTACGTCGACTGTGTAACAAGTCTCTGACATTGCACTGCTGTCAATACTTCGGGAGATTTCACTATATGATGAACCCATTTCAAACACGCCAATCAACCGACCTCTCTTTAAGTCAGACATTTGGGTGTAGGGGGTCGTGGTACACTGGGTCACCGATAACGTGAGGACAAAAAAGTGCCATGTTACACCGCAGTGTTCACCACGTATAAGCTAAACAACATAGCAAGTTTTCATAGAAAATATCCCCTTAATTGGCATACTGTTACATGTACAATTTTCAGTTTTTAATCATTCAGTACTCTTCTTATGGTGATACTTGGAGCCATATTTCAATACATTTATCACAATTCCGTCTGCGCAAAACACTTTCCATTTCCGCCAGTGTATTTACACTGAGTGTGAAGATCGGGGGAATGGAAATATGCCATTCGAATACCGGTTCATAGAGAATGGGAAACAATTTAAGAGTAGAATTACAGAACGGTTAGTTTGACCTATGTGGTGGAGGAGCTGATATCCGACAACATCAGAGACTCCTCTGAGGAAAGAAAGTGTAAATTAGAAGAGGTTGCAGTTAGTCAGCTATATGCAAAGTAGCCCAAGATGCTGGTGTCTCTCCAAAATATTTATCAGAGAGGTCCATAGAATAATAGTTAAAACATCTGCTGTAAGTAGTGGTGATTAAGGTATATACCAGTGAATTAAGTGAATAAAGTTTGTCAGTTTCTTGCTTGAGTATGATGAACTAGTATGGGACTGAAATAAATGAGATAGAGCAATGGTGAGCGGCTGGTTTTTCGCGGAATTGATATGATAAGACTGTGGATAAGGAGTCACCGGAAAACGAAGCAGGCGACGAAAGTGCTTTGTCTGTTTTCTTGGATGGACATTTAACCGAAACGAACGAAACGATGGACGGTTTGCCTGAGACAGTGAAAATATTCCGTGATGAAAAAGACGTGTTTAAGCTAACTGCCTTCTGAGCATAAGCTCCATCGTAATTAATGATAAACAATCGTCACATTTCGGCTTTGTAGAAATTTTGAGAGTATAGATGGTATCCTTGATTTCACCGAGCAAAAACTACGTATATCTTTTATAACAATGACACAATACCTTATGGAATGTTTAGAAAACTTTAAGTGGTCCTAAGTTAGCAGTGGATGGAAGGTAAAGGTGATTTAAAAATAAAATAGTAGAACTTCGTACTGACTCCACGGATATCGTTTTAATAATAAGTAGACTATCGTCAAGTACACTCTACAAGTTGTTTGGGGAAGTTGAATTGGCAACAGAGAATGAAGGAAGTTAATCTTTCTGAAATTTTCGTCAAACTGTTTTCCACGCCATTACGGCAATAAACAATTAATACAAGCTTGCATTACGTCGATCCGAAAATAATTCAGCATTCACAGAGGAAATCTGCCTAGATTGATGCAATTTTTGTACCGCTTTGAATACTGCGGAGAAATATTGCATTAAGTCAGAGAAAGTAAACCTTCCTAAAGCTCCGTAGGTAGAAATATAAAACAAAGAAGCAGTTTCTTGAAATAGTCAGATATCATTGGTTTAAACATATGCCCGGAAAATTTGCTAAAACGGCAATAGTTGCTATATTTTAATTTTAGAAACTGCAGCAGTGTGCCTTCTTTTGCTTTTGGTGTTTTGTTTTGCTAAAAAAGAAAATAATACCTTAAATGAGAGTAATTCGTAATTGTTTTTGTATCTCCACGCTGCCAATGATAATGGTCCGTATGTATTCCCAAAAAAGCGTAAGTTCTCTTAAAATTTGAAACTTCTTAAAACATTATTATCATTACGAATTTGCAAAAGAGCCCTATCGGATCACACATAAGCTTAGATCCTCATTATGACTCGCAATTAACAATTTGTCGAATGATTCTACTGGGTAGTTAGAACCGCGGTTGTCAGTTCCTGGAGGAAAGGGGGAGCCTAAGTGTTGCCATCTATCTGCGATTCGTGCAACTTCTGTTTTCTATGATTTGTGTATTTTTGTTTGCGAAATGTATAGTTTATGAGGCGGAGATTAGGAACCATTCCAGCATTATCTTAAGCGATTGCGAAAAACCGCAACCAGTACCGCTGGAACCCGAGGAACTTGTCTTAGGACATTATTTTTATTGTTGAGTAGAGACATTCCCGGCCTACTGGTGCAGTATAATCCTCTCGTGGAAGCCAGTACGGGCGGTGATAGTCAGCTTACTACAGCTAGAAGAGACCTGATACCTGATGAAGACAGCAGAGCTAGCTGTCGAAACGCCGTGTTTATACAACACCAGCCGGCTGGACACCACAGAGGATTATATTATATTACTAGCAGTTACCCGCGACTTCGTCCGCGTTGAAAAGTGTTGTAATATAATATTTTCTTGAGAGGTTTGGTTGCTCAGTGCTTAGGGCGACCAACTGGAGATGGATATGTCCCCAGCTTGAATCCCAGGCTCGGTGAGGATTTTCAAAGGTCCTTAGCTCGACCTTCACATCGGGCATAGGTTGTGTGACGTGAATTACGCCACAATGCTAACTTGGTTCTGATTCCGTGTTGAACTGTGCGTCCTCTATGTCCGGTAGGATTACTGGGTTACGATAAGCGGCTACGAAAGGGACTGATTGCGGAGATGTAAAGAAGTCTTGTCACCAGGTCAATACGACCATACAATTTATTTTAGAGCTAGTTTTATTAGTAATAGTAGTAATAAATGTTGTAATAAAATAAAAAAATCTATTTATGATCCACAACTACTTCTCTGAATTTTTAAAACAGTAAAAATATTCTGTTTGTAAGGAGTATTTTCAGGTTAATATATCCGTATATACAATATTGAGGATTTGTCTCCTAGGTTTTGGCTATTTTCATAGCCCTAGTTTTCTTACATTTCTTTGAAAGATTTGAATTTCGTTTACCCAACATATCTTAAAATTACTGATTTCATCTCACGAATCAAAATGAATATAGTTTTAATTAATGGAAGCTCAAAATGTCAAAATATTAGCAATACAATCCACTAAATATCAAAAAAAAAAAATACTAACATCCAAACAGCAAATAAATACTTAAGTGGCCCAAGGATGCTCATTTCCATTAGTAAAATTGCAATACTAAAAATGAATATTTTGATTTGCATTATATATCTGAAAACAATCTTTAAAAAAGGAGAACTTAATTTGCTCTCTGAATATTGATTTTTTTTTTTTTTTTTTTTTTTTTTTTTTGAGGATATATTGGTTCCATCAACAGAAATTTACATATTATAGTAGTAAGTATAGTAGTAATTGATTATTTTATCCATAATAATCAGTGGTATTGCGGTAATGGTTTCTCTATCTCTGGAAACAACTGAATTGCCTATAGACCAGTTTACTATAGTTCATTCGTTTCAATCCATTAATTCTGCGCTAAGATATAAATTTCAATATTAAAGTAGTAATAGATTGTTTCTTCATATTTGGTTTGTCATTCTGCAAACAGAATTGAATGACTACCGGCGCCGCTTGTCCGCCACTCCACTATCTGAATAAAACATTGATAAATTTAAAAAATTTACTTCGGGCAACGCCGCATGGTTCTGCTAAATCGTCGAAGCTTACTATAGATCTTTTGATACAATATTGGTACAAAGCGATACATGATGTCACTAAAATGGCGCTCATGAAAGAAGCTTAATAACTAATAACGTTTCAGTTCTCGTTCTGGCCCAGGCTGCGTTTTAAAATTACTGCTAGAAAATCAAAGCTTCTATCACTCGCACAATAATACACTCACTAAATTGTATGTTAGTGACGTCATGAATAGCGAAATAAACTTGACTTATTATTAACGCAGTAAATTAAATACTGAATACGTCTAAAACTACATTCAGCCGCATGAACTATGTCGTCAGCTTCATGACAGTTATTGAGGTAACGTAATTAAAAAATTTATACTAAAATGCTTTTAACTTACAGTGTACAACGGAAAGTCCACAATTCTCTACGATCGTTAATATTGCTGGTCAAATGTACATCGCGAAAAAGTGACTCTTTTTGCTCGTGATTTGGTAAGGTGTATAATGAAATTAATTGTGATAGTAATTTATGATATACTAATTAGGAATTTTGATATAGAAAATTCTGTTACTACTCGAAATGTAGTTCCAGAGCATTTAATGTGTTCGTATCCTTTGATTTTGTAGCGGCAGTATTAGCAGAAATAGTGGTTTGGTTGAAATGCTACCTGGACCAGAATATTTTTTGTTACAGCGATGGCAGAAGGAATTTGGTTATTATTAGTATTAAGTAAGCGCCTTTCATATGTTCCGTGCAAATGAGGTGTATTGTGTTGTAAACGACTTTCAGTGTTACTTCATGAAACCATAAGTTTATACATTAGCCCATTGAATAAATTCGTTTTAAGTGTAGCATTCGATAGATATTTGCAGAATATTGAACAGTAAATAAAAAGCAGTACTATTCGTACAAAAATTCTGAACAAAAAATAAAAAGGGTTAGTTAAGTTTTAAATTTCGCCAAAAATAATTTGTAATACACAGACTGTTTAGTAACAAAAAAGAAACCGAGATAGAATGGAATCCTTTACATTTTTATAAATATGACATTTGGGGCACGACCATTTTGCACTATTAGTGAACCAACTTTCGTGCTGGTATACTCATAGCATTTTACTTTTTGTTCCAAGCTTTGATTTTTTATATTTATTATAACGCATAAATTATGAACGAAATTATGGTGTAATATTTGATACGTCATACTATTTTATGTACGCAAATAAAAACATCTCTTTGCGAACTTGATAACAGTACCTACCTTTCTTTTTTTAATTTAAGGTTAAGTACAGATTTGTATTTCCTGCTTCCAAACTATTATTTGTGAAGTGCGTCAGTTTTATGGCTTTTAAACTAAACACAAACTTGCTTATGTAAAAAGGTTTTTGCTATTATTTCTGAAAAGTAGTGTTTGTGATTTACGTAAAAAGCAAAGAGTAAACGTGGCACGGCTATCTACGAAGTAGGAAACTCTTTGCTGCTTCCGAATCGATATTAACGGCAATTTCTAAAAGAACTTTGCGTTTTTGCGGAATAAAATCTATTCTATTGCACTTCGCACGCAATTAACTGACTTCATGCCAAATTTCATTTAAATATGTTGAGTTATTAAGGCGTGATTGATTGCAGACTTACATCCAAACACACATCCGAACTTTCTCATTTTCTCATTTATAGATATATATATAGATTTTTATCATCATCATTTTGAAAACGATACTCTCGCAGCCACTATTACAAATAGTTTTTGTTAGATTGTCACCACTTATTGATCACAAATTCATTGTTAGGTACTCAGTTGTTTACGTAAATTGAGAATTTGCTTGCAGATTACTGGATGGTAACTAGGATTCGAAAAGAAATTGTTGTTGCATGTTATTCCGTAAATGTATGTAATAAACTCATCCACGTTAATACACTGAAGTGCCAAAAGTGATGCGACACCTCCTAACATCGTGTGGATCTTCCTTTGACCCGGTGACCCGGTGACGTGGTGTTGACTCGGGTCGTCAGCCGAACGCACTTGTCAAAGAGTTGCCGATGCAGGACGTTGTACAAGAGCTGACCTCTCGATCATATCCCAGATATGTTAGACTGGATTCATGTCTGGCGAGCTAGATGGCAAAATCATTCGCTGGAATTGTCCAGAATGTTCCTCAAACCAATAGTGGACGATTTAAGCACCGTGACATAGTGCCTTCTAGTACTGATAATTTATTGTTTGGCGGCCATGAATGGCTGCAAGTGGTTTACAAATAGCTGAACATTACCATTTGTAGTCAATGGTGGGCTCAATAGCAATCCATATAATGTGAACACAGCCCACACCAGAATGGAGCCACCAACTTATACAGTGCTGTAATGGCCTAGTGGCACCTGCGCTACGCTCGAACCGCACTACCTGCTTTTACCAATTGGGATCTGGGATCATGACTCATTTACTCAAGCAACCTGTTTACAGTTATCTAAGAGTCCAGCTGGAATGCTCATGAGCTCAGGATAGGTATTGCAAATGGCGTTTCTTTTTTTTTCAGCAGAGGAACTCGCATCGTCTTCTACTGCCATATCCCATCAACGCTGAATTGCCAGCAGACACGTATGTCGAACGACCCACATTGAGTGTTGCTGTTCCTTGACGCAGTGTTGCCTGTTTGTCATCATTGATACCTCGACGCAGACGTCGATGGTCTCTGTCATTAAGCAGACATATTCCCTCAATGCGTTGTCCACGGCGCGGCGGGAGGTAAGGGAGCGTCCATAAACCACGTAGCTCCATTTTGGCCTCCTGTCAACTCCCCTCCCACCTTCTCCCCACGTAGCCCGACGTGGCTATTGCCTCTACCCACCCTCCCTTCCTCCCACGTACCTTTTCCCCCTCTTGGTTCAAGAAGACATTCTGTACTGTTTTCTCTTGTCAGACTATTGTAAATTACATACGGAGAGATAATTAAATGACGGAAATGCTGTTGTGTGTTTTGTACCTTATTTTAACTCTGACAAATAATATGAATGAAAAGCTACATGGCCTGGCTCGGAACGCCCCACCCTCCCACGTAGCCCAGTGTAGCTTCCCAGCTAACCGCTCGCCCCCCCCCCCCCCACCAAAATAGATCGAGCAACGTAGTTTATGGGCGCTCCCTAATGACGGAATTTACATATTCACACCATACCCTTGACACTGTGGATCGAGGAATGTTGAACTCACAAACAATTTGTGAAATGGAATGGATCTTGCGTCTAGCACCGACTGCCGTTCCGCTCTCGAAGTCTTTTCCTTAATGTCGTGCGGGCATATTCACGCCGAAAAACCTTTCACTAAGGTACAAACGAAAGACCGACATTGCTTGGCACACTTATAAGTTTCTTCAGCGGTACTACCACCATTTGGATATTTGCATCTTCCTATTCCATGACTTTTGATACTTCAGCGTATTTAGTGATGCACTTTTAATTACCTGTTTACTTCTACTAAATTGCTGGGACTGTCATTTCTCGCTAATAGCACTAATGAAACAAGCGTCAAAGATTTTTTAAAAATTTTATTTAATTGCGATGGAGCGCAAGCTCCGGTTCGTAATTTCCACACAAAACCCATTTTTACTCTATCTTTTACACGCCTATTTTTGCCCTCTATATATTTTAATTTTAAATTCTTTCAGCATTTTTAATAAATTATTTATCACTTCTCCTGGTAATTTATTCCAATCCTTGACTACCTTACACACGAAAGAAGTTTCCTAAACAGCAAAAAGCTTTGCACGAAATTTCGTAGAGAAATGTTATTTTCGTAAGATTAATTACTTTCTAATTCTTCATAATATTAAAAAAAAATTGTTTTATTCATTTCAAATTTTAGTATTGTTTGGAATGACGTGAAATAATGAATAAAAGGTGACCTTCATATAATACCGAAAAATTCCGTGGATTTCCTTTCTGGTAAGACTTGCCTGTAAATCGTGGGCACGTCGCTCCATGTTTCCAACAGTGCGAGTCGCATTGTTAGCGAGCATCAGGAGCGCAGAGTTATCTGGCGGCGGCTGTAGGAACTGTACCGGCTGCGTCGGGCTGAGACGTGCTATCAGGTACATCAAGGCTGCCACCAGAAGCGCCACCAACACACGCCACGACGTTGCCACGCCACCTTTCATGTTAACAAACTCTGATCAAAAAGAGCAGTTATTTACGACTATGTGGGTTGTAATGACAGAAGAAAATGGTTGTAATATCATAATATGTATGTACAGGCTAAGTAAAGCTGTTGTCCGGATACATAAAATCAAAACACATATCTTACCGCAGAAATACGAAAAGGATGAAACATTGTTACCAAACACAATCTAATAAGTATTTCTTGCAGTTGTTATTAAATCCCATTTGAAATACCAAATGCAGTGTAAGAGTTTAATGCATTGTGGACGTAAAGCATGCTTCGGTGCCAATTCCCTTACACACTTTTTGCCTAATTAATTTTTATCTTAAATTCTTTGAGTGTTATTTCCCCGTCCAGCTATGTACCTTTGCCTTTTACGAAGCCCAATGTCAAATTCCCTCACTGCGTTTAGAAAACTATTCAGCAGTTCTCTTAGTAATTTATCCAATCCCTTACACTCTTATCTACAAAAGAAAACTTTTCCAATCCTTTATACTTAAAATCTCGCGCTCATCGTCAACTTCCCTGAAATACTCTAATCCAACTATAAATATTGTTCTAAGCCTTGTCACTAATATACACTCCCAGCACACTCTTCGCCCACCTCCGTCTTCCAATGAATCTTAAATCAGCCTTTTTTTTATCATATCACTAACTGATTGTGTTTTACGGTAATTTCCACAATCAAATGTTATTGCCCTACGTTCCACTGGTTCCAACTCCTTTATTTAGTACCCAAAAAGAGAGTGCCACTCTACTCCACCATATTGAAACATGGTCTGACCAAACTTTCGTAATCCAATTCCCTCACTTCTCTGTTACATCGCCTCACTATCCTCTCCAATATAGTGAAAGATTTTGAAATTTCTTCCTATCATCTGGCCAATTTGTGCCCATTTGAGCTTATTATTATTATTTTTTTATCTGTGTGCCTCATGAGTTGACGTTCTTGGCATTTATCTTCATTCCCTTGTGGCCTACTCAGCAAGGGCATATCCAGGATCAGAACTAGAGGGGGGCAGGATTTGAACTAGGGGGGGGGGCAACCCATTTTGGTTTCGAGGAAGTGGTGTGGGGGACTGAAACATGACATTACAAAATCAAACTCAAACCTATTCAGGAAACTATTTTTATCATTGATTAATATAGTAACCCAACTACTTAATCTAAGGACCTACTATGTAGTTAACTAAGATCGTAAGTCAGTTAGTTTTTTATGTAAACATTAATTGTCTCGGATTTTCAATTTCAATAATTTTGTTTGTCATTATCTCATGGTGTTCTTTCACGAAATTTCGATGCACACAAATCAGACATAATCCAGTCAATATTTCTCTCCCATAGTGCTCCTGAACTAGTTCTTCATTCGTCGAAGCGTACTGAAGGAAACTTAATTTTTCTTCTAGGGGGCGCAGCAGCCCCCCTCTACCCCTCGCTGGATACGCCCATGCTACTCAGCTAGATATACTACCCAGGTCGCTCTGCAGCTGTTCTGTCTTCTCCCGTTTGTGCTACAAAAACCTAACTTCTGACTGTAAACTGTTTAAACAACCATTCATTAGAATAATGAATAACGATTGCTCCGTTACCCTACCCTGTGGTACTCCATTTTCATTTGTAGCTCTTTTCCAACCCCAAGTCTTTGTTTTCTACCTTTTAAGAATCCCTGTACACAGTAAGTCCTTTTTTTTACTTACTACAATATTTTTGAACTTATTCAACATCATTTTATTACTGTGTCAAATGCCTTGGAAAGATCTAGGGATACACTATCACCTTGACTTGTTAGTTTTCGAAATCTTGTTCGTTGTCCTGATTGACTGTGCGTCAGTATTATTAGAAGTATAGACGTGCCGGGACTGCTTTCTGGATATTTCCACAAATGACTTTCCATGTTGTATCATGCATGATACAACGTCAACATGTAAAGTCATTTCTTGGTTACAGAAATGATGAATTAGTGGATTGCACATCGTGTTAGCGAATTATTATGCTGGAAGATGATTTTGTCATCAAAAACCGCCATCCCAAAACAACATGGCTTTCAGATATGAATGCAGTGTTATCAACGTACACCAGGAAATTATTCAGTTCCTCTATTAACTTTTCACTTTATGTCCATATACTGATTCTGCTATTAGTATCGCGTAGAACAGTATTTTTTCAACCTGTGGGTTGCAACCCCCATGGGGTCGTATTCGCAAGCCAGGTAAAGGGTTGTTGGTCTTACATTACAATAAAAATACAACAGTCTTAGTGAGAACGCTCTGCTTCTTATTTTTTAATAAATTGGGAAACAGGGAATATGCATGAAATTCAAATATACGTCTAGTATTTTTATTTGGAAGCTTTATTACTGTAGAATTACCGCTACAACGTTTTTTCCTGTTTATTCGCTTTTTATTTCTTAAGTTTTATTAATCAAAATCAAGGGAAATGTAACTTCGCGGAAACGCAACATTTTTGTCGAATCGAACTGTGACGTCACGTTCATATTGTAAACAAATGCGTAGTTTGTGGGCGTTTTTATAATTTTATGATTATATTAAAATTTTATGTTAATTTATCAGCATAAATGGGGAAATATTGCATTCTTGCGAGAATACTCATACAATAAAAAAGAGAATGGGAGCGGTTTTGTAAACGATGTTTTTGTGATGAAAACGTATTTTGCATCAAATGCAGATTCTACAGTCGCTAACGTCGGAGGAGTGAAAGCTGCAAGGTAATTGTTATGTATTTACATTAATAATTTTCTTTCCCTTTTAGGGCAATAGCTACGCATTAGATACATGTAATGTGAATCAATGAACACTTTGGAGTAACCGACAAAGAAATTTAGGTCTGGTATATTAGCGGAGTTTGTGATAACGTTTAAATGCACCTCGTACCAGAGTGACAACTGATAGTTTTTGTTACAGGTAAGACACAAGGAATTACATTCCGCGTTGTTTTATAACAATTTTAGTAAGTTAATCAATTCCAAAGAAATGACTTGCCAGAACATACCGTTCAGCCCGTTATTTTTGACGGGCTTTGAAGCTAGTAACCTAATAAAGTAGCAGAAAAGCATTTTTTCCCCAAAAAATCGTAGATTCGAAACGAATTCCTCAGGAGTATACCACCAGATTCTGTTTTTACAACAGAATCTGGAGGTACACACTTGAGGACTTTGTAAGGCACCCTTCAGTTCACCAAAAGCACTCCTCCAGGCCATCCCCAGTAGTAAAATATTATATAGATCAGTTGTGAAGTCGCTTAGGGGGCATCCATAAATTACGTGACGTAATTAGGGGAGGGGGGGGCCACGGAAATCTCACGGGAGGTCTACAAATTCGCGATAGTCGATTTTAGGGGGTATTTCGTATAAAAGTGGGGTTGTGACCTAAAAAAAAGTTTCGTACTGGGGGGGGGGGGATTCTCATGGACCAGATCTCACCAGATGGGGGAGGGGAGCGGTTTCCGGCCAGGTCTCACGAAATTTCACCAGAGGGGAGGGGAGTCCGGAAAACCGGTAAAACACCTCACGTAATTTATGGATGTCCCCTTATGCTGGACTTGAAATTTCGAGAAGAGTTATTGTCGACTACAAGGAATTTTCCTGTATTCATTTCCACGGTGAGAACTCATCATTAGAATCATTTTAAAGTGTATTCATTATATCGGTAAATATTTATTTTAAAAGATATTTCGGTTTGTTCTTTTGAGACACGCGATTAGAAAATTAAAAATCTAAGATTTGAAATATCTTTTAACTGAGTAAAGCTACAGCTGAACTTTTATCACCAGCTATAGTCATCATTATCCCAAGTATTTTGATAGTAAAATTAACTAATTTGGCAGAGTTTAATTAGTAGTTTTTTAATGTTTTGTAAATGGTTAGAGACGGTACCAGAATTTAAGGAAGTTATACATATTTGTAATTTTTTGTATTTAGATCTGAATTTTCAAATAATTTTCAATGTTTCAAGTAATTTTTCAAGTGATTTTCAATTTATCAAGTAATTTTCAATTTTTTTTGATGATATGAGAGAGAGCAAGTAAATGTGTGAGGAGGAGGAGAAGACAAACTCTCATAACCCAAAAAGGGGGAATATTAGTTTTTTGAGTAAAATTTCAACTCATTTACTGCTTTGCAGAAATAAGTTTAAATTTGCAACGGCATGTAAGGCACCCTTTATTTCACCAATAGAACTCCTACCAGCCATCCCCAGTAGTAAAATATTCTATAGATCAGTTGTGAAGTCCGCTAATACTGGACTTAAAAATTTCGAGGAGAGTAATTGACAACTTGAAAGAATTTTCCTGTATTCATTTCCACGCTGAAAACTCATCATTAGAATCATTTTTTACATCGGTAAAAATTTATTTTAAGAAATATTTCGGTTTTTTCACATTTTAGAAAAGTAAAAATCTAAGATTTGAAATATCTTTGAATTGAATAAAGCTACAGCTGAACTTTTATCACCAGCTATAGTCAGCATTGTCCCAAATATTCTGATAGTAAAATTAACAAAATTGGCCGAGTTTAATTAGTAGTTTTAATTAAGAGAAAACAATGAACTTTTTAACTAAAAGAAATACAGTTGAGAAATTTATCTCAGTAGATAGCTCAAATTCAGAGGATTACGAATATATAATGGTTTTGGTAAAAAGTTTAAGCATTTGTCTTTTAAAGATAGATTTTCGCTAATTGTTGTTGGAGTTCGAGAAAGTCCGCCAAGTTGGTCACGTGATAGACTTCAATTTTAAGCTTATAGAAGTACTTTTGAATGTTAAATTAAATTAAAATAGATAGAACATGATGATAGGAAGCCTTTGTAAAAATTGCACGTTAAACTATTTTGTACTTTGGGAGATATTAATTAAAGAAAAAAGTTACTGACGTCATAGGCCATGGCAAGCTTATAAAAGGTCATGCAGCCACCATGATTTGTCTCATTCTTTCGCGTGATCGCGTACTTCGCGCTAGTTAGCGGGGCGAACCGCTCCGAGTGGTAGTGGTTGCGGCAAATTCCAACATGCTAGAACAATCGGGTATTCACTAAAGTTGGGGAACTTAGTGAGTTTGTCTTCTCGTATGAATGTGCTTAACCTGTAATCTTCAGTGAAACTGTTGTTCGATGCTTTATCGACGTATCTGGTACCGACAATGTACAAGTGAACTTTATCAAGAATATAAGTATTGTGTTACTCTAAAAATGTGTCAAGTGACTTTATTTCAATTACCCTTTGCGTTTGGGGTTTAATATGAATGCTTGGCGACCGATTTCTTAAATATTTAAGGTACCAGTAGGCTACACATGGCCAAGAACTTATTTGTTCAAAGTTCAGGCAAAAGTGTTAACCCCCCTCCCCTCCCCCCCTCCCCAGCATCCTTTACGCCTGACAACTTCACTGCAAACATACGCCATCAAAGTCTACATTCTTACATAATTTTTCATGTTTTGTTAATAAGTTTATTGTTTTGGTGTTTTTTCAATTGAAATAGGAATTAGCTTTTACTTTATTTTATTTTCGTATTTTCTATACTTATATGTCGTCAATAAGTATTTTGAACGCAATACATATAACGTCGAGAAGATCGATTTTTTTTCTTTTTTCTACAATCTATATGTTTAATTCGTGGAGCTGGTTTTAAGTTTCTTTTTAATCCAGTCTCAATGTGGGTCACGAGAGTCAGAACCTGTTCGCTTTGGCCTGAACCCAGCCTGCTCCGGGGGAATCCGAGCCAGCACCATTCTTTCAAGCAGTTATATGCTGTGCTGAGGTGAGAAATTGGCCTATAGTGTTCTAGTGCAGTTCCTTCTTTACCCGGTTTTACAATGGCTATCACCTTAGTTTTTCTAAAGGCGGGAGCAACTGACATCTGTAATATTTCATTGAAAAGTGCAAGCAACCATTTTCTTTTGATAGGGCCTGTATTAACGAGGAATTCTGGGTACAGGCCATCATGTCCAGTGGATTTGCGGAGTCTAGTATACTTCATTGCGGCATCCAATTCGGACAAAGTGAAGGAGTGTGAATATTCTGCACTTGGTTCTTGACTTCATGAAGATCACTTTTCACAGATCGAATTGTATCTCTATTACCTGGCACCTTAGAGGTTCTTAGCAGGTGACTGGCTATGACATTACATTAAATGATGTGGCCTCTTAATTCAAGAGTTCAGGTAGACATATACCCTTCAAAATATATTCAGGACTTTGAAATTCGTTTTTAAAATTTCAGAAGGCCTCCTTTGATGGCTTTAAAAGGTTCGTATTTGCTTTGGATTAAGTTTGAATAAGAAATGATTTGAAAAATAAACCTATTAAACTTTTGTAATCTAAGTTATGATAACATAACATAACATACGAATTGTTATGTATTATAACAAATTTAACATAACGATATTAAACATTGTATACTTCCATTAAAATGATCTTCATGACAGTATAAACTAGTTGTAGATCCTTTAAGTCCTCTCATAGCTACACACCACTTTTTTCTTACATTCGCATCTCGCGGGACATAAAAATTCACTTATCGTATTTTTGCACATAGGCACAATATAGTATTAATAAAATGGTTGTCTACTTCCTTCCATATCTAAATTAGTTATAAAACATAAAACTTTTGTGATATAACACTCCAAAATATACAATACGCCAATGTAGTCGTGTACAATGACGTCACGGTGCAGCGCGCCAAACAGGCGGCGTTCACATCGTCGGAACTGGATTGCAGTTTTAAAATATTTTTTTGTGTTAAATTTTATTATTTTCATCAGAATTATATTTTTTTACCGTTATAGGGTAAATAATGGATTTAAAAGATAAAAATAATACATACATATACCCTATTGTGGTTGTATTTTCGAGACGCAAATAACCAAATCATTTTTTAATTGGAGACTATTTCTCTTCTTTTTAAGTTTACCATTGAAGAGGACTTTAGTTGACATCGGTATGAAGTAGGGAATCCCGCTAATAATTTTAAAGCTACCCTTGCTACCTATGGCCATTATTCTTATCTATTCATCCAGAAGATATCAGTCGTTTGCGAATTAAATTCAATTTTAAGAATCCCGTCAACATCTAAATCTATAAGATTTTCTTTCATCTTCAGATGGTCAGATCAGCTAGTTGTACTGACATAACCAAAAAAGAATTTAGTATCCATCTATGCCCATTGTCAGCTTCAGAGTCCAGTTATGGGAAGTAGCTGTGTAGTTTCTCTTCCAGATTATGCAAGCTCAGTATTATACAAGGAATGTGAGAATTTACTACCAACTATTGGTTCATTCCGATTTCTTCGAGAATCTTCAGAATGCAAAGGAAAAATTAATTTTTTTGTAAAGACATTGATCACAAACGAAGTTTTAAGAGAAATCTTTTTATTTATCCTTGGCTGTTAGAATGTTTTCTTCTCTTCCTTGTTGCTCTTATTTAAAATATAAAGGCGATAAAAAAAATATCAGCGAGAAATGATAGTTTTAATAGACAAGCAGGTTCACAAAAATAATCCGCGTATTCAGATTCATCATCTTGTAAGAACATTAACAATTCAGCTTTTAGTTCCAGAGCTCGTGTTAACGTCGTTTCCTATGTAAAGAAGAAGATTTTGAGGGAGCGAACGCATGTTTTCACAAATGATTCTAAACATTCGATTTTGTAACGCTTTACCTTTAATAGGGTTCACAAGTTTGATTGCCTCTTCAAGCACATCATTTAAATCAGAAGGTAAAACTCTGGATGCCAGAGCTTGTCGATGAAGAAAGCAGTGTCTCCACGAAACATTTGGCATTATTGACTTTAATTTTGCAGCGATCCAGTTTTTATTGCCAGTCATAGCTGTAGCACTGTCGATATAAATGACGATAAATTATGTCCAATCAAACTCATAGTAGCGAAAACTTTCTGAAAACATGTACAAACACTTCCCAGTAGTGTTAACGGTAAGTACTTTGCAAAATAAAATGTTTTGAATGCTTTTTTCATCTTCTTCAAAGCTAAACAATACCACGAATCGCGCGCACAATCCGAAACGTCAGTAAATTCATCAAACTGTGAAGCAGAAAATGGGCGCTTCTGTAATTTTTCGACTAATTGTTCGCGAATGTCACCGATTATTCTGCGTTTAATAGTATTACCAGACCGAGACATGCTTTTAAGCCTGTTTGCCTCCTGCTTACCCAACTGTATCCAAGGCTGCTGACAAATTAAGATTTTTGGCAACTGTATGCGAATGCGGAGTCCTTGCTTTAGTGACTCGGTAACTAGTTAATAACGCTCTCGTTGACACTGGATACCTAAAAACAGATACACCAGCAAAATAAATAAATAATCAGTAACATAATATTATTATAATAAGAGATACAGTTTTAGCCGGTTAGTACCTAGTATCATTATAAATATCACTCGACATAATTTAAAGAAAAAACCTGATATTATTTTTAATCAACAAATAATAATAGATATTAATTTTACTAGCCGAATCATAATAGTTTGCAGCTGGTTAAGGGCCTTCGTTTGAGAAAATATGAAGGTTTATAAGTTTTCTTTGGATGTTTAGTTGAGAGGTAACGCCTACGCTTTCATGGTTTTGTACTTTCAGTTGATAATACTTCTCCACAAATTCCACATTGGGGTTTATTATTCATGACGGTAAAACCATATTTAAGGTGATTGTCGTTAAAAGTCTATTTTTTTTATTTTTATTTTTTTGCTTTGATTTGCATCTGTCATTGTCATTTTTACCAGACGTAGAGAGTTGCGCAAATCTCTTGAGAAACTTGATTTTATCCTAGCTCACAGCCAAGCGCGACTGAACTCGACCGCTAAACTCCGTGTCAAAGAACATATCACTGACCGCAGGGTCAGCGTCGGCGTCATCTATTAGCTTGCGCTGTATTATTTTTCACAGTATCAGGATAGAATCCTATGACTGCTGTCAAAGTACCCTTTTTTTGACATGGTTTGTTGTATAAGTCATCAGTTGGTGTGAGTTGTCTTGTACATGTTGGCGCTCGTGGACATGGCATCATGGCAGCAATGAGCTGTGTGAACAGCTGGACCAGTGCAGTCAGCTGTTCGGCGCTTTTGTTAGGAAGGTTGCAGCAGGCGTGACCCTGTTGCTGGTCGGCTTCTTGTTGCCGTCTCGTCCCAGATTTGTTTGCAGATGGGCGAGGTGCAGCGGACCGCTGTTGCGACCCAATAGCATTCTTGGCTGCTGGTCTGTGGTTTTGTTGGGAGCTGTCACTATGGTCAGCTCGTTTGGTGGTGGTTGCAGATTTGTGGTCGGGTCTGGTCTTCACCAGAAGTTGGTTTCGGATCTGGCATCCAGAATAGTAGGCTGCATGACTCCCGCCACAGTTACAGCAGACCGCTTCCTCTCTTGGAATGGAGCAGTCGACAGCTCGATGGTTTCCCCCACATCTCACGCACCTTTGTTGGTTGGTGCAGTCGCGCGCCTGGTGACCTTGGGCTTGACAGTTATAACACTGCAAATGTTTGACGCCGATGGGCTTCTTCTTGGCAGCCCTCGGAGTTTGTTGTTTCGGCTGCGTGTCATGTGTCTTCGGTGGCTGCTGACTTGGTTTGTAGGGGAGCTGATCGGTGGGGCAGATGCTCATTTCCTGCAGTGTCTCGCGGGCCCTTTCCAGGTCCATCGGGCATGTGGCTAGGATCTTGAGTCCTCCGACCCCAGGCCAGCAGAACATGGAAAGCTCAGTTGCTAACAGCAGCTTGACGTACAGGCTCGCCCAGTTGCCGGAAAACGGTACTGTTATTGACAGAACAGGTCCCATTTCGATGTGTAGGACCGGTTCTACCTCCTCCTGAAATGGGCTAGAGGGCGTGGCCACCTCCGGCTCCAGCTCTGCTTGGTCGTCGGGTGTCTCCTCGTTAGCAGTAACCGACTCTGTATCCTCGTGGCTTTGACTGGATTCCTTGGGCAGCTCACATACTTTCATTTTCTCGACGAACCCGCAGGGTGCCACGACTACCTTGCACATCACTTCATTTCTCGATCTTTAAGTGTAGTCCCAACAGAATTAAAATTAAATACGTCGTTTAAAAAAAAAAAAATCACTGACACAGTTCTATTACGTGGGCGTAGGGGTCTCTATCACTAGTTATTACCGTCCTGGGGAGGGGGGGGGGGATTGCAAAATAATGTTTTTACTTGTAAAGGGGTCGAGTATTCAAAAAGGTTAAAAAACACTGACGTAGGAGTAACATCAGTTTTTCAGACCATGCTGTATTATGTATGACCGTATTTTATGACCAAGTACACATCCTCATTTGCTTGTTTAACCTACAAACATTAGTCATATTCCTAATCCAAGCGTCATTTTGTAAAGCGTTTTGATCAAAGTTCTCTCTCCTGGTTCCTTCATGAGCAGGAGGGGTCTGACTGTCTGAACTTTTTCATATTCTTCACTTAAGAAGAAGCCTTCATAATTTAAGACTATTGGAGCGTCCATTAATTACGTAAGCAAAAACAAGGGGGGAGAGGCAGGGGTGTCCGCAGAAAACTCACGACTTCATTTCAATATTCAAGAACAGTAAAGCTAAAGAAAGGTCTCCAGAATTCGACGTCGATCCCAAGGAGGTGGGGGGGGGGGGGGGGAGGCGAAACGGTCCTCCAGTAGATATCTCACCAAATGCTCATCAAGGAAGAGGGGGGGCATCCAGATTTCCGAAAATCTGCCCACGTAATTAATGGACGCCAATACGTGTCGCCAAGTTCCTCTTTGAGTTTTTAATGGAGTGGTTTCCCATTGACTTCTGAATACATTTATCATTGATAATTTCTGTTTCATCGTCATTTAGGAGCGCTTTAGAAACCACCAAATAAATATCATATCTCTTCCCATTGAGAACATATTACTATGGTGATCTGAAAATTTTCGAAGTAGATAATGTTTAATTCTACAAATTAAAATATGTTGCAATGATAAATAAAATTGTAAACATGTTAAGAAAATTTGCCTGCTTATAGAGACTAGTTATCACAAATGTTTGTTTAATTTATAGCTTTTCGATAACTTCATCGTCTACATACAAGGTCGAGAAATTTTCGTGGACACTTGTACTTTGTAAACGTTTTTAGTTTAGGAAGTTTAAGATAGCAAAAAGCTTTTCAAGAGGGGGTATGAATACGCAGTTTTCATTGTACGTATCCAGAAAAATATTTTATTAATTAATATTAGGGTGCCTTCTAATCGAAGTCTTAAGCGTCTTCCTCTTGGTTACTGTGGAGAAAAAACGATAGAATCTAAATCATCGCACAAGAAATGCGATTAACGCTTGTTGATGTAATACGAGAGTAGTCGGTTCCTAGAAGAAACAGTAACCTGCGGTTTTGGCCAATACTGATGCAACGTTGTTTGTGTATTCAATGTTTTTCAAAGACGTTTAACTGTATGCAGGTTATTATCTATGGATAAAGGTGTACTTTTATTTATTATTGTTTCAGATTTTGTTTGCAATGTTTACCAACAACGATTATGTGAATTAATATGATGCGTGGCGAACCTGATGAAAAGCTGGTATGTTTTACTCTCAAATTCAACCAATGAAAAATCACCGAATCCAGTGGGTCAGTGGTAAATCTCGGACCTGGCATTCAGGACGCGGCCATCTTGATTTCGATTGTCCTAGTTTCACTGCAGGCTAATGGCCGAATTCTCTCTTTCGTCCCTTGCTCCGTTTTCCACCTATAATTATCTCAATATCAATGAGGCGTAAAACTCTAAACAAAGAAAATATGTTTCCGTGAACGTATTTAAAAGAATATACATGTGAGAATAAACAAATCATGAAAGCAACTGAAAGATTCTGTATCAACAATATCAATATTTTTGATACAATGCCACACAGGCTAAGAAATTTCACAAACTACTTTTTAAGAAGTGTCCAGATTTAAATTAAGGTTCAGAACGTTTAATAATCTGGAAATAATAATAATAAAAATAATCTGGCACAGTACGGCCATCATTGTTACTATGTAATGTAGAACACAGAAGAAAAGCTGAACTAGATCATTTGAAGACTCCACAAATTAATTTTAAAAGTGGGTAAAAGGGTGTAAAGATCGATAACTTCAGAAACTATACCATAGACGATTTTCAAAGCTGAATAACGTTTTAGACAACATTACGAATTTTCTACCAAGAACATTAAATTTTTCAAGGCACCATACGTGGTAAACGAATCCAGAGGTTTTCCATACGGTTTAATTATCGCCATGAATTAACTGGAATCATTGGTCCTTGCGTGTATAATGGTGTCAATCGCAGATAATGGAATCAGCCATTTCTACCGTACATTTTAGAAATATTTTTCATTTCTCGAATTAATTCTGGAATAAATAGACAACTATTATCAATTTCTGCTGAAAGTCAGGCAGGTGAATTTTCTGTTTCAGGAGCACGCATAATGCAGTGATTAAGAAAGATCATGGTCAATACTTCCTTCTAAATGAGTTGGATCCGTAGTCAGCTATAAGCTGTCTATCTGGACATCAAACGGCTGAAAACTCAGCTGTGTTGGAGCTGGTTTTAACATTAACTTATGAGCGTAAAGAAGTGCTTCAAGAGAGATCGCAGTTCGGATCTCACATTAAGATATTCGAGACAGGTGAGGTTAAGCCACGAGGTGCACGAGATGCGATTGAAACTAGGGGTGGAACGGAGGTCAACGTAGCGGATGCGGATGTTTATTTCTTGACATCCGCGGAAGCGGGTGGTTTGTGGGAGCGGATGTTTTGCGGATGCGGATGTCGGAATATAAACTTATAATTTTTTAGATTTTAATATTTTATTAAAAATAAACTTAAAATAAAAATAAGTATATTTTTATCGCAAATTCTACTTTTTCCATAGGCAAAGTCTATTTCAATCTAGTCATATTATTTTCTACCTCATCTTTCAACAGAAAAAAAGTTGGAGGATTTAACAAGTGAATTTACATAACAAAATAATCTTTGTCATATGAACTTTGCGGAGTTCGCAGTTCAACTAATTGAAGCGTCAAGCACAAGATTACGCCTTCGCACGTCTCCGTGCCCGCCACTCACCTTTCCACCGCTCTAGCGGCCCATTTACAGTCCAATCTGTAGGACCTACGATGATCCGATTTTCTGATGTAGGACTCTTGTTTGACCATGTAAGAGGTTGCAGGACTACATGCAGGGCGTGTAGGATGTGGTTGGACTTCCAAACAACCAACACGGGCTCCTGCCGTCCAACAAGTCATGACGTTGGATCTTGATTGGAGGAAACACCCTACAAGTGTGCGCCGCTAGAAAGTACGAGCGGAAAGTACTTCTTTGACCGCTTCTAGTAGCGTGAATGGTTGAGCGCATTCTACGGCAGTACTACACGACAGTCCTTACAAGTTGGACGTCAATAGGCCGCTTTACGTTGTTAAGCAAGTTCAAACTTGTAAATTCGTGCTTAGGTAATAACGCTGTTCAGTTCATTGTTACTTTATTACAGTATCGTAAGAAATGAAACAACCACGTTTTTACTAGCTAAGCGACGATAGGGCGATTCTCGTGCAGCGAGAAAAGAATAGGAAATACATATTGGAGTGTAAGCAAAACATCCGCTACACTTGAGGATGCGAAAGCGGAGGTAGAATTTTCATGCAGAAGTTCCGCACTTCCGGATGCGGAGCTCCGTTACGTCCCTAGTTGAAACCTCGCGGCATTGTAATTACCCGCTGAAGACACTGGTGCGCATAGGCAGTCATTCACGTAGAAAGAATGTGTCCTTACCGATGTCGGCGGGCGTCACCATGTGCGCTGGCCGGCGTCCTGGATGTCTCGACGGCCACTGACAATCGATAGCTCAGCCCTGCTGGCGCGCACGCCCTCCACGCGCACGCAGACAACAACTAAATCAGCAGCATCGTCGGGACTTTATCTCAGTGCAACCACTAACATATGTAGTCTTCGCCCCGAAGACCTTCCACACCAGACGCATTTGGCGGATCCAGAGGGTGGGGGCTGGGGGGATGAAGCCCCTCCTCAAAGCCACCACCCTCGGCAACATTGATTTTGAGGACTTCAATTTTTTTGTTGCTCTTTTGTTATTATAAGGGTGGCAATCGCCGGAGTCAAGCCCCCCCCCCAAACAAATTCCTGGATGCGCCACTGCTGTTTAACATGGGTGCACATCACGGGGAGTTCATGGTGCATTGTTCGTACAGAAAGCAAGGTTTACCAAAGGCAAAAATCTGGTTAACGGCTCACAAAACTCCAGCCGTGGCCCTGATTTGAACTGTCGTCCTCTCAATCCCCAGAAACTTTGCCTCTTAGAAACCACTCCGCTATAGCATTCTCATGTAAGACGTAATAATCTGCTGGTAAGTGTTAATTAAGATGCAAAAAGTACGTTACGCAGGGTGAATCTAAAGGCATTCGACAAGTAGGTGAGGATAGTAATAAAATTTTCAAGCACCAAAAATCGCATGACCTACTAGTAACACATTTATATCATTTTTAGCATTTTATAATTTTTTTCTTTAATATTCAGATTAACGTTGCAGATTTATCGGCTAAACGTGGCACAATTTTTTTCCTGCCATTAGTCTTGCATCTGATTAAACGAAATCTTCAATCTCTTCTCCCCCTGAACCAGTTTGTTCGTCTCCACCTTCCCATGAAAGCCTACGTCATCAATTATTGACTTGATGTGCCCTGATTATTACGTTCTTCCACTATTAAATTATTCCCTGCGCTAGTAAATTAAAGTGTGGCCAACAAACTTGTCACTTTTCTGACATTCTTTCACAGCCTTCTTTCTTTAGTAATCATTTATTAAAAATGACTATTTAGTACATTTTGCGCTATTTTACTTTTTTTTTCTTTAAAACCAAATTTCGAATAATTCGATTTTTATTATTTTTGGACCTTCTCAACAATCAAGTACAAAACAACAAAATAAAATTATTAACTAGTTGTGTTCTAAGTGAGGATTGTGAAGTTTTCAGTAATTTGTTTCTGTTATATTGAAAACCGTTAAATTATGTACGCTTGTAGAGTATTTTAAAAACAATTTGTTTTCTTAGAAACAATCACAACTGTTTTAAAGATGAAGTTAAAAATAAGTTGTCAACAAGAAAAGTACTACCCAAAAATGATTCCTTAATCTGGAGGAAAGTTAATTTCCAGATATTATTTTATTATTTCAAGTTGTTCAGCTACTTGCTTTCTCTATCTCCCATATGGCTTGTCGGGTGTATTTAAACTTCCCGTTATTTGTTAGAAACTCATATTTTTCTTCACATCTGTACACGTTTGAAATATACTGGAGCTTATGCTACTCTCAGCTAGACTCTGTACTGATAACAATCATGGAGGAATCAAAAGCGTGGAGGCAAAATAACGCTAAATCTGTGAAGCCTCATATAAACACTCGTCTCCTACAGACATGCGCGGTGGCCATAATAAAAACCTCAAAACTGTGTTTGCTTCTATGAATATTTCATTTTCTAATATTTCAAAGTTTTGAATGATACCAGCTTGTGTTGCATACGGTTGCACAAACAGATCAGATAAGAAATAAAATGGAATAACGTATCATAAGTTAATTCACATTGTATTTATTTTTCTTGAAGTGTTTGACAGGTAACTGCAAGAGTAAGGCCTATCGCTATAAATTTATTCATCCCTATCAAAAGGATGAGGTCGATCTCAAATATTTGTTGGTGTAGTGTAGGCCGTCAGCATAAGTTATTACTTTGCACATAAAATGCTAGCCTTATTGTAAACAAGTGTTTGAAAGTCTAATTTAATCGGGTCAAGTTTACATCGCGATACAGTGAATATGGCATTCTGCATGGTTTAGTCCAGTGTCAGGTTACACTGAAAGTGTACGATGAATTTAATTGTGATAATTTGTGCTGTGCGAACTTAGAAACGTGATGAAGCAAATGGTGTTTGTCGAAATGTAGTTAGCAGTGCATTTCATGTGTTTAGGTGTGTCTGCATAGGTTGATTTGTAGCGGCAATATTAATGGATATGTGGGTAAGTTTAAATGCAGCCTGTACCATAAGGGACAAACAAATTATTTATTATTAGTTAGTAATTTCATGAGCACCATGTTAGTGACACAATGCGTATCGCGATGTAAACTACTCCCATTTAAGCTACTGATTTTTGGAGACAGCATATCTCAAAAACTAAGCGAGATATCGAAAATATTTATTCTTTACTTTCGATTTGTCTCGTCGTATTACATAAGACTCTATCATCAAGTTTGCCTTTGGGTAAATTTTTCTTGTACATTTAAACTGAAAACACCTCACTTTTGAGGCAGTATATCTCAAGAACTAAGCAGGATATGAAAACAATTTATTCTTCACTTTTTTGTTTGTCTCATCGACTTACATGATAATCCATCATCCAATTGCGGTGCCACTGCTGTCGTATGATTGCATTGAGATGTTTGTGCACATTCCCCATATTTTTAGGTGTTTCAAATATGGCTACCTCCCCACTCCACTTCTCTCTTCCCGACTTCACTCCAGTGCGTGGTGAAGGTTCCTTGCGTCGCCTCCAATCTATTCCTTCCGTGGTGGCCCTCAAGGGAATTTTTGGCTAAAGTTGGGCGATAATTACAAAAGCTGGGCAAGAGTTGATTGCATACAATGACAGCTAGATCCAGGGCAGTTGCATCAGCTAAAGACAACAGTTACAGGCAATGGAATGTGGCGACACAGATAGCAACGATACTAAAGCAGGTTAAAGAGTCAGCAGAATTAAGTTGGGAAGAAGATGGTAGGGAAGCATTCACCACTATTGGCTGGAGGTCCTCCCCACTGTTGGTACTATGGAGGGGAGCAGCGAACATAACTGAGACGCATAAGCAGAGAGGGGTTGAATCTGGTCGAACCTGGTCGAAATTAATCGATCAGACTTGATCACTCTCTCTCTTACAGGAAGATTGTCGTTATAGCTATGGAGTGATGAAGCTGGGCGAGGATGGACTTAGAGGTGAGCCGCAGTCTACAATAGGGGCAGCCTGAAGTCTACGGCAACAGCAGTCACTATAACAGATGGGAGAAAGTCTTTGAAGCAACGTAATGGGGAAGTCAATTAGTAGAACCAAGTAATCGGAGTCACTGTCAATGGAGGAGTAAACGGGAGTTAAGAAGGTTATAACTTGATGTGAATAAAGTGTACATATGTATATATCCTTACTGAGAGTTTCAATTGCAAGTACAGTACTACCCCTCACATGGCAGAAGAGACTTACCCATAATTTATATTGGCGGCCTACAGCTTTCAGAAACGCCTGTGTGAAGTTGAATCCTGCCTAGTCAGTTCTCATCAGCCAGAAAAACAACCAGACGGATCTAGTCACATTGGAAGACTGAAGAACAAAGAAATGTTGTCTGGTCAACAAAACATGAGTTAGATACGATCGCTCCTTTCCCATCACTGTACGAATTCTCGCTCGTCAAACTGACGAATTATCGGTCGAGTCAGTGAATGCTTTGGGAATTAGAAAAGTGTTTACAAAGTCACTGGTAGGACAGTGAATTTCATTTTTTTTTAAATAATGTGTAACAAAGTTTACGCTGTCAGTTTCCTGTCTAGCAACAAATATACATGCATTATGAATTACAAGGAACTGATACATCATGATTACAAAACTAATACCCTGGCGGTAAGCCGGACTCGAACCCCCATTATACCACCGCAGAAACCATTACCATTGGCGGAAATATGCCATGAAATCTTCGAAGAAATAACATATTTCTCTCACCCGTCGTAAGAAGAGTGTATTGTGTGGTGGGTTGCTTGAGTATTTGGTCTTGACATGCGGTGTTCTACTCAGGCTGCCGTGGGGTTGGTACCGAATTGCCATTCACATCACAATGCCAAAGTAAACTAAGATCTTTACGTCCGCCATTCCTGCCTTATGAATCTCAAGTACTACGTTTTATTCTCCGGTCGCTAGACTGTTGATGTAGCTAGCCGAAGTCATTACAATATGTATGTCAAAAGATACTAGTCAATAATATTTTTTGTTAACAATTATTGTTTAGGAAAGCGAAATGCGAATGTTATTTCTCTTCTTGACAGATTTGTTGAAGTGCAAAACGGTCAGGCGATCGAAAACTACACATTTCCGAATCTCGATTCGAATCGGAGAACTCCAGAACATTACTGTTCATTCAATAGATAATTCTTTTCCCCTCCCGGCTTCACGGCTCGCTGATTTCGGTGTATTACAACTGGGAGTAATTCCGGCATTCGCTTGGAGTTATTTCGCGAAACCTTGAAAAGCTACATCTGGATAGCCGGACAGAGATTTGATCCCGCGTCCTCCAGAAGCCCGAGCATTACATGTCTTCTACCAGCTTCGGTACAAAAGACGTAGTCCACAACTACACCAACAGCACTGGAAAGTGTTTTAAAGGATATTCTGCATAACATAAAAAACGTTGGAGTGTAAAGTAGACGATGGAAGAAAAGGAATTGATTCACTGACAGGATTTATCTTCGTATCTTGGTGCATAATGGGAGGATGATGACGTAACCTCTTCTGTGTGGCGTTAAGGGCCATCCACGATCTTGTGAAGTCACAGGTCGATAGCTCTCTCCAGCCACCGCGGTCGAGTGCCACACTTCAAATACAGGGGTAGCCCGTTTTTTCAATCCCCTGTTAATAATTTCTGGAACACAATTCCAAAGTAAGGAAATTAAATGCCCAGTTCTTAAAGCCTATTTCCTAAGTAAATCACTCAAAACCATTAGTCATTCATTTCTGACCAAGATATCCTAACACATCCTTTTTATTGAAGAGTCGCTTATATTTTTCAAAGGGGTTTAATCGGGTGTGAAAGTGATTTCCTTTTGATAATTATATGGTACCAAGCTATACAACAGAAATTTCTTAAATCGTCAACTGTGGGTTATCACAAAAAAGGATTTCACTTGACGCAGAGCAATAAAACAGGAAATTCAGTACATAAAAAATATTGGATAAAGTATGCCATTATTTTCCCCCCTTTATCTTCTTTCAAACAGTAACTTTCAAGGTGTATTTAATCTACACCTCTGATGTTCCGAACGTAACAAACTAAGCTCTGTCGACATGAAATCTATGTTTTCTACCCGTAAAATTAAGATAGTCACTGTTATATGGAGCTATTTAAATAAAGCATATGTCAGAAATTCATCAAACATTAAAAAAGGGGATCACCAAAATGTTTAGTATTGATTTAAAAAATGAGCGAATTGGGCAGTAAAACTACAGTTCCGGAGCTGATCTTTATTGAGCCCTTCGACGGGGGTTCCAAATCTGTAATAAGCTTCGTTTGTACATCTACATTTTGAAACTTCGGTTACAATGAATTGTGTCTAGTGAAAGGTCTGCCAGAATGGTAAATCGAATAGTTTTTCATGAATGAGTTTGTTTTACAGCTTTTAATTATGAGATTGAAGTACATATACTTAAAAAAAAATATACTGGTAATAAATTTTTCAATAACCAAGCTTGCTATTCACATATTATTTTAACGTACTAATCATCCAGAATTTATAAACGGAAGAGTTTCACATTAATGCATTGTCGTATGTAGTCGTAGAATCGAGTCAACTCGAGTTGCGACTCGAGTAAGCTCGAGTTACTCGAATCAAGAAAATCACAACTCGTCCCATAATTAGCACTCTACGGTACCGCGCTCCGGCGTCTGTTTCTTGTCTTTTGGCTGTAGTCTTGAGTTCATTCGTCTGTTTGCAAGTCGTACAAAAAACGTCAAAACCCAGACGCTTATCGCTTGTCTGAATACGAGTGGGAATTCCCTGTTGCAAGACAATTTCGAAGGAATCGTTATTACAGACTGTGGCGAAAGTTTCTTGCCACGCAGTACCGATGTTGACACTAATCACTCGGACTAGGTGATAGCGTATTATTTCATACAAATAAGGATTCCGACCATGCGTCGGCGCTTTGCCTGATAGTTCTAATTCTAATATATTGCTTTCTATAGCTCAAGAGACCATCAGACCGAGAGAAATACCGTCAGAGCGATTGGACAACTCTGGCTTGCTGAAGTTAGCTAGCAGAGACCTGGAGAAGCTCTCATAACTCTAAGTGACCACGTCATTTAATGATTTAATCGGTTGATGACGATAATGGTGCTGCTGATGACTGCTCAAGTATACTCGAAGCATCGGATAATTAAATGTTTGGTTAACAATTCCCAAAATAATTTAACTACGATCTATTGTTGTAACTTGTTGACTCTTCTATTAATTACATT
The DNA here is from genome assembly GCA_031002005.1 of Vandiemenella viatica. NCBI lineage: Eukaryota > Metazoa > Arthropoda > Insecta > Orthoptera > Morabidae > Vandiemenella > Vandiemenella viatica. The sequence goes on along the minus strand of CM061920.1, from coordinate 95,734,538 downwards.
AAACAATTCCCATGTTAAGGGTGTAGGTTTTGAGTTCGTTATCTATTTACTGTTAAGTGAACATCGAAACATAATCCCGTGTATTCATCAGTAACAAATAAAATATGTATGCTCTAGTTGTGGATTATACTACCGATTAGTTACTTTCCCACTTGAAAGGTGTGACATATCATACTTGGACAACATACCCCTGGCTGATCTGAAATGGAATATACTTTGTAAAACCGATCTTGTATTGAATGTTCAACTTTTTCCATATATTTATTGAAGAGATCGAGTTGAATCGGGCACTCGTGCACCTCCTGCTTTATTGACCACCTTCGGTTACATGCTGATGAGAGAATACCCTAGCATTTAGACTTATCCTACGTCTTTTACTCTCTATTACTGAATGACTTCTTGCAAAAATTCTGTCGATTAAAGGAGATATAAAAAATTTCCAAGCTCTGAAGATATAATGTGTGAGTATCCATAGGCGCCAAACTCAATTCTGCAGAGGGCCGTATATTAAATTTAGATAAATTTAGTGTGCGCATTTTAAAACTTCCGTAAAGGAATCGAGTGAAGTCTAAAAGCTTTAAAAAACATGATTCTTCTTTCTGTGTCACATTGCGATCGCGGGCCGTATTGATAGGGCCGGGGCCCCGATGCGGCCCGCGGGTATACTGTAACTCTGCCTTGCCGAAAAGATCCGAATGAGTTGGGCAATTCTCGTTTCATTGCTCTGCGCCGATTTATAGCTTTCGGAAGGAAATTTAAACAATTTTTTTCTTTCAGAGAAAACTATAGTAAAATTGTTGAAGAATATATTAGTAATGGTAACGTAACCGAAGTTCGTGAATCAAATGTTAGCGATGACGGGTATTATATCCCCCATCATGCTGTCATCCACCCCGAAAAAAAACCATGCTGCACATAGGCCTAGATGTAGGAAGCCCTAAAATCATTCTGATTTGTCATTAAATGATATTAAATACCTGTTCTTATTTGCAGAATGACTTATATATGCTTTTATTAAATTTTCGGTTATTTCCGATAGCCTTTACGGCTGGTATCAAGCAAATGAACTTGCGGGTTTGTGTTATTCATGGTCATCGGAAATGTTTGCGAATATTATTTCGTTTTAATGATATCGACATAGTTTGGACCTTCCATTTTAAGCCTATTCCCATTGGATTAAAATCAAGTCCCTTTTTTGCTATGAACACTATGCGACAGCTATCATCTGAAGTGTGTTCTCATTTTCCTGAAACTACCGGTGGAGTTTGTTGAGACTAAACTGTATAAGGATGATATGGTTCATTCTGTCCGTGATGAGGTTACAGCTTTCTGAACTGATCTCTTTGCTGAAATCCGTAACCTTTGTTTTAGTAAATTGGACTAGCAGTTTTTCTGGATTGCTCGTTGGTATTTCTGCTTCTCGTCGTATCCCATTAGACTTTTCTGAAGAAAATATAGCGCCGGCAGCAAAGGAACTTGGGCTTGCATGGAACCCACCAGGAGATGTTTTCTATTTCACCATGAACCAAGTCCGTGGCAAATGTACAAAGCGGAACATATTATCTATAGTTGCTCGTGTGTTTGACGCTTTGAGTCTGGTCGTTTCTGTTATTCTATGGGATAAGCTGTTAATTAAAGAACCGTGACTAAGAAAAAATTGGTCGAGATTGTATTATGCCGAATTGCGGCACTTTACTCAAGAATTACCTCTTGTTTTCACTGTAGAGATCTCTGGTCGTTTGGGTGCGTCAAGGGACTGCACAGCACAGCCGTTTTAGTTTCCTTCTGTGCAGGGCCGGCGCTAGGAATTTCGGGCCCTGGGTAAAATGGGCGACCTTTTCTTTTAGCTCTACAAACTAGCCGGGCGACAATAGGTGGATTCTTGGCTGCAAGATTCCTGAGAACTGTTTGTGGAAGGCGCGACCGAAGCCAAGTTTTGGCTCGTGTTCAAAAGATTGGTGGATATGAGCTAGGCGGCAATTTGAATGTTCAAATAAGGACAGAGTTCCAAATAAATATCGCCAGTGAGATTTTTCCTCTGTTCCTGTATTTGGCATTATGGATGAGTGGTGGCAGTAATCGCCACGCAAGTAGCGGCGTAGTTTTCGCACATTCAAACGGTGGTATACGAATTAAGTTTCCAGTGCATTGTTTCATTTCAAGGGAACCGATAAGAGTTTTTTCTCAGTGGCTCTATATTTGATATAATAATAAAAGTAAATCTGAGCGTAGCTGAGTGACGCCCGTTGTTTGATTTTGATTATGATGGAACATGTAAATTTTACGTAATACCAGAGGTTGGTATGTGTCTAATGTTAAAGACAGAAATTCTAATTTGCTTACATATTTCCTTTTACAATAATAAGTATATTTTGTGTGTTGATGTCTGATTACCATACGATAAATGTTAATTAAATGATAAATTGTGAAACTTTAAACCTATGGTTTTCCATATATAAAATGTGAAGGTATTCAATCATAAAAAAAAAAAAATCAATTACCCCCCAGTATATAAATGTTTTTGTCATTGTTTTATTTTAAATTTCAGTAATTATCAACGGTTTTGATTCTGCGATATATTTGCACAGTATTTTGATGCTTGTGGCATTTCTGGAAGACTGTTGTGCGCTAAGTCTAAGGTTCCTGCACTGTGATACCAATTGCGCGCCTCGAGTTGTGCGCCGATCTTCTGATGTCAAAGTCAGATATACTAGTTTATGAAACTTATCGAGATCTTGTCCATACTACTGGCACCTTTTGTCTTTTCAGACTTTACTGTAGCATTATCTTGGATTCATTCTCCCCAGCATCGTATGTATGTTTTTGTGAGCAGTAGGATGGCTCAATGTCAAGAGAACCTTGTTCCTCAGAACTTCTTTTACGTAGCGGGAGTTCAAGTGATTGCATTTCTCGAGGTATGCTACCATCAAAATTAGTTTCGCATGGCTTGTGGTGGATTGGACCTTCTGAGTGGACCATTAAAACTTTTTCTCCATGTGATTGTGATCAATTACTGAAACACAAAGCAAATGGTTTCACCACTACTACAACTCATTGTCAGCGTGAATCTTCTGTGCTGTACGGTTTATCTCAGAGCGTGTCTTCAAGGGACAATTATTGAGGATTGTAATTTACAGTTTTAGATTTATCAAAAAGATTACTTCTTCTGGTGAAGTAAAGAATTTCTTCTTTGCCGAAGGGTCTATAATTCGTGAAGTATAAGAGGTGCACTTTGCAGCGGATATAGCTCTTCTGAAAAAGAACAACTTGCCTTCGAAGAAGCTACGAAATTTGTCAGACCTCCGTGATGAAGAAGGTATTTTACGAATTGATGGACAACTGTCTAAGTCGGACTTAGCCTTCGAACCTAAACATTCCATTCTACTTCCTAAGCACTACTGCGCTGTGGATCTTACTTTTCGACATCTTGTTTTGAATTGCCGTGCGGGGTTAGTCTGTTAATCTTTATTTTGCGCCAGTGCTGCTGGATTTTAGTAGCGATGCTGTTGTTCGGTCCAAAATGTGTTAATGTAATTTTTGAAATAGAATGAACTCTATTGAACCTACATATAGAGCTGGTCTCAGATTTGACGTCTGATACATATCTACTTAGCCCAGTAGTGGCTAGACACCGGAGTGAGCCAGAACCCCGGACCAAAACACCCCATGTATTCCTTATGGGAGCGGGAGTGAGCCCAGGACCACCCACGTCGCGCAGGTGTTCGCCTGGCCACTTCTTAACCTGAGTTACGGGTCATAAATCGTACTCTAATGAGTGTCGCCAGTTTTTTCACCCTCCCCGCCGCGCACGTGCCACGCAGGTGCGGGTCATAATTCGTCTAAATGTCACGCGGTCAGGGTACTAAACCTCAAATTCAACTCGAAACACACTTTTTTATTTTTATTTTAGGGCAAGTATTACATTCTTAATTTGTACTAGTGGTGTGACGTAAAACAAATAGAAAAAAACGCTGTTTACGTTTGATTTACAGAACCTCATTTTCCCCCTTATCTTAATTTCTGTGAACGTTGTTCATTCGATTTTGATAGTACTCAGTACGCGTGTACTTCAAAACACAGCGTTTTGGTTGCTCAGCTGATAAGGCTCTTATTTCAGAAAATTTATCTCTCCGGTCGCGGGTTCAAATACTGTGTCGATCAGGAATTTTTAGGAGTTGTATTTGATTATTACGCCGGGTCGTTCCGTGGTTTTGATTCCACGTTAAACTGTAGGCTCCCTGTATCTGGTAGCATTACGGGGTTATGTCAAGGTGGCTAAGACAGGGGCGGAATGCGCGACCATTAGAAACCCTGTCACCATGTCATTACGACCACACGGAATTGTTATTATTTAGTTATCTGCAGCTCTAAGTATGCCGTGTTGCGCCTATGATATTCTTAGTTTTAAGTTTTCACTTCTGTTGGCAGTCCCCAACGATTTCCAATTACCGAGCGTGGTGGTGTAACGGTTAGCGTTCTGTCCTCACATTCGGGAGGACGGCAGTTCGAATCCCCGTCCGGGCATCCAGATTTGGGTTTTCCATGGTTTCTCCAAATCACTCCAGACGAATGCCGGGATGCTTCGTTCAAAAGGGCCATGGCCGAATTCCTTCCCGTTCCTTGTCCCCAGTCCCATCACGCCTCTAATGACCTCAATGTCGATATAATGCTTTTCCGTGGTACGATATGTATATGACGCGCTATGTTTTGCTAAGAGACTGGCAGCAATGTGGTATTGCGAATTTTATTTTGGTGTCAGTACAAGTGGTATCGAACACATGATGCCAAGAGCGGAGCGCATTGACCGCAAGTAATTCCTCTTATTTTCTTACTTTTTCTGTTTATTATTTCAAAAACTAGACGTGTTTTTCTTTTTAAGAACTGTAGATGCGAATTAGGAAGATTCCGAAAATAGTGATTTTTTTATCGTCCATATTAAACTACTTCTCATCCGGTAAGGAAAACGATTTATTTTATCTCATTTTAGATTTAATATGATGTAACATACTAAGAAATCAGTCAAAATGATAGCGTAGAAATAGCGGGATGCAGACTCCCAAACCGGCAGGTGCGATCAGTTCTTCCCTTAGAGCCGCCTAAGGGGCCATATGAGCACTCCGAAGATAGAAAGAAAGAATACAAAACCTTGTTTCCTTCATGCGGTCATTACGGCCCAAATATGTAAGAAGTATTTCCCTGCAGTCAGCAGGGTCGCGTCTTAGTGAGTATTATTATTTCAAAGCGAATCGTGTGCTAGTTGGTTGTCATAACTGTTTTCAGTCTGCCAGTAAAGGCCCCTGCCAGGCAGACCTCACACACAACGCGCCTGCACGCCGGGATACATATACGACTCCAAACAGGCGCAGAGACATCAAAACAAACCAGGAAAACAAATAGAATCATCTAGAAGCTAAGTGGGACTATTTCTTACAGAGGTCGCCGTACTACCACACAACGGAATTCCTGCGCCAGGCCGCCTATATAAGCGTAGCCGGCCGCTCCACCGCCAGTTCCGGCCTGACCGCGGAACCAGCTTCAACTACAGAAGACCACCGGAAGTTCGCGAGAAGTAGAAGCCGTCTCTCTCTACCCCGGATCAGGACCAGGCTAAATTTCTCGACGGTCATCCGCTAACTGTACCACATTTGTTATTGTTTACCAGTGTTTTGTGTACATAGTAATAAACCTCAAGGAACCATTAAGTGTAGTTCACTTCAGTGGCGACAAGGTTGGGATAAGAACTCTCGACCATCATGGCTACGCCAGCAGCACCTACGGAATGGCAACAGTTCCTCCAAGGACTTCTACATCAGTTCTTCGAATCTCAGAGACAACTGATTGCGGAAGTCAGGAATCTCCGCCAACCCACGGCCCCGCCTCCGTTCCCAGCATTCAACGACGACGTCGAAGAATGGGAGACCTACGAGAAGCGCATAAAACAACACTTCGCAATTCATCACATATCCAAAGAAGAAGACCAGCGTGCATATTTCCTTTCCTGGAACCAATCGAAGATGTATGTCTTGCTCACCAAACTTCAGCCACAAGACCCCGACACCCTCACCTTCACGACCATCTGTACGACACTGAATGCATACTACAGACGCCGGTACCATGTCGTCGCGGCCCGCGTCGAATTCTATCAATGCCGGAAGAAGCCCGATCAGACGTATCGCAGAAAATGTAAGTTTCAAACTCGTTGTTCCCACGAATCCTACGCCGACGACATGGTGCGTGATCACATCATACAGGCTGCACCAGATGCCGCACTCCGGCATGACGCCCTCAAGTTAGAGGACCCATCCCTGGAGCAGGTCATCGAACTTGCCTACAAATTCGAAATATCTACGGCCGCAGATCGCCGCCTGGAGTCCTGGGCGGATGTGGCCGCAATCCGAACCGACGTAGAGGACACACAGGACGTCGCCGCCATCCAGAGCTCCCAGTCGCGCTCCTCCCGACACCACAACCGGGGACCGCTTCCTCAGAAGGACATCGAACCGGCCCGTTCCGGCAGGGGCACCAAGTCTCGGCAGCAGCAGCGGATCCCGCAGCGCCGACGCCGCAGCCCGCTCCGCCTACCCTCCTGCCCCGCCTGTTATTCAGCACATGAGAGGGAAAATTGTCCGGATCGTTGGGCTGAATGCTCACGTTGCGGCAAGGAAGGACACCTGGCGTCCGTCTGCCGCACCAACACCACCAATGCCAATCCCGGCTCTCGCCGCCCAGGGTCTTACCAAGACAGGTTGAGCGGCGCACCTATGGATATCAATCAGGTAGACACTTCCACAGCATCCAAACTTTTTATTGACGTTACGGTCAATGGCAAGCCCCTGCGCCTACAAGTCGACACAGGAGCAGCAGTCTCATTGCTTAATTATACTACTTATGTGCAAATTGGCTCGCCCCCCCTCTCGCCGGCCCCCAAGCGCCTCCTGACATACAACAAACAGGAAATAGCACTCCTGGGACAAGTTCACAGCAAACGTCATGTATAAGTCTGTACATCGTTCAGTCCCCTTTTTAGTAGTTAACAGTTCTCTCACAGCAGACTTATTTGGACTGGACGCTTTCCGCTTATTCGGATTTTCAATTGAGGATAACATACACCTCGTATCTCAGCATGTTCCTTTTCCTGAAGTGGACGCCCTTTGCACCGAGTTTCAGGACCTGTTCTCACCAGGCGTCGGCTGTGCAAAGGACTTCGAAGCATCACTCCAACTCCGGCCGGACGTACGGCCTCGATACTTCCGGGCACGCCAGGTACCCGTAGCGCTTCAACAACCACTTCAGGAAGAACTTCAACGTCTCCAAGACGAAGGGATCCTCCAGCCGGTGCGGTTCAGCCCCTGGGCCACGCCGTTGGTCATAGTTCAGAAGCCAGGACGCCGCTTACGTCTCTGTGGTGACTTTAAGACCACCGTCAACCCGCATCTGCTGGTAGACGACTATCCACTTCCGAGACCGGACGACCTCTTCCGTAAACTAGCAGGAGGTACCTACTTTACAAAAATTGACCTGGCAGAAGCATACCTTCAAATCCCTTTGGATATCCAGTCCCGACAATACACAGTCATCAACACTCCCTCTGGCCTCTTCCAACTCAACCGGCTCATGTTCGGCTTGGCCAGTGCTCCAGCGATTTTTCAACGGTATCTCGAACAACTTCTCCAGGATATTCCGGGATGCATCAACTATCTCGACGACATAGTCGTCACGGGACCCTCCGCTGCCGAACACATGACCAACCTCCGCCTACTCTTCCTCCGCCTCCGTGCAGCAGGATTGAAATGCAACCTTTCCAAGTGTCAATTTTTTCAACAATCCATTTCCTACCTGGGTCACATCATCGCTCAGGAAGGCATTTCCCCAGCATTTTCCTATGTGGACGCTATTTCCAACTTACCTCGGCCTCAGGATCTACATCAGTTGAAATCTTTTTTAGGCAAGATTTCATACTACAGAAAATTTATACCCTCAGCAGCACAAGTGGCAGCACCCCTGTACCACCTCTGTCGCAAGAATGTCCCGTTCCGTTGGACCCCAGCTTGCGAGACCGCATTCCACACCCTTAAACAGCAGCTCAAGTCCGCAGCATGCCTCATGCCATACACTCCAAACCTCCCCTTGATACTTGCCACAGATGCATCCGATTACGGTGTGGGGGCAGTTCTGTCTCATAAATTACCAGATGGCACGGAACGCCCCGTAGCCTTACATCTCCAAAGCCCTATCGGCTGCTCAGCTTAAATATTCTCAAATCGAGAAAGAGGCGCTAGCTATTGTTTTTGCCTGCTCCAAATTCTATTCCCTTTTATATGGGATTTCTTTTCATCTCATTACCGACCACAAGCCACTCCTATCACTATTTGATCCGTCCACACGTCTGCCTACCAAAACATCCCACCGCATCCAGCGTTGGGCACTATTCCTGTCCCAGTTCAGATATACCATGCATTTCCGTACCACCTCCAGGCATGCCAATGCAGACGCCTTATCCAGACTACCGCAGGGACCAGACCTTGCCTTCGACAAGTCGGAACTTCTGGTGTTCCAGATCGACGATGACATACAAGAAGCACTGAAGACATTTCCAGTCACGGCCTCAAAAGTCGCGGCAGCCACAGGGGAGGACCCCCTCCTCCGTGTCATCCGACACCACATCCAACACGGGTGGCAAACACGTTCCCCTCCACGCCATCATCAAGACCTCAAGTTCTACTACTCCATCCGCCACCAGCTCTCAGTAGTAGAGGGAGTGCTCCTCCGCACAGAACCAAATTCCACCCCGAGGGTCGTCGTTCCGAGATCCCTACAACCGACAATCCTCCAAACTCTCCACCAAGGACACTGGGGAATTGCCCGCACCAAATCCCTTGCCAGACGCCATGTATTCTGGATCGGCCTTACCACGGATGTCACGAAGATGGTGCGGCGCTGTACCATCTGTGCCCAACAACTGCCCCGCCCCCCTCAAAAGTTCCTTTCCTGGCCGGCACCGTCCGGACCCTGGGAACGCATTCACCTCGACTTCGCTGGCCCATTCCTAGGCCACCAGTGGCTCCTAGTGACGGATGCCTTTTCCCACTTCCCATATGTCGTCCGTTGCTCCACAATCACCACAGAGGTCACCATTTCAGCCCTCACGAAGATCTTTTCCATCGAAGGATTACCATACGCTATCGTCACAGATAACGGACCGCAATTTCGAAGTCGGGAATTCCTATCCTTCTGTACCGCCAACAATATCCAACACCTCCTCACCCCGCCCTTCCACCCCCAATCTAACGGGGAGGCGGAACGGCTAGTCAGAACATTCAAAACCCAAATGACCAAATACACCACAAGTCACAAACTCGAAGAGGCATTGACACTCTTCCTCAGTTCCTATCGAACCACTCCAGTGGGGGCCAAAAGCCCGGCGGAATTGCTAGCATGGCCGCCAACCTCGCACTCTCCTCCATCTCCTCTTACCCCCGCCCAAAGTACAGGTACCTTCGGGCCCATTCCGTTTCACCCCGGGCTCCCTAGTCTGGGCCCGCGGGTTTGGCTCCCGGGCCGGTTGGCTTCCGGGGGTCATCCAGCGGCCCCGGGGCCGCCAACTGTTCGACGTCAGCCTGGATGGCCGGATAGTGCGACGCCATCGAAACCAACTACGTCCCCGCTACCCCACGGCACCGTCCTCTTCCACCACGGCACGGCCATCCACTTCTTCCTCTCCTTCCCTGCCACCTCCACCACTCCTGCCGTCTAACCGTTGCTCAGGGACAGTTACAGCGCCACCAACGACGCCACAACCTGTCGGTCGCTCCGACACCCTTCAGCCGCAGCCTCTCGACCACCTGCGGGGACCATCTTCAGCGCCCCCCGTACAGCCCCCGGCCATCGACGCCGACGAACCGATGCCGTTAGCTCCACAAGTACCTCCACCACAACCTGCACCACGACGCAGGTCGGCACGCATCGCCAGGGGAACAGCTCCGTACTCCCCTGGAGGTAGCCTTCATAGTCTGCTCCAGGGCGCCGCGGCAGACGACCTCGCAGACGTCGCAGACATCGCTTCCCCCCCTCCCCCCCCGGGAGGGAGGTATGTTCAGTCTGCCAGTAAAGGCCCCTGCCAGGCAGACCTCACACACAACGCGCCTGCACGCCGGGATACATATACGACTCCAAACAGGCGCAGAGACATCAAAACAAACCAGGAAAACAAATAGAATCATCTAGAAGCTAAGTGGGACTATTTCTTACAGAGGTCGCCGTACTACCACACAACGGAATTCCTGCGCCAGGCCGCCTATATAAGCGTAGCCGGCCGCTCCACCGCCAGTTCCGGCCTGACCGCGGAACCAGCTTCAACTACAGAAGACCACCGGAAGTTCGCGAGAAGTAGAAGCCGTCTCTCTCTACCCCGGATCAGGACCAGGCTAAATTTCTCGACGGTCATCCGCTAACTGTACCACATTTGTTATTGTTTACCAGTGTTTGTGTACATAGTAATAAACCTCAAGGAACCATTAAGTGTAGTTCACTTCAATAATATAGGAGATAGTTACTCATAAATAATTGTTTAGTTTCGTAGTTTACCAGTACAATTAATACGTTTCAGCAGTTAACAGAGTTGAAGGAAAGCATCTCGGATCCCTACCAGTGTCAAAATTGCATTGTTTGGCGACATTGCGTAAGCATTCACGGCTACTATTTTCCATGGACTGTAACAATACATCAACTCCAAGTGGAACTAAATCGAAATATGGTTTATTATAGAATAAGGTTTTCGTTGAATGAAACTTATATGATCAGAATGATTAATCCAGTGTAAATCTAGTTTGTAACATTTATTAACATTCATGTCAAGCCCGCATTCCTTTTTGTACGTTTTCACAGTTATTATATTTCGAGGTCATTGTAAACGGGGCTATAGTGATTACATTTTCACGAATATTCCAAATTTCGATCTGCCTGTCATTTGTAACCGTTCTAACAAATGTTGCTTATGCGGCGTTGTTTTTATCATAAAGAATTATCAAACCATTCAGTAATAATTTACTTTAATTTGATCACATTTAGCTAAAAAATTCTCAGACTACAATATTTAATTACAAATTTAACATTTCTCTTAAAAAGCCATCTGGTTTTTTTTTTTTCAAACATTTCGCAAGGTTTTGAATTATGTATAAACATTTACTCAATTTTACACACAAAATTTATATCGCAATGCTGCAATAACAGGGTTACTCACTCATTTTTCGTTAGTGCTACTAGGGCAATAGAAAACCGAGCTGCCTGATCACTCAGACAGCTTAATATGAGTGATGGGAATGGGGGAACTGAAAGCCCCACTATGACTAAAACCAGACTTGTTAGGTCTTGTGGTGTACTCGAGTGTAAGGATTGTTGCCAGCTGTTATTTTTTCCCTCAATTTCTTAAAATGCTTCTTATCATTTCCTTTCTCAATACTGCCTGGGCGCCATGGAAAGGGTACCCCAAAATTTACTTAAACAATCCACATTTACAGATACTGTTATTTTCAGGGGATTTATAATCATCCACATAAAAGGGATAAAATTACTTTTTTTAACACAAAGAAAAAATCAAAGGTGATATTGATTGTCAAAAAAATACAAAAATTTGAGAATCTACATAATACTCACATTGAAAACACTGAATAAAGTAACATTGATACTGCAGACCGCATACAGAACTGTGGTGCTGAATTAATAGTCATAGAGCACGAGTTGTTTCTCTGTGATGTGAATCACGGGTTTCGCTTACGGGTTCCTAAATGCACTTAGTTTGTCTGTGTGGATGATAGTTTTTTGTATTTACCGTCTAATGGCACTCTTCGGCTGGAAGTGTTGCACCGTCCGATCTTCTCCTAAAGTTTATGTACTTCACTCACACAAATGAGATACTCGACGCGCTGTATTAACAAATTAAACTAACTTTTGTTGAGCGCACACTCTCAATTGACACATGGTTTCATCCACCAGCATGAGGAATTTTACAAGTGCGAGATTGGAGGTCGTGCTGCGAGATGAGAATCGTTATCGAACCGCTGACCCCCGCCCCAGAACAAACGGTTTAAAGCGTAGTGTAGCTTTTACCGCTTGCTCTTCTCCAACCAGATCCACATATACTGGCCGAAGAGGGCGGATTTTTTTTATGGCTTTAACGCCTCGTCGACAGCTAAGGTCATTAGAGGCGAAATGGGACTGGGGACAAGGAATGGGAAGGAATTCGGCCATGGCTTTTTGAAGGAAGAATCCCGGCATTAGCCTGGAGTGATTTGGGGAAACCATGGAAAATCCAAATCTGGATGCCCGGACGGGGATTCGAACCGGCGTCCTCCCGAATGCGAGGCCAGAACGTTAACCGTTCTCCCCACGCTCGGTAAGAGAGCGGGGATTGTCCAGGTTTTTCACACGAATATATAAACAATAACGTGTGTTAGTTTATAAAAATAAACAATGTGTTTTCGTTCGCTCTTACACACACACTCGCACACGTCACATCGCCGTTTCCTCTCTCTGAACGTCCGTGTCCCACTGTTCGCGCATGTGCTGTCCGTCAGTCCTTTGTTCAATGCACACCTGCACCCCCCACCCAGAAACTGTGGTGCGATCTTGAGCATTCCAAGCAGTATCGCATACCTGAAATAACACCGGTTCACAGCAGCATCTGGTATACTTGGCGAAATAAAACTATGTTTTATTAACCGTCAATTGGAGCGGCGGCGTCTGGAGTACGCAGATCATTTTTACACTCTCTGCTCAAATTACTGGCTGTTTTTCTACTTTTTACAGTTATTTATTAAGAACCATATTCGAAAGAAATTAATAAATGAATTTAAGAAAAAACAAGCTTATTCGGCATATGTTGAATAAACGAACATCTCTGGCGAAGGGCTCTAATTTTTGGCTGATAGTGTTATCGTCCCCGATGTATAAGCCTCTTTGGCAGTTTTCACTGAAAAAGTCAAAAATTCTCTTACAGTAGTTAAGTTATCAGTTTTTCTGCATGTTTCCTTGTGCCTTTGTCATCTAATCTCTGGCAACGCTGAATTTTCTGAATTGGCCAATTGCAAAATTTTCATTTCCGGTGCCATCCATCCACCACGCTTCATTAAGATTCATTTTAGATATCTTTCAGGCACTAGTAAGTATAAAATACCTGAATAGGGCAATACTTTCGATTTATTGGTGTCACATATGCTTCTGCTAGAGATTATTTTTTGGGGTGGGGTGGGGAGGGGTTATTCTGGCATCCTGCTCCGTTGAAGGTAAGTGTCTATGTACTCTACGAGAACATCAATCATATTACTGTTTATAATCTGCTGGAAAGCAGAAACTTCGTCAATTATATCATCACTGTTTTTGGAAATCAGAGAATGCTTTACAATAATTTTTTCGAGACATTCTTGAAAATTTTTCTCATGACGGGACTTTCCTTCCACATAAGAATTTGGATTACTTCTTTCGAACCTTCCCTCTTACCTATTTCTTTTGAAAATTGTTTTTATAGAAACAACGCCTGAATCGCTGACAACTTCCACATCGGTAAAATCGTCGTCTGTTGGCAAACACTAGGTACGAGGACACTGTAGGAGGTTCATGAACAACTCCGTCAATTTCTGAGTAAGTTTCATTATCAGAATGTCAATGATCTCTAATTCATCTCTGGACAGATCCGAGTTCCCCTTCATAGGAAAGTCCTTGTAAAATCTGCTTCAGGAGACACGTAATCTTTTCGTGACACAAATAAGGGTCGGCGAACTGCGTTCGCCAATGTGACGTGCTCACGAGAAAATTACAGAAATCAGAAACCAGACTGAATGGATCTTATATGCGCAGTGTTGAATAACTCATTGTCGTACTCTGTACGCCAGCTCCACTAATTGAGGTTTAATTAATATGAAGGAACAGAGGGCTGCATCATTCTGGAGAATTTAACAACACAGGACGAATGTTTGAGTTGCAATATGTCTTTAAAACTGGTAACCCGTATTTTATGATAGTGTATTTTTGTTTGTGAAATGTGTAATTTATGGAGGCTAAGATTGGGACTGTCCCAACACTCGCCTAGCCTAGATGGTTGTGGGAAGCTGCCTGAAAACCAGCAATCAGACGAGAGGTTAAAGTACGTCATTTTCTACTATCTACAACGATCTCTCTTACTTCTATAAATTTTTAACACTTACGCTAAATTTCCCATATTTGCTGAGTATTTAAAACTGTTTCTAGAATAAAATATTATAGTTTTTAATTATCTCCGAATTTTAATGATTAATAATATCAACATTCGGGATGACGCCAGGTTCGAATCCCCGTTCAGGGATCCATGTTTGGCTTTTCCATGGCGAATGCCGCGATGCTTCCTTCAAAAGACCATGGCCGAATTCCTTCCAGTTCCTTGTCACCACTCCCATCCCGCCTCTAATATCCTCGACGTCGATGAGGGTAAAGCCTTAAGGGAAAAAATATTAACTTCCAGAAGTTTTATGAAGATTAACTCTATTAACGCTTAAATATTTATGACTATCACAGAACAAAAGTAACAAATTCACGAATTGTGCTCCAAAGCCTACAGAAACGCTAATGTCGCCAACAGAACTACGCCTCCAATACAGACAGACACTCAGCAGTCGCTTATGAGTTCTGAGGTAGCGTAATGGACGACACCACCCGCACCTGTTAGCAGGGCTGCCACCCGCCGCCGTCCATCAGTGCCCCTTGTGCTCGACGAAGGCTCTCTTGTGTGCTTCGTGGAGCTCGTCAAGCCCGGCAGACGCATTAACCGTTCACGTCTGCTCATAACGGGCGGGCCTCAGCTGCCAGGAAAGGGAGGCAGGGCCCAGATAGAGCGCCATTGATGCTGCGGCCGTCGTCTTAAATAAACCTCACGGTGGCGCAGGTAGGGAAACCCATGTTCAGTAATGGCTCCCAGGACGACGAGAAAAACCTACTGAGTGGCTTGAGTGGCGACCGCCGGCTCAGCATTGAGTATAAGGCTCTAACCTAGCTACTGTCGTTTTGCCTAACTTTTAAGCCCATCACATTTTTTTGAACATTTTTATTGCATAGCAGTATTCCACAGTCATGTGTGTGCAATATCAGAGTTACCATAGTTGGTAGTTGTAGTTAGTATCAAGATATTGATTGTTGCATAAGAATGTAAGAAGAGTAGTCCGCCGCATGTCAAAAAGAAAGCACGTACTAGGCAGAATCAGTATTATTGTAATTTGTGAATTTTATCAGGTAAGGTAAGTTTTATGATGTAGTTTTACGAATTAAGTGAGTACTTACAAACATGCTTATAATTAATTAGTGAAAATAGTTCGTTTCGTTGGGTCTGATGTACATTGATAAGGTATATTTTCATCTTCAGAATTAAATGAATGGCAACTAAAATGTTTCGCGAAAATTCTGGCCATTCTTCCATAACACGCCGCTAATTCGTTTGGTGAGAAATATTGAATTATAATAGCGGTGATTCATCGTGAGCTTTTCATTGCTAATTAAGCCAACTGATTAACCACTCTAAAACTAAGCAAACTACAAGTGCTGATAGTAGTTTCAAGATGCCACTTATACGCACTGTGCCACAGTTTATCAAACATAATAAGAACTGGAAAAATATATGCAAATAATATATTAAATGAAATAACAGTTTTCATGCCATGCTTCACATAGGCTAGTAAAATGATATCTGAGACAAAGAATCACTACTAAAATCCAGTCCCTACCAGAGGTCCGCGGCATTGGAGATATATTTCTGTCGACACACAAAACTTGTTGCTTTTGGAAAGTAATGTGGCATTATATTTGTATGATTTTTAGTTAGTTGCATATTTAATGTTGAAACAACAATTTTACCGTAAAAGACATGTATTTATGTAATCTCGTGACCATTTTTAATCTGCGGAAACAATTTCAAACACTTGGTCACTACCGCCTACATTAAATTCACTAAGGCAAATAATTTGCATATATGGGAGGTAAAATATTGGGAATTTCCTCGGAGTGTTTGATTGAAATTTTTTAACTATCGATGATACATCAGATTAGAAGCAGTCATTCACATCTGCCAGTGGTGCATGTGAAAAGCGTCGTCATTTTGGAGGAGAGGCGGATGATTTACTGTTCGCTGATGTCTAGGTTTAAAAGCCTGAAGTTGATGGTGCCAAGAAATAGGACCAAAGCCGCCAGAAGGAACCATTCCCCTGCAGTAATTTGGGAAACTGTAGATAAGCAGCATCCAGAGGAATTCTTAACTCGAACGCTGCTTACTCTCTACAAATATCCATTTTTATGGAACTCTTTTGCTCTAAACCATCTGTTTTTATACACACGGAATAACATACTCTGCGGAGTAGTAAGACTCTGTTTGGTAATTATATCTGCTTTAACTATTCTCAAAAATGCGAACTACTTCCTCTATTATGGCAACATAAAACTGTGAAGAAATAATTACTGTGAGGAGTTCCTCCTCGTCAATTATGAATTGCATTCTAGAGCATCTTTTCCCATTCTGAAGTGGCTGTTTTACAGATATTTCGGTGCGTAATTTCTCGTTCTTGCCTTTCGAATGAAGTAATGATACTGGTGCAATATTTTAAAGCTAGGATCAACACTTCATTCCATAATTTAAAAGTACACAAAAAACTAGCGAGAAAAATAAACGATGAACTCCTCTTCCAAAAGCTGTTTAAAAACTTTATTAACGTTGATTAAATTCCTTAGTTACTTCCAGTGTTTCCTGACTTACATTGATGCTGATATAAATTTGTGCGTCATATAAGGTCATTCATATAAAAAGTAATCCTGGAACCAAATGCGGGAATCTACCTTCTTCTCAAATGGACGTACCGTTCTTTTCCAGTAGTCCTTAAAGTAAGTCCATCAATTAGATATGCTGAAATTGTGACATCATATGATAAAATCTATAACATTTTATATATTTTTCACAACTTCCTCAAATAAATTTGGCAATGTAGATGTTTACAAAACCTTGGCTTCAGTGCGAAGAAGAATATTTTATTTATAAATGAATATCAAAAAGGAAACGCTCAGTCTTGTCTTATTAAAATGACTGAGTTAATAAATCCTGTAGGAGGTTTTTGTGTCTAAATAACCAATGTGAAAATAAATCCCAATATTTCCAGGAAATGCTGAAATACCATCTGGATATTATTTAACATCAGCCTCAGAAATGCCAAATATCTTCCTTCATGAACACATAAGCGCAATTGTGATCAGGTTGTTCGAATTTGAATTTTGTAAACAACAGTGCACGTTTACGGGATTATTAAAGCTGTTTGGCGGTGGAAGGTATGTAACCAAACACAGTTACCCATGGCTCGTCCACTTGAAGTGTTTTATAACATAATAGTTTCCTTAAAAATAATATTAGTAAAGTAATAAATATTTAGAGCAATAATAATTTAACACTGTTACACATGCTGGGAAACGTATATATAGTCATTATTTTCAGCTCCGCAATCAGCCATCAGAATTATTTTCTTTGTGAATTTACCAGAAAGTAAGAACATTCGGTTTCAAAAACATTTAAAGAACTGATTTATATCTTCTGCTCCGAACTGTTAGTTTATTAAGTGCACCCGTTTTCTTCGCACTTTATAAATTGAACACACAATTGAATAATCGTTCTTGCTTTGATCTCCGGTATTTTTTTTTTTTTTTTTTTTTTTTTTTTTTTTTTTTTTTTTTTTTTTTTTTTTTTTTTTTTTTTTTTACGGGCTGCTGGCGAGTTACGAATACTCTTTTCAGCCTACTAATCTACGGGGAGGGAAGGGAATGGGGATGGAAGGTCGCCGTGGCCTTGCAGGTTACCATCCCTTCTTTTTTTTTTTTTTAAACTGCTTTACGTCTCT